>JAULBW010033147.1:600000-917466 GCA_032358265.1 Vaucheria bursata | reverse complement strand
GGGTTCGGCTGTTCGCCGATTAAAGTGGCACGCGAGCTGGGTTCAGAACGTCGTGAGACAGTTCGGTCCCTATCTGTTGTGGGCGTTAATGATTTGAGGGGCGCTGACTCTAGTACGAGAGGACCGAGTCGGACAAGCCGCTGGTGTACCTGTTGTGGAGCCAATCTGCACCGCAGGGTAGCTATGCTTGGATGAGATAAGCGCTGAAAGCATCTAAGTGCGAAACTCACCTCAAGATAAGATCATTTTATAAGGATCGTAGTAGACTACTACGTTGATAGGTTATAGGTGTAAAGTCAGTAATGGCAAAGCCGAGTAATACTAATTATCCGTAAGCTTTCTATTGTGTAGCAAAATAATCTCGTGTCTTTTTTCAATTTGTTTTTAACGTTAGTTAAAAAGTTTGAAAGTTAAATAGTTATGAAAGTTCCAACTTTCTAAACGAAATAAACTTTTATACTTTCTAAACTAATTAATCCCTTTATGGCGTCTATTGCGGTGGGGATCACCTCTTCCCATTCCGAACAGAGAAGTTAAGCCCACCAGCGCAGATGGTACTTGGCCTAAAGCCCGGGAGAGTATGTCGATGCCAATTTTAAAGTCAAAAAGCCTTCGTAGTAATACGGAGGCTTTTTGCATTTATAGAGGTGAATAAATTAGATTGTCTCTTCATTTCCTGTTGATTCCATAAGGTGGACTATCGAAATTAAGAAAGAAACCTTCCATCTTTGGAAATATAAGTTTATGACCCAATTCAGAACCATCAGGCTCAATTTTGGTTTAATTCCCCCAGCCCCGAAGATATTTTAAGAGTTTTTGATTCAAAGAAAATACTTTTTTGTATTGATACTTAAGAATAAATTAGGAATTTAATAATGTACAATTATTTATTAATGTCAGAATACTCTAAATCCCTTTAGGGAAAGCGCCAAAAAAGAAAGCTTACAACTGATTGATATTCAGTGTAAAATTTAATTATTCATCCCTGTTTTAATGAAAATACGATTGTTTTTTTTTGTAAATTGGCGTAAAATTTAATCACTATTTCATGAAGAAAATCTACTTAATTCTTGCTATTATTGGAATGCTAATTAATAATAGTACAGCACAACAAACTTTTTTTAAAGCTCCTGTTGGAACCAATACCACCACGTCCAGAGCGCCTAACGGAACAAATGGTCATGCTTTTTTACGTGGTTGTTTTTTAGTAAAACCGTCTGAATTAACTGGTATTGCTACCGTTACTGCTATCAATGGATTTGGATTTAATTTAACCAGAGGAACTTCTACAACTGCAGTTACTGGTACAATTCAGGTGTATTTTCAAAATACAAATGATGTTACCTATCAAAAAGGCACCAGTTGGTCTACAGCCATCACTGGTATGACATCTGTATACAATAGCACCATGGTGATCCCAATTTCGAATACACCAACAGTTATAAATATGATGTTGCCTTCTGATTTTACTTATACAGGCGGCGGTATCTATGTTGCTTATGATTGGGTATCTACAGCACCATTCGAGGCCAGCGCAAACATTGCAGGATACGAAAGTGAATCAACATTAACGCAAGGTGGTGCATCAAACAACTCTCCTACATCTGCTCCAACAAGTTTGGGTGCAACAAACTTCCGCCCAAATTTTAATTTTGGCTATTTAAACACGTTTACAAATGAAGCTTCTATCGTAAATATATTCAGTCATGGTAAAATTCCTATGACCATGCATTCACCATACTCATTTAGTGTTGTTGTAAAAAACAATGCGAGTGTAACCATGAATAATGTTGGTGTAGATCTAAGCATGTCGGGTGCAAATACCTTTACCAATAATACAATTATTCCTTCCATAGCTGCTGGCGCTACATTAAATGTGGCTTTAACCGCATTTACCCCAACAGCATATGGTTTAAGCACCATTACAATTTCTTTATTACCAGATGAGAACAACTTTAATAATACAGCAACCACAACACAAACAGTAAATTGCGACGTTTTGGCGATCGGTCCATCTTCTGTTGCTCCTATCAGTTATTCTGCCGGCGTTGGTTTTCAAACAGGTAATGGTATTATTTACGCACGATTCAGACCAACCATCAACTCAACAGTGGTGGCGGCAAACATTGCGATCAGTAGCGATGGATCAAATCTTGGAAAGCAGGTTTACGCTGTATTAGGTAACTCCGCTGGTAATATTTTAGCAACTTCAAATACGATCACGATCAGTAATCAACATTTGAATAAATTTGTGACATTCTTTTTCCCGAATGCAATGGCGGTATTAGCAAACACCAATTACCACATGGGACTTGCTCAGCCTACGTTTCCACATTTTCCGATAGGCTCAACACCAACAAATTACATCATGCCTAATTATTATTATTCATCTACCATTAACGGCTTTGGCTTATCTGCACAAAATCAAAATTTGGGCATATTAGGCATTGAAACGGTTTATAATAATGGTATGCCAGTAACGGTAAATTCAGAAACGATCTGTAGTGGAAACTCTGTTACATTAACAGCTAGCGGAGCTAGTACCTATAGTTGGACAACAGGCGCTACAACTAACTCAATTGTTGTGGCCCCAAATACAACAACTATGTATGTGGTTACTGGTTATTCTACCAGTTCTTGTTACACACAAAAGAACTCAAATGTTTTAGTAAATATCACACCAACAATCACAGTACCGGATGGCGGAATATGCCCAGCACCAGGTTCACATACTTTTGTGCCTAGTGGAGCATCTACATATACTTTTTCAAGTGGGAGCGCAACCGTATCTCCTGTAGCAACTACAGTATACACAGTGGTTGGAACTTCAACTGCTGGTTGTGTTAGTAGTTCAGTTTTCCCAACAGTGTATGTTCAAAATGGAGCAACCGTAACCATATTAGGTCCAACCAGTGTTTGTGCAGGTAAATCTGCTACATTAACAGGTTCTGGTGCTGTTTCCTATTCTTGGAGTACAGGATCAACATCAACATCTATCGTTATTACACCTTCTGTTGCAAACACCTATGCCTTGCTAGGAACTATAGGAACATGTACAAATTATGTTTCAACACTTATAACTATTAATCCAAATCCAACCATCAATGCGGTAGCATCAGCACCTGCTTATTGCTTAGGTGGTGTTCCTGTTTCAATTGTAGCGAGTGGTGCAACTACTTATACTTGGAACACTGGCGCATTTACATCTTCTGTTTCTGTTACACCTACACTTGTTACTACATACTCTGTTGGTGGAACCGATGCGAATGGCTGTCAGGGAAGTAAATTGGTTTTAGTGGCTGTTTATCCTTCACCAACTATTACAGCTGTCAGCAGCACATCTTTACTTTGCTTAAATGAAACAGCTACTGTTACGGCAGATGGCGGAAATAACTACACTTGGAGTAACAATACATCAACTACCTCAATTGCTTTGATATCGCCAACAGCAACCACAATTTATACAGTAACAGGTTATGCCGCTTCTGGTTGCAGTTCAACGTATACATTCAGCCAGGCTGTTGATCCATGTGTTGGATTAAAAGAATTTAGCGGCTATACAGTAAAAACGTCGATATTCCCGAATCCGAATAACGGCATGTTCCAGATATCCATATCTGCAGTCACTGAAAATACAAGCGTAGAGTTGTATAATAACTTAGGACAATTGATCTATTCAGCGCCTATTAGAACTAATCTTTCAACAGTTAATTTGAGCGAAATAAGCAATGGTGTTTATTTACTTAAAGTAAAAGAAGGAAGCGATGTGCTTGAATCTTTAAGAGTTATTAAGCAGTAATTGCCTATCCTATGAATTGAAAGGCGCTATTTATAGCGCCTTTCTTATTTTAAGCCGTCACAAATGATGCAAATTTAAAATGTGTTTTATTGTTTGTTAACTAATTGTTTTTTCTTATTCGCTAATCTGAACCTATATTTGTATAAAAATTGAACATGAATAAAGTTATACTAGTTGTTAATGGGGTGTTGGTTTTAGCTGTAGGTTATTTGTTTTATAAAGTAAGTAACACTTCTTCTTCTGCGAACACAGATGAGGCAAGTTCTGAAAGTAAGAAAGAAACAGTTGTAATTGAGAATAAAAATGTACCGGTTACCGGTAAGATCGCATTTGTGAATATTGATAGCGTAAACGAGCAAAGCTTGTTTGTTGATTACATGATCAAGAAACTAAAAGCCTCAAAAGCATCAATTGAAGCGAGTGTTGAGAATTTAGGTATGCAGTATCAAAACAAGGTAAAAGAATACCAAAGCTCAGCAAGTGCAGGAATTGCTCCTGAAAGCGAATTAGCAGCAAAGGCCAAAGAAATACAAGCCATTGAACGCGAAGTGCAAAACAAACAAATTCAAATGGATAATTTGGCAATGGAGATGAATGATAAGAACAACGAATTTCAAAATGAGGTTCGTGCTTTTATTAAAGAAACCTATTCCGGAAAATACGATTATGTGCTGACATACAGCGAAGCAATTCCTTCTATGTTATTTGGTAACCCCGCCTTGGATATCACCAGAGAAGTGATTCTACAGCTGAATGAAAATTATAAAAGTAAAAAAGCAGAAACAAAAAAATAGATCCAGTCATGTCGATATTATACACTAAAATACAATCCGTTGAAGAGTTTCACGATGTTTTTGAAATAGGAAATGCCAATGAGATCAAATTAATTGATGAGCGTGATTACACCTTGCGTTATAACTTGATCAAAGAAGAGAATGAAGAGTATTTGGAGGCTTGCAAAAACGGAGATATTATTGAGATAGCAGACGCATTAGGCGACCAACTCTATATTTTATTCGGAACCATTTTAAAGCACGGCTTACAGCATAAAATTGAAGAGGTTTACGATGAGATCCACAGAAGCAATATGAGTAAACTGGATGAGAATGGAAAGCCTATTTTTAGAGAAGATGGAAAGATACTTAAGAGTAATTTGTATTTCCGTCCCGAGATCCATAAGATCATTGAGGTGAAATAATTCCCATGTTATTAAATTAAAAAGCCCGATCAATTGATCGGGCTTTTTAATTTAAAATGCTCTGTTAACTCCTATCATCCAACGGAATTGCACATAATCTTTTTCTGCATAAGGTAATCGCGAAATAAATATGGGCATATCAAATCGAATGGTTAATGGTTTTAAACCTGTTAATTGTCCCCAACGTGTGATGTTTAATGTTGCTCCAACACCAGCATCTGCCATTACTTGGCTCATTACAATTGTTTGGCCCGGTGCATTGGTATTGATCATACCTACATCTCCAAATAAATACGGTTGTAGTTTAATGCCATTCTTCAAGAACTTCGGGTTGAAAAAACTAAATAGTTCACCAAACTCGATCTCGGTATTAAAAGAAGCACCAGTGCTACCCTTGTAATTATATACGATCGTGCCATCTTCGTTTTTCTGAGCTAATAAATAGCCCGAATAACCTCTTAAATTTAATCCACCACCGGCAGTAAAATGATTGGTTACATCGCCGTAATTACCCCATTCTCTGGCAATAAAGCCATACGAACGGGTATATTTATTGTCCATTAATTCTTCGTTATTGGCGCCTGCTGCAAACAACATGCTTTCGCTTGGCATGAGTAAACCAAAACCAAACTGACCAAATAAACGGGTGTTGATGTTGATCTTACCAAGATCGTTCTTGTTTATAGAGGATAATGTGATGGCCGAATAATCGTAATCATTGGTAAAGGCAGAAGCGCGCATATTAAAATTAATAGCACCAACCCCTTTTTTATAACGGTAGTTATGATCGAAACCAACATGCATGGCGCTGTTGAATTTTCGGTATCCCCATTCGTTATTGTTTATCAGATAAACCATGTCCTGTGGCATGTCGCGCAGCATACCTTTGTAATGTGTGTAGAATCTGGTTTTATCATTATTACTTTTTTTCTCTAAGCCAATTGTTGCGCCGTCTAATCCGTCAAGCGACTTAAATTGCGCATAGAAGTTTGTTTTTTTGAGGTAGTGATTTAAACTGGTCTTATAATTAAAAATAAATGAAAGGGTATTAAATGCGTTCACTTTATCCTGGCTGTTAATATACATTTGCAATAAACCTGTACTAAACCAACCCGTAAGATCGAACACATGTTTGGTCATTAAATAATCACCACTTAGCGCAGCTCCTATCTTTAAACCATCATAACCATTGTGCCACAAGCTAGGCCTAAGGCGCATATCGTATTGCTTCCAATTTGGTGGATTGCTTACTTTTGAATCAAAGCGTATCGCCACTCTTCCTTTCTTCACATTATTGGTCATATCAATGTCTGCCAAGCGTCTGCTCGGATCTATGATCACATTCTTAATGCCGGAATTGATGTTCAAAGAGGCGGTGTAAGTGGTTTTTAACTTTGGTCCCCATCCGATCCAACGCGGAAGGGTAGTGGCGTTAGTTGGTTTTTCGAACCAGGTATTTGGGATGTAATAATGGCGCGCAGAATCATTTCCATCTATCACCGCAAAGTCAATAGGCATTTGCATACCGCCTTTTCGTTTGAACGTGATCTCGTAATTATCGTTTCCTTTGTTTTTGATCTTGCCAATTTTATAATCAATGGTTTTGGTTGTCTCTATCCATTGATCAAAGAACCAATTGAGGTCGGTACCGGTAAATTGTGTGATTGAATTACGAAAATCTTCTGGATACGGATGACAGAATTTCCATTGGTAAAAGTAAAATTGCATGGCCTTGTCAAACAGGGCTCTACCAAGCACATACTCCAAGTTTTTGAGCATGGTGGCTGTTTTGTAGTATACCTGGCCGTAACCACCGCCGTGACGAATGCCTCCGTTAAAATCATCTCCATGTGTATTGAGCGTTACTTGTTCATCACGCATGACATTGGTGATATAATACGGGTTATAAATATCATCATCCACCGCTTTTACAGGCTTTGTGTATTCATCCACGTATTTTTCCATTAAGGTTTTTGGTTTACGTTTGCCTTCAATTACAAACGGACCATCAATAAATTGGTAAGTGTCGGCCGTATAAAATTGAGTAAAGCCTTCATCTAAAAACGGACGATAGGTCTCATTGCTTCCTACCATTCCAAAGAACCAGTTGTGTGTTAATTCGTGAATGAACAAACCTCTGTAGCCCGGATCCCATCCACCGTTCAATGTGATCATAGGGTATTCCATTCCATCCATGGCATCTGCGCTGATCATTTTAGGGTAATGATAAGGACCAATGTTGTAACTATTCACCTCAATGATCTTAGTTAGGTATTGTGTGGCGTTGTGCCAGCCTGCAGCGTGTGGTTCTTGAACCAAAGCTATACAGCGGATCCCATCGATTTTAGATTCGCCAATACGGTAATTTGGATCGGCAGTATATGCCACATCATGCACATTGATGGCACTGAATTTCCAGGTTTTCTTTGTTCCGTCGCGCTTAATAATGGTGCTTGGTGGTGAATTAAATGGCTTTTTTAAGAAGTTGGAGATATCTAGTTTTTTACGAAGTGTATCGGGTAACATCTCGCTTTCATTCGTCATGATGCCTGTTCCATCAACAATGTAATTGTTCGGAAATGTCAACTCAACATGAAATGACCCAAAGTCACCATAAAACTCATGATCCATATGTTGATGCGTATCCCAGGCCATTTTTCGATCGAATACAGAAATACGCGGATACCAATGAACAATGTCGTACTGTTTACTTCCTGATGAGTTAAACATTTTCATTCGGTTACGAATGGTTTCCTTATCAAAATATGTTTTAAAATTGATATTGAATGTAACCGATTCACCTGATTTTACAGGCTTAGGAAGGTATACCTTTAACACGGTGTTATCCAATTCGGTTTTTAAATCTACCCCGTTTATTTTAATGGTTTCAACAACGGTTCCTAAATTCTTTTCTCGGTATTTTCCGTAATTGAGTTTGTAATCATTGTTTCTGTATAGGTCAGACAAGTAAGAGTCTTTGCATTGCGCATTGCTATATAAGTGAAAATACACAAATGAAAGATCATAGGGGGAGTTATTCCAATACGTTAATTCCTCATTACCACTTACAATATCTGTACTGTCATCTATCTCGGCCTTTAAGTTGTAGTGAACATCTTGCTGCCAATAGCCTTCAAAAGGTTTTCTGTTTTTCCAGTAAAGAGAATTGGTTGACGATCGGTAATCAATATACTCGTTCTGCGAAAAAAAGAACAGGGGAGCAAAAAGAAAAAGAAGGATATATCTTGTTAGCATTTGTAATGATTTAAGAAGTAAATATGAGAAAAAAAAACGAAGAAAAAAAGGACTAGAATGCTTGAAAACAGCTATTCGTAAACAAAAAGTTGACAATTAACCAGCAAGCGATCAAACAGAAGCCGCGGTAAAAATCGTTTGCCATTTTGAAAGCACATACAACTTAAACAGTAATTTTAAATGGGCAGGTTTATTAGAATCGTAGTTCTTTTTTAAACGATCGATGCTTGCAAAATCAAAATTTGCCTCAGCAATACTTTCAACTATTTTTGATTCCATGCTTGTAATCCAGGATTTCATGGGCGTTTCAAAGCCAACTTTGTCGTATCGGGTATAGATCTCGTTTGGCAAAATATCTTTGCAAGCTTCACGTAAGAAATATTTTGAAACTCCGTTTTGAATTTTACGTTTCCCATTAAAGCTGAAAAGCAGTTCTATCAATTCAATGTCATCACTAAAGGGGGTTCTGCTTTCAACACTATGCCACATACCACAACGGTCTTCACAACGTAAAAACGATTTGAGACGTTTGGCCCCTATATCATCTATTAATTGCTCATTCACTGTGTTTGAAATGTGATTGATGTTTTTGATAGGAAGAGATGTGGTAAAAGACGAGTTTAATAGCGAGAAATGATCGTGCGTAAGAGTAGGGATGTTTTGTTTTATTTTTTGTTTCAAATAGAAGCTAAGCGGTTGAGGAATACTTTTTGCACTAAGTTTAATATCTACGAGGCCTTTTACCCAGCCGTTTTCTTTGATCACTTGATTCCATTTTGCCAGGAAATGATGATGGTAACCGGCAAACAATTCATCGGCGCCTTGACCATCAAGTACAACCTTAATATTCTGTGAACGTGCCAATGCCATCACCCTAAATTGCGCATAAGTGCTAGTGTCCCATATAGGCGCATCTAATGCGTAGATCAATTGTTCAATATCTTTCTCAAATTCGGAAACGTTTGGTTCGGTTTTAAACTGTTTCGAATTCAACTTTGCACAAACCAGATCAGCGTACTGCTCTTCATTTACCGCACCCGATTTAAAAACAGAAGTGAAACAATGAATTGGTTTGTTTGTGAATTGCGACATGATGCCTGCAATGGCACTACTATCAATTCCTCCGCTTAAGCAGGTGCCAACTTCCACATCACTTCTTAATCTAAGGTTAACCGCATGATATAGTTTTTCTTTAATGAGTTCGATGAGTTGTTTATCACTTAATTCATCATGGATGTTTGTTACATGATCTTCGATCTGATAATAGGTTTGCAATTGTATCCGCGATTGATTGCAATGAAATATTAAATTCGTACCTGGCCAAAGTTCAGTTATGCCCTCAAAAAAATTGGAGGTACTGTTTTCCAGTTCGTCGTTCAATAAATAATCATGCACAGCCAATCTGCTCATGCGTGCGTTAATGAGTCCGCTTTTTACCAATGCTTTTTGCTCACTGGCAAATGCAAAGCAGGTTTCGTTGTCTATATAGTAAAAGGGTTTTACACCAAAACGATCGCGTGAAGCAAAGAATATTTTTTTTAACTGATCGTAAATACAAAAAGACCACATGCCATTGAATTTCTGTACGCATTCTGTTCCCCATTGCTTATAAGCGTTGATAACAACTTCTGTATCGCTTTCAGAAATAAATGTATGACCTAAGTGGATCAATTCACCTTTTAATTCGGTGTAATTATAGAGTTCGCCATTGTAGGTGATCCAGATGTTTTTTGCAACATCACACATGGGTTGATGACCAAGATCGCTGAGATCGATGATGGATAAACGGCGATGTGCAAATGCCGCAAAAGTTGATTCAGGATTGCTTTCACTCGAGTGGGGTATGTATGCCGCCTGCTTGGTTTTAAAAAGGGGACTATCAGATGTTACTAAAGGGGTGCAATTGTTATCGTCAATAGCTAGCAGGCCTTCACCATCCGGACCACGGTGCTTGATAGCCTGGCTCATTTTAAGCGCAATGTTTGTTGCGTTTAAGATGTTTCTTTGTTTTAAAATGATGCCAGCGATACCGCACATGGTGTAATAATTAATTCAGGCTTTAGTTAACCCACATGAATATTTTTTTATTGTTGATGTATCGGTCAAAATCTTTATCAAGTACCAATACACAAAAATCAATAAATGGAAGTATCCCAAAAATGCCACCAAAGCTTCCTATGTATGCCACAGGTACATAAGGTGCAGTTCCTAAATAGATGCGGTGTAATCCAACAATACCAAAGGGAAACGGAAATGCCAGTATGGCTGCAATTAGTTTCTTATTCTTTTTTTGTTTCTTTTTAATGAGTTGTAAAATGGGATTGGGGCGTTGATCAGAGTTGAGCTCAGATAAGTAGACCTGTTCTGAAATCGAACAGGAGTCAATTACTGTGCCAACACTATCGATAAAGTAAATAGATCTTTCGGCTTTAGTTTCACCTGCAGTGATCAAAAGAAAGAGCGTAAATATAAAGAGATAAGTGCGCATTAAGCGTTAAAAAAACTTTTACTGCCATTCACTACACCAATCACTTTTCCGGTGAGGGTTTTGTTTAAAAAAGGACTATTCTTTGATCGTGAATAATTATTTTTAGGTGTGAATGTAGAAGATTGTTTTAAACTAAAGATGGTTAAGTTAGCATCAGCCCCTTCTTTGATCAATGGATTTTCGATACCTAAGATCGCCCTTGGTCGGCTTGTAAGTGCTTCAATCGCCGCGTGAATGTCTTTGTTCTTAAATGCTTCAGCAACACAGTTAAATGCCGTTTGTGAATTAATGATACCAAAATCAGCTAAGTCAAATTCTAATTCTTTGCTTTCTGGGTCTTGCGGACAATGGTCGCTCACGACCACATCTATTACACCATTCTCAATTCCTTTTCTTAATGCCTCTGCATCCTTTTTTGTGCGCAAAGGAGGATTTACTTTGTAGTTTGTATCAAAGTCGCTTAAAACGCTATCATCATATTGCAAGTTAATAGCAGCAACACCACAAGTAATATTTAATCCGCTTGCTTTTGCTTTTTTGATCAGATCAACACTTCCTGCAGAACTGATCGTAGCGATATGCATTTTGCCACCGGCGTATTCCAATAATGAAATGTTTCTTTCCAACATTAATTCCTCTGCAAGAGCCGGCATACCTTTTAATCCTAAGCTGGTTGAAACAACACCTTCATTCATTTGCCCACCGCCCGAAATATCTTCATCGTTGCAGTGCGCTACAATAAAAGACTGGATGTTATTGCTGTATTGAAGTGCGCGCAACAAAACACCGGCATGTGAAATAGGATGCTTGTAGTCGCTGAAAGCTTTAGCTCCGGCCAGTTTCATGTCGTACATTTCTGACAATTCTTTCCCTTCCGTTTTTAAAGTAATAGAACCGAATGGAATGATCTGAACCAGTTTATCGGCTTTATTCAAAATATATTCTACTGTTGATTTGTTGTTGATCGAACACTGATTATAACCGTGCACACATACACTGGTAAAACCACCTGCGGCAGCGGCCTTTGAACCTGTTTCTATGGTTTCTTTGTGTTCCATAACCGGATCACAAAAAGCAGATTGCATATCCACCCATCCTGCAGATACACATAGGTCGTCACCCTCTACAACTTTTTCATTTGCTTTTGGAGTGATCGTTTTTTTGATGCTGATGATCTTTCCACCTTCAATAAGAATATCCATTTTTTTATCCGATAATTCTTTATCGCTTGTAAAAATGCTCGCTTGTTTGATGAGTATTGCCATGGTTAATTATTTTAAAAAACGTATTAAACAAATTTCTATCACAATGAAGAATAAAGTTAACAAAACAAACCATTTCCATAATTTAACGCCATTAGCGCCTAGTTGTATGGCTTTGGATATGTCGTTGTCGCCTTTGTTCTCTATCAACGTGTATTTACTTAAATTATTTTTTGAAAGGATGTTATTTAACTCATCTAAGGTATAAAAATTTAAGTTTGATTCTACTCGGTTGTAATTAAAAGCCACGTTTTGTTTTAACTCTTCCAGCCACATAATATTGTAAAATCCGGCCTCAGTTAATTGTTTATCAATATAGAGGTTCAGGTTGTTGTTTACGGTTCTTATCTCAGGGATCATATCCAGTTTATTTTTGTAACCCACCAAATGCGGCGGTGTTTCCGAAACGATGCCTTCTGATCTTAAAACAATAGTGGAATTATTGTTTAGGGAGTAAAACAGAGGTTGTGGCCTAAGACTATTCACCGCTATGCGAATAAAGGTAGGCACAAACAAGGCATGTTTACAAAAGTTACTTTGTTTGGGATCGAATGACGAAGAGAAAAGATAAATGGAAGCGTTTTGCAGTGTGTTTTTTTGCAGAAACAGATCGTTGTTTTGCAGTGTGTATATTTGCTGCGACACATCGCCGGTTGTGCGGTTTTGCTGATAGTGTTGGAATACAAGAGGAAGATTGATCTGCGGGTCGATCTTTTCAAACACACCTTCAAAAAACGGATCGGTGTTAGATGGTTTATTGAGTTTAAGTGCGTGCGTATCTAACTGAGCAATTTCAGGAAGTTTGAGGGTTTTGTAGAAACTGTTATAATTTACAATATTGGCTTTTGTATCAGGTATGATGACAACACACCCACCTTTGGCGCTAAATTTAACCAACTCATCTGATAAGCCACTGGATAGTGTTTTTAGTTCGTTTAGAATGATCAGATCGGCATTCTTGAATTTCGAATAATCGATGGCATTCTCAGAAAGTTCGGTGAATTTAAATAAGCTATCGGTTGAGAACAGCGAATTAAAATAGGCCTGCGTTTGGTTTTCTTTACCATTGATCACTATCGTATTTATGAGGATCTTAGAATTGAAGGTGAAAAACAGTTCGTCATCAAAAGTGATCGGAAAATCATCCAGTTTGAGTGAAGCATAGTTGAATCCCTCTGTTTTACTAGTAAAAGATATCGTTATCTCTTTTTTAGAGTTTGCTTCTAAACTAAATGAACCAATGGAAGCTTGTGAGCCATTTATTGTTAAGCGAACCGTTCCGGCGTCAATCGTTTTGTCTGATGCATTTTGAACAGTGACATGTAGTTTTTGAAGAAAGTCTTTTTGTTGAACAGGCGATTCGAACCAGCACGAATCAATATACACATTGCCGGTTCTTGTTGCTTCTAATGGGATGATGGATAGTTGGGTGAGCGAATCGTTCTTTAGGTCTTGTACATTAAATGAACTGTTTTGCACATCACTGATCGCGTATAGATAGGTGTTTTTAGGTTCTTTTAAGGTGAATTCCTTTTGGCGTTTTAAAACATCCGAATAAAGTTTAACAGCGGGACTTATCTTGATCTCATCTATTTCTGAAAGCACGTCTTCCTTCGAATAGAAACGTTGATGCTTTCCTTCAAAATCGTTGGTGATCAAGTGAAACTGATCGTTTGAATTGTAGGAGTTCACAATGTTTTTGGCAATGCGTTTGGCATTTTCGAGTAAAGGACCTTGTTTATTTACCCCTTCCATGCTAAATGAATTATCAATATAAATGCCGATGGTTTTTTTATTTAAGTTGGCTTTTACATCTTGTTTTGAAGTGAGTACCGGTTGTGCAAAGGCTAATACCAAGCATAAAATGGCCAGCAAACGTGAGAGTAGGATGAGTAATTCTTTTAAACGTGATTTTGATTGGCTTTCGAGTTGTAATTCCTTTAAAAACTTAACGTTGGTAAAATACACCTTTTTGTAGCGGCGGAAATTAAAAAGATGGATAATGATGGGTATAAGTAGGGCGGTTAAAGCCCACAAGAACATTGGGTATACAAACATCATAGCCACTAAAATTAGCTAAACAAGCGCAGAATACAAGCGGGGGAGGGCGATTTTTTTAAAGCAGTTTTACACAAAACATTTTATATGTCTCAAATGTTCATTTATTGTTTGTTTCTTTGCATTCTGATCAAATTCACCTTAGCTCGAACTACATGAAAAACGTTTTAATTTCTATCCTCAAAAATGCCATTTTGCTAATTGTTGTAATTGTATCAATCGTAAGTTTTTTAAATGGTTATTTGAATTGGAGAGAGCTTTTGGCCATGCAATTAGGCCTCGGCTTTGTATACGTATTTCTAAGTTGTTACGAGTATTTAAATGCTTCATATAAGGCCAATTTGCCCGTTACTCGTTTCGCCTATTTTCCATACAGTTTTTTTATGTTCAAAATACTCAAAGCCAGTTTTTTTGCTTCTTTTGCTTTAATGTTGCTTAGTTCCGGAACACGGGTGAAATACCTATATCCCATTTGTTTTATTATAGCTGCAACCGAACTCATAGTAATGGTTCTGAGGTATCAAAAGCGTTTATGCTTTGTTTCTGTTTACGCCAATTACCTTTTGTTTTCAAAACACATCCTTTTCAAAGTATTTGCCAGCGAAATCAAGAGTATTGAATTTAGACACGGGATCTTTTACATTGTTAAGAAAGATAATCGATCGGAGGACATTAGGGTGGTGAATATTGAAAATAAGGAAGAATTTACCAATTCAATGGTGAATTGGATCGAAAAAAATGCCGTTCCAATGAGCAACGAATCGCGCGAAAGTTTAACAAATTTCATTTCAAAAACTGTTTAATCTCGTTTCATAGGTTAATACATGACCTTGGTCATAACTAGTTCTAAGTGTTTAACAATTAATATGTTTCATTCACATATAATGTGTTAATACATTATTAAAAAATGATGAATTATAAGGAGATAAGTCGTAACTTTGTACCTGTAAAAAAATAAGTAAAATGGAACAAGTTATCAGATTTAATCAATCTAACCGCCAATTTGCAAATACCCTTCGTGCGCGAGTAGACGGTTATTTTAAGACAAATAATATTTCAAAGAATGCCAATGGTCAAATGGTTTTTAAAACTGTGGCCATGTTGTCGATCTATTTAATACCCTATTTTTTGATGGTTTTTAATGTATTTACCTTTAATGCCTGGGCTATTATTGGTATGTATGTTATAATGGCTGTAGGTATGGCTGGTGTAGGCTTCTCTATTATGCATGATGCCAATCACGGTAGTTATTCTAAGAATCCAAAAGTGAACAAAGCCCTTTCTTTTACTATGTATCTTTTAGGTGGAAGTCCATTAAACTGGCAAATTCAGCACAATGTATTGCATCATACCTTTACCAATATTTCGGGTAAAGACGAAGATATTGATGCTCCTATCTCTTTATTGCGTTTCTCCCCACATTCACCTTATTATAAGATCCAAAAGTACCAATATTTGTATGCTTGGTTGTTTTATAGTTTGATCACCATTATGTGGTCGGTAACAAAAGACTTTAAGCAACTCCGTCGTTACGACGAAATGGGGCTTTTGAAAACTAAGAATACCTCTTATAACCAGGAGATCGGTAAATTGATCTTGGCTAAGTTGTTTTATTATGCATTTATGGTAGCTACTCCTTTGATCTTTATTCAGGCAGACTGGTGGGTTATTATGATCGGTTATGTGACCATGCACTTGGTTTGTGGAGTTATTATTGCTACTGTTTTTCAACTGGCTCACGTGGTACCCGAAATGAATTTTCCTATGCCGGATGAAAAAGGTAACATGGAAGATGACTGGACCATTCACCAATTAAAAACTACCGCAAACTTTGCACGTGAGAACCGTTTGTTAAGTTGGTTTGTTGGTGGCTTAAATCATCAGATCGAACATCACTTGTTTCCTGCTATTTGCCATATTCACTACAAGGAGATCTCAACCATTGTAAAGGAAACTGCAAAAGAATTCAATATCATGTACCTTGAGATCCCTAGTTTCAGAAAGGCGATCATGTTGCACATAAAAGAATTAAAAGTATTGGGCCAGCCTAATCCTCAAATGGCTTAATTGCCCTTTGGGTTTAAAGATCGCAAATGGACGATATTTATAACAATCAAACGTATTTAAACGAGAATCCTCTTTGGCACCAAGAGGATTCTTTTTTTAAAGCCAATCACATTCAGGAGATCCTTGTTGCTAACAAGATCGATCCTTCCTCTGTTTGCGAAATAGGTTGTGGCTCCGGAGAGATCTTGGTTCAGCTGAAGAAACTCAACGCATCAAAAAACATCCAGTATGTTGGTTACGATATTTCGAAAGACGCCATTGCTATCGCTCAAAAAAAACAGGAACCCGGCATTGTATTTGAGTTAAAAGATATTACAGAGCCAAGCGATAAAAGTTTTTTTGATGTGACATTGGTAATCGACGTGATCGAACATTTGCCAGATTACTTTGCCTTTTTGAAACAAGTGGCCAAAAAAAGCAAGCATACCGTTTTTCATATTCCTTTAGATATGTTCGTGTGGAGCTTATTCCGGGAGCAAATGCTCATTGAATCCAAACAACGAGTAGGGCATATTCATAATTTTACGGAAGATTTTATTTTAAGTGTTTTAAAAGATAACGGATTTACCCTCGTAGATAAACGTTACACCGAACCGGATTATACCGCTAACTCCTTTAAACAAAAATTGGTAAACGGATTGAAAAAGTTGATTTTTAAAATTAGTCCGCGTTTTTGCAGTAAGACCCTAGGAGGATACTCTTTATTGGTATTGTGCAGGAATAATTAATTACTTCTTCTGAGATAACTTAAACAGCAGTTCCTTCTCGGCCTTGGTTAAACTATCGTAACCACTTTTCCCTATCTTATCCAGCAAGGCATTCATGATTGCTTCTTCGTTTTGAGTAGGGCTATCCTTTTTTACATTTGGGTTATAGCTCACTACTTTTAATTTGTTTTTTTGGGGTTTCAAAAAACTCAAGTCAAATAGGTCTGTACCATTCTTCAACTGATAGCCATACAACAAGCCAAATAAAGCTCCGCCAATGTGTGATATCTTTCCTCCGGTATTTACTGATAGATCAATAACCGTGCTTACACCAAAGGTGAGCAAATAAAAATATTTGTAGGGCATTTGAATGATGCCCCATAAATGGACCGTGTAGTTGGGTGTGTAAACAGCCATTACCGCGCCAACTCCTAAAACAGCAGCAGATGCACCTAATAAGATCGAGTGACCGAATGACTCTGGAAAGAACAAACCCAGTAACAAAACTAAAACACCTCCGGCAATACCACTCATGACGTAAACAGAAAGTAGTTTTTTTTGCCCCAGGATATTAGAGAAGATCTGTGCGGTGAAATACAACAAGAACATGTTCCAGAAAATATGCCCCAAGCCTTCGTGGGTAAACATGTATGTGAATAAGGTCCAGAATTTAAAGATGAAAGCATAGCCACCAATTGGCAAGGCTAAATAAGGGGTGAGGTAAAGGTGTGACAGATTTCCAACAATATTCAATACTAAAAACACCACCACGTTTATAATGATGATCTGAGCCAGAATGCCTTGCTGCTGAAAATTGTATTTTAATCGTTCTAAAAAACTGCTCATTTTAATAAAATTGTGTTCGGTCTTTTCGCCAAATGAGTACAATAACCAAGCCTACTGCCAAACCGCCTAAGTGAGCAAAATGCGCCACGTTATCGCCCGGTTTGTTTGATAGGCCCGAGAATAGTTCAATTAAGCCATAGCCAATAACAAACCATTTAGCTTTAACAGGGAAAAGGAAATAAATTAGCAAATATCGATTTGGAAAGAGCAAACCAAACGCACCTAGTAATCCGAATAAAGACCCAGAAGCACCAACAATAATATTTGCATTAAGAAAGTTGTTTTTGTAGTCTAAAAGAAACTGTGAAGCCAAGCTAAGCGCTTTTGAAGGGTTTTCAGAAGCCGATTTGTTAAATTGATTTACAAAAGTACTAAAATCAGGAACGAAATCAGAAGGGTTATAAGCCATAGTTTTTTCTGAATTCATGAATTTTGTAAACGATTCAATTGATAAATTTTCATTAACATAATTAATTGAGTCGATAAATGGACTGATAGAAAAATGAATAATTACATACTGCGCTAAAGCAGCCCCCAATCCTGTTAAAATATAGAACAAAAGAAAGCGTTTAGGTCCCCATACATTTTCTAAAACCTGACCAAAAATAAAAACACCTAACATGTTAAATAAAATGTGAGTGTATGCTAATCCACCTGCTGGATCATGAGTTTGATGCATGAACAGATAAGTGACAAATTGATGTGGCCTGAAATCTGGGGCAGAGTAATAGTGTAGGGCGAGATATTTTTCAAGGTTAATATTTTGAGTTTGATATAAAGCAACAGTAAGTAAATACAAGATCACGTTAATGATGATAATGTTTTTGGTAACTACCGGCAGAAAGCTAAATCCACCGGGGCGGTATTGATCGTTAAAACTCATTTGTTCTTAAAGTGCTTGTCAATGCTGTCTCGTTCAATATTCATAAAGATGGTTTTCCCGTCTGCAGTATAATTAGGGCTTTCGCAATTCATCAGGTGATTAATGATCAATTGCATTTCATGATCATCTAAAGCCTTTCCTTGCTTAATAGAGGTGTTCTTTGCCATCGCGCGGCACAAGTTATCATGCACATCAATTTTGGCATCAATGGTATTGAGTTTATAAGATTCAATGATGTTTTCGATGGTGATCGAGATATTGATATTCTCCAGATCGCTTGGAGCGCCATTTACCACAATGCTGTTCTTTCCAAATATCTCAATATCAAAACCAAGTATCTTGAGTTCGGGAATCAGGGTTTCTACTAGAGTAAAATCTTTCGGACTCAATTCAATTTGTTCCGGAAATAAGATCTGTTGCGCCGCAAGAGGCGATTGTTGTTTGGTTTTAAAATAATGTTCATACAAGATCCGTTCGTGCGCACGTTGCTGATCGATCACCAAAATGCCTTCTGAAAAATTACATACAATGTATTTGTTGAACAACTGAAAAGCCTTGTAAGTAGTTGCTTCCTGTTGCACCGATTCAATGATCTCTTGCGATCGTTCTGCCGTTTGATCGGTCTCCACATTGCCTTTAAATCCTTCAAATAGCGATTCCCAGTGCTTCACATTTTTATCTTCGGTGTAATGCGATGTTTGTGAAGTAGCTTTAAACGGATTGTAATCTTGGTTATATGCGATCTTTGGTTGAACGGCTATTTTATCTTTTGAAAAATATTGATTTTGTGTGATCTCTTCGGTATTAAAATCGATAGATGGACCAACGTTTGCCTTACCTAAGGCGCGTTTGATCACACTCATCAAGGTAATAAAAACGGTACGCTCATCAATAAATTTGATCTCTGTTTTTGTTGGATGAATATTCACATCGATCTGTTTTGGATCAATGTCAATGAACAGATACCAAACTGGATGCGAATCCATGGAGATGAGTTCTTTGTATGCTTCGTAAACAGCGGTGCTTAAATACGGACTTCTAATAAATCGATTATTGATAAAAAAGAATTGGTCCTTTTTAGATTTTCTTGCAATATCAGGCTTACCGGTATAGCCGCTAATTTTTATATAGGAAGTAGTTTCATCAACCGTTACCAGTTTTTGATTGTAGTAATTGCCAAACAATCCCATAATGCGCTGCATAAGCGGGGCAGGAGGGAGGTTGTATACTTCGTTGTTGTTGCTGTGAAGCGAAAAATGAATGGCGTAATGTGGCAAAGCCACGCGTTCAAATTCGGTAATAATATGTTTTAACTCTGTGCTATCGTCTTTTAAAAAATTACGACGTGCAGGAATATTGTAAAATAAATTTTTAATGGTGAATGATGCACCGGTTGGGCACTGGCAATTACTTTGCTCAATAAAATTACCGCCATCAATGGTTATTTGCTGACCAACTTCGTCTTCGGCCTGTTTGGTTTTTAATTCAACTTGGGCAACTGCGGCAATACTGGCTAATGCTTCACCTCTAAAGCCTTTTGTGTGCAGGTTAAACAGGTCGTCGGCCGTTTTTATCTTTGAGGTAGCATGGCGTTCAAAAGCGAGGCGGGCGTCAAACGGACTCATGCCTCGTCCATTGTCTATCACTTGAATGAGAGATTTACCTGCATCTTTAATGATCAATTTAATGTGAGTAGCACCGGCATCAATAGCATTTTCCAATAGTTCTTTTACAACACTGGCGGGTCTTTGTACAACTTCGCCGGCTGCAATTTGGTTAGCTACATTATCGGGTAATAAAGAAATGACATTGCTCATATACTCCAACAAAGTTAACGAATAAAAAGTGATTTGCCTGTTTGATTTAACAAAATTTACTCAGCCAAATAATTGATCGTGTAGGTGGAGTAGAGCGAGTATTCATTGTTTTTAAAGCACTTGAGTTTTTTTAGAAAAGCGCTCAATTCCTTAGCCTCGGCACGTTTAAACTGATTGTTATCGGCAAATACCACTTCTTCTACCTGGTTGGAGGAATTAATGGTTAAGGTGCATTTAAATGTTTTTTTGTACGATTTGTCGGTAAAGAACTTGGTGATCAAAGCTGTTAACTCTGTTTCCTTTATGGTTAGTTTGGCAGCGCTAATGTTGCTTTTTTCAAAAGCACCATCAATCTCTCCTTTCACATCTTTTTCAGGAGCTGAAGCAGGTGCATTTTTGGCGCTTTCTTTTTTCTTTTCTTTTACAATGCTTCGTGTGCTTTGCTCATCATTCTTTTGGTCATTTCTTTCGTCTTCCGCTGTTTTTGCAAAGGCATCTTTTATTTTTTTGTCCTCAGGCGACATAGCAGCGCCAGCCGCGGCTGAAGATTTGTTGGGTGCAGGCGCAATGGCTTTGTAATTTGCATCATCTCTGTCTGATGCTACGGTACTTTCTTTAGGACTTTCTTGGTCTTCCAATACCGGCGATTCTTCACGGGCCGCAGTTTCCGACAAAGCTTGTGTATTTGCATCACTGCTTTTAGTCGCTATGATCGTTTTTTGTTCTGCCCGTTTTGCTCCTTCACCCGCGCCTCCGCTTGCAGCTGCAATATTAAGGGGCGCTTCTGTTTTATCTTTTCCGGGATTCGTGTTCATCCCGTCTATATTGCTCACCTCGTTTTGCGTGTTTTGTGCAAGGTCAGCTTCCTCTATTTTGTTCACGTTCTTGAATAAGAACATCAATCCGATCAATAAAGCAACACCGGCAGCAGCCGACCAGTAAATGTATACCCGTTTTTTCTCCTCCTTAAAAAGTTCTTCTTCTACGCGTGCATCAACACGTTGCTTAAAGTCTAACGCTTCCTGCTTATTATCCAACATGGCAAAACCTTCCAATGCCTCTTTTTCAAAAGCATCT
The DNA here is from genome assembly GCA_032358265.1 of Vaucheria bursata. NCBI lineage: Eukaryota > Xanthophyceae > Vaucheriales > Vaucheriaceae > Vaucheria > Vaucheria bursata. Next base: position 896,009 of record JAULBW010033147.1, on the reverse strand, counting down.
AGGTCGTCTGTTTCACCATTCAGGTGATTCAGAAGTTCATCCATGTTGTTAGTTTTATTATTTATTGGCTTGCCCATTTAGCTTTGCCTCCATTTTTAATTTTAAATTCCGTTTCCCGTTCTGTATGTGGCTTTTAACCTCATTGTTGTTAAAGCCTGTGATCGTCATAATTTCGGTGTACGACTTATTGCTGATGTAAAACAACTCTAAGCATTGTTTCTGCTCACTATTTAACTCATTTAGGGCAGTTTGCATCACCGTAATTTGACTTTCCTTTTCATTTAGATGCTCAATGTTATTATAATCCATAAGAAAAATCTCATTTTCTTTCACATCAAGCTCTTTCTTAAGCAGAGACTGCTTTTTACGCAGTTGCATCAAGCAATAATTTTTACTGTAAGTGTATAGCCAACTTTTAAAATATTCAACCCGGTGTTTTTTTAGGTCGGTTATCAGTTGCCCAAATATGGTCATAACCGCGTCTTCCGCTTCGTCTTTATTTTTAAGGTACTTAATGCACAAACCGAGTACCAAATGGCCATATCTTTTATACAATTCTCCTACATACAAATTATCACCACTTTCTAAAAAAATGTTAATGAGTTGAGTGTCGGTATGATCTTTGTATTTAGAAGCAGAAGCCAAGTGCCTATTATTTTGAGTAAATGTATGAAAATTATTACTTGTTTTTATGGGTCAAAAAGGTATATTTGTATGATATTTAATTAAAATAAACTTCTGAAAAAAGGCCTTAAATATATTGTGATGTTATTTGTTGTTTTGGCGGTTGGTTTCCAGCATCCAAACACCTATGATACCAATGCAAAGATCAAGGCTGTGTTCATTTATAACTTTACCAAGTATTTTGAATGGCCAAATAGTAAAAAAACCGGCAATTTTCTGGTTTATATTGTTGGTAAGAACGATAATCTGATCAATGAGTTAAAATCGCTCGCCGCCCGTAAAAAGGTAGGAAATCAAGACATTGAAGTAATAAATACCGTAACCTACGACCCAAGTAAAAGCGCTAACATCGTGTTTTTGTTGCCTGAATTATCTAAATCAATTGGCGATGTGAATGGCAAGTCGAAAAGCAAAGGCGTTTTGGTTATTTCTGAAGCGGCAAATGGTGCAAAAACCGGTGCCGCCATCAATTTCCTGATCATTGAGAGTAAGCAAAAGTTTGAATACAGTAAAAATAATGCAATTAAAGCAGGTTTAAAGGCAAACGACGACTTTAAGGCATTAGCAATTAATGTTGATTAATTAACATGAATATGGTGTGTAAACATATAAAACAAATAGTGCTGATGAGCTTCTTGCTCATGGCGGTGTTTGCGCATGCACAGAATAGCAGGCTTCAAAGGGCTCAAACCTTACTTTCTGAGAAGAAGATAGAAGAAGCTAAATGGTGTATCGATAGCACTATCACTCATGTTGAAACGAAAGATAAATTTGAAACTTGGACCATTCGTGCATTTATTTATTTTGAGATCTATAAGAAAAGCGAAAGGTTAAAAGTTAATTCGCCTATCAGAGATACCATTGTTCGCTCCTTAGTACGTTCAAACGCGTTGAATCCGGATGAGGACTTTAAGGGAAATAACACGCGCTTATTAACGAACATGGCGAGTAGTTATTTTAATTTGGCAAAAACCTATCTGCAGGATTCGATCAAATACGATGTGGCAGTTAAATTGTTTGAGAAATACAAAGATGTAACAAGACTATTAGACCCGAATTTTAATTTCTCGGCAAAAGATCTTGATTTTTATCAGGCTGCCGGTTACATCTACTCAGATATTTACAATAAAGACAATACCAACACCAAAGCATTTGAAACGGCTAAGGTTGCTTTACTAAAAGCATTGGAAATTAAACCTGACGATGCGAATGCCAATATGAACATGGGTTTAATGTATTATCACAATGGTGTTCATTTGATCCAAAAGATCGACGATATCTCTGATTTTAAGGAATTAGATGTGATTCAAGAAAACGCCATCAAATTGGCTAAGCAGGCAGAGCAGTTTTTATTGAAGGTTTACACAAAAGATAACACAAATAAGAAAGCGGTTGAAGCATTGTATTATAATTACAAATTGTTGAACGATGAAGCAAAAAAACTTGAATTCAAAAACAAGTGTAAGGCGCTCTCTATAGAAATAGTTGAACAATAAAATCTGATTTCCATGAAGTTTAGTATCGGAAAAAAAATAGGATCAGGTTTTGCCGTGTTGATATTACTTACCTCGGTAGCGTTTGTTTTAACCATAGTAACCCTCCGCGATAGTAAGAACAAAACCGAAGATGTGGTAGGTCAATTGGCCCCAAGTGTAGCCGAGTTAAAAGAATTGAACCTACTAATCCAGCGTTCGGGTACTGATATCACCCAATGGATGTTCAACAGTTCTACGAGCAGTGATATTGAGTTTCGTGAAGATCTCAAAAAGATAATTGAAGTAGATTACCTGGCTCAAAAGAATGAATTATTGGTTATAGCTGAGAACTGGACCGAGGAAGAAAAAAAGAAATTAAAAGGTATCTTCTTGCGAATCGAAAGCATTTTCCGCTTATACAAAGTGGATATCATGAGCCAATTGACTCAATCGGAAGATTACCAGGATGCACTAAAGACAAGTGTAGCTCGCATCTCATACGAAGATAGCCAGGCCAGCTTAACTTCTTTATACAAAGAACTGAATACGTTAATAGCGGTAAAGCAAAACATGGCGGAGAGCGTGAAGGACGATATGTTTAAATCGTTCAACTTCTTACAGCGCTTTGTACAGTTACTGGGTATTACCTTAGTGGTTGGCGGTATCTTAATTGCTATTTTCACCACACAATCCATTACACGCCCTATCAAAAAACTTCGGAGCATGTTGATCTCCATGGGTCTTGGTATATTACCTAAAGAGCGTATTCGTGCACGTGGTGATGAAATTGGGGATATGGGTAATGCCTTAAATGAATTGATTCAATCTATGCACCAAACCACCAAGTTTGCTGAGGAAACGGGTGCCGGTAATTTTGATGCCGTTCATAAACCTTTAAGTAAAGATGATGCCTTAGGACACTCACTCATAAAAATGCGTGATAACTTGGCGGAAAACGAACGTGGACTCGAGAAAAAGGTACAAGAACGTACAGAAGAGGTTGTTCGCCAAAAAGAAGAAATTGAATTTAAGAATACCGAATTACATGTTTTATATAAGCAGGTAACTGATAGTATCTTGTATGCGAAACGTATCCAGGAAGCAATCTTACCACCTGATTCAGTTATTAAATCGTTGGTGCCAAACTCGTTTGTGTTATTCAAGCCAAAAGATATTGTTAGTGGCGATTTTTATTGGTTCGAAAGAAAAGGTGCAAACGTATATTTTTCGGCTGTGGATTGTACAGGTCACGGTGTTCCGGGTGCCTTTATGAGTCTAGTGGGTTACAATATTTTAAAAGATATTGTAAAGAACACCAGTTTTGTGAAGCCGGGTGAGATGTTGAATAAGATGCGTGAGGATGTTGTTAAGACCTTGCATGCTGATACCGATGAGAACCGCGCGAAAGATGGTATGGATATGACCTTGTGCTCATTGAACTACGACACCTTAGAATTGCAATATGCTGCTGCTTATAACCCTTTATATATTGTGAGAAACGGGGAGTTATTAGAGTTTGAAGCAAACAAGTTTCCGATTGGTGCATTTATAGGCGAACGAAAAGATTACGATAACCATACCATCCAATTACAAAAGGGTGATGTACTTTATTTATTCAGTGACGGATATGCCGACCAGTTTGGCGGACCGAAAGGTAAAAAGTACATGGTTGGCAATTTCAGAAAGCTTCTTTTAAAAGTAAGCGCTTCTCCTATCGAAGAGCAGAAAAAGATCCTAGACGAAGCTTATACCGAATGGCAAGGCACACACGAGCAGGTAGACGATGTGTTGTTGATAGGCGTGAAGATCTAATTTTTAATTTTGGATTATTGGTGTTAGAATCGAACACCAACAATACAAACATCATCGATCTGCTCCAGATCACCCATCCAGTTTTTCAAAGTATCCTTTAATCGAATTTTTTGATCATCCATGCTTAGGAGTGCATTGGCAACCAGTGTTTCATTTAATGTCTTGTATTTAAATTTCTTCCCTTTAGGCCCACCAAATTGATCAGGATACCCATCTGTGTAACTATAGATGGTGGCGTTTTGAGAAAGTGTAAAACTATTTTGAGTGAAGGGTTTTATTTCGTGTCCATAGATACCTACAGGCTGTTTATCACCGTAATATTCGCTCATTTGATTATTTTCTACCAGTATAAAGCCATTGTTGGCAGTAGCGTAACTGAGCTCTCTATTGATTTTATTAAAACGTAATAAAACAATATCCATCCCATCTTTATTTTCGCCGGCTTTGCCGGTTTGCTTTAACGACGAGATGATCTTTTCCCGCAATTTGTTTAAGATCTCGGCAGGCTCAATCACCTGTTGTTCATTCACGATCTCGTTCAATAAGCCACTACCCAGCATGGTCATAAATCCTCCGGGCACGCCATGCCCGGTGCAATCGGCAATGGCAAAAAACACGTGTTCCTTTTTTTCAACCAACCAGTAAAAATCGCCACTCACAACGTCTTTCGGTTGAAAAAATACAAAGGAGTTTGGTAACACTTGCTTGAAATCTTCTTCAGAAGGAATAATAGCAGATTGGATCTTTTGTGCGTAATTGATGCTGTCTGTAATATCTTTATGCGCTTCTTCTACTTTTAATTTTTCTGCGTGTAATTCCTTCGTTCGTTCATCTACCTTTTTCTCTAAGATCTCTTTTTCATGAACCAATTTCTTTTCGCGATACTTGATATAGAAATAAATACTGGAAATGATAACAATTATACACAAGGCATAAAACCACTTAGTACGCCAAAATGGTGGTGTAATATTAATCGTAAGTTTTATGGGCTCTTCATTCCACACACCTTGGCTATTTGCTGCCTTTACATTCAGTACATATGTGCCGGGGTCGAGGTTGGTAAAGGTTATCTGGTGCTGCGTGCCAATATCGATCCAATCATCATCCAGGCCATCTAATTTGTACATGAACTTGTTTTGCTTTGGATCCGAGAAATCAAAGGCGGCAAAGTGAAATGAGAAAAGGTAATCTTTATAGCTTAAGGTGATCTCCTTTGTTCGGGAAATGTCGCTCGCCATCTCAAATGGTTTGTTCAGCACCAACAGCTCTGTTAGCGCTAATGCAGGGGCATTTGAAGTTTCTTTTAGCTCTTTTGGGTCAAAATAATTAAGACCATTAGTGCCTCCTAACAAAATCTTTCCATTTGAAAGTTTTAATGCCGATCGGTAATTAAATTCCTTACTTTGAATACCATCTGATCTTGAGAAAAGTTTTATGTTTTTACTTGTGGGGTTGTATCGGTAAAGTCCATTACTGGATGTGAGCCAAATTTGACCAAGGTCATCGTGTACAATAGCCATGAAGTCAGAAGTCAGCAAATTATTGTTTTCGCTATGATCTATAGTTCGAAATGATCGAATATCGAATTCCACTAAATGATTGTTACAGCTCACCCAAAGCTTTTCATTTTTATCAAAGGCCATACTTAAAATAATACCTGTGTTTAATATGGCTTCTTTTTTGTGCTTTAAGGGCCGTGTGATCTCGTTCGTTCGCGGGTCAAGTAATAACAAGCCATTCTTCTCTGTTCCTATCCATATGTTTCCACTTTTATCCAGGTTCATAGCGGTTACCACTTCCGCATAAGTTTCCTTATTAAGAGGATCAGTAAGAAATCGTGTGAAATTATCTTTTTTACGGTTGTATAAATTTATGCCGCTGCCAAAGGTGGATATCCAGAGGTTATTTTCTTTGTCTAGCAAAATAATATTTGGGATACTGTTCGATAAGGAATTAGGATCGGCGGTAACATTGTAGTTCTTGTACTTTTTTGTTTTAGGGTCGTAATGGTATAATCCTCCGCCATTAGTGGTATACCAATACGTTTCATCTATGTCCTTTAATGTGCAAGTTACTTGTGAATTTTTGTGCAATGAATTGGGAGCTGCCTCATTGATCTTTAGATCGGTGAATTGTTTTGTTGCCGGATCAAAGTAGCAAACGCTTTTGCCGGTACCAATTATGACTTCATCTTTTCTGTTCTCGTAAAATGAAAGAACTAAATTGTCGTTGAGCGTGTTTTGTTTGTTACTTTCGTGCTTGATATGCCCAAAGCTTAAGCAATGGGGGTTAAAGTAGTTTAAACCGCCCTTCCAGGTGCCCGACCATATCAAACCATTCTTGTCCTGCATAATGCACAAGTTGGTGTTATCACTTATGCTTTCGGGGTCGTTTTGATTGTTTTCAAAATAAGTAGTTATGCCTGTTTTGCGTTCGTATTTTAAAATACCCTTTTCGGCGGTACACATCCATATATCACTGTTATTGTCTTCAATAATTTGTGAAACTAATCCTATTTGCTTGATATTGGAAAAGAGGCGTGATGAATCATTATTGTTCCAAAACTTATTTGTTTGTGGATCATATATGGTTAACCCGGCATGCCACATGCTTATCCATACCAAACCCTTACTATCAGTATATACACAACGTATTTTGTTCCCTCGTAATTCCGATTGCTCTGTTGTGGCCGTATATCTGGTGTAGGTGTTATGTTTGGGATCATATTTTGTTATTCCATAACCACTGTGCCCATACCAAATGTTCCCTTGCTGGTCTTTACTCATGGTTTTAATATGATCGGCCAGTAAACTGTTTGTGTTTTTGTCGCTGTGTAAAACCGACCTAAACTCGTTTGTTTTTTTATTGAGTATACTTAAGCCATAGTTTGTTGCGATGTATAAATAACCATCTTCAAACTCCTTAATATCATTTATGGTATTATCTAAAAGTCCTTTTTTTGTAAGCGAGTCAGTCAAATAGTGCTTTATCTTGTTGGTTTCAAGATCTATTTTACTTAAGCCGCCTTCTAGTGTTCCAACCCACAAGTTATTGTCGGCGTCGGGATAAAGGCATCTGATGTTGGCCGAAAGCAGTTTAGTGCTGTCGTTATCTGCGTTTAAATAAGTGGTTATTTTGTAGCCATCGTATTTGTTAAGGCCGTTATAGGTACCTATCCAAATAAAGCCTTTTTGATCTTGTGCTATACACGAAACAGAATTGTAAGATAAACCATTATCGATGGTAATGTGGTTGAATAAAGCCGATTGTGAAAAGGACGAATAGTGGCAATATCCAATAGCAAGACATAATGCAATAATTCGTATGATTGTGCTTATCATACAACAAAAATAAAAAAACTACTTGCATTAGCAAGAAATTTAACCTTTTGAAATAGAAGCAGGTGGGGACTTAGATCAAATCGAGAACTAGAACTGGGGGCCTTCCAACAACGGCCTTGTTCCCATTTATAACAATGGGGCGTTCAATTAAAATCGGATGTTTGGTTAGGATGTCGATCCACTGAATTTCTGTGAATTTTTTATTTGCAAACTGTTCTATATAGATCGGTTCTTTTGTACGAACAATATCCTGAGCTTTACATTTTAAAAGACCGAGTAATTCTTTGAATTCTTTTTTGGTAGGCGGATCTTTTAAATATTCACGCACCTCTACCTTGCAATTCTTATCCTGTAGTAAGCTCAGCGCTTCTCTGCTTTTTGAACAGCGTGGGTTGTGGTAAATGATCATGCGCTTAGCTTATTGCTTTCTTTAGTTGTAGGTACATCTCGTTAAAGCGTAAACGCGTTGCCTCAATAAAATCTTCGTTCATCAATGTTTTTAAATTCTCAACGCTTTTTACTTCCTGAACTGTATATTTAAAAACCTGTTCCATTGGTCCTGCTTCAAACTTTACCATGTACTTATCATTCATCTGAAAGATGCTAATGGTCATGCTTTGGTGTGGTATGCTATCAATTATCCTCATCTTTTCCGAATATTTTTTTGAAGTTAAACATGTTTTGAAATACCCCCCAAGGACTCACATTTCTGTCGCCATCCTCGTGTATACGCCTTTGTATGGCATAGGCCAAATTAATAAAGTGCCCTTTGTTCATGCGCGCCAATGCCTCTTGTGCTTTGCCATCGCCATTAATAATATTGGCACAGGCTGCCCAATCAAATGCTTTTTTATCTAACAATACTTTAAAGGCTTTCGAATCGTCCCAAATGGCATTTACAAATGCCGCCAACTCAAAATGCTTATTGTCCATTAAATACTTAAACGATTTTCTATCGTCGCGTATAGCAGCAAGGGTGGCTAATAACTCAGGGTAGTTGTTTTCAAGCAGCCAGTTGTACCCTTCGGTATATTGGTTCACGTGCTTGGTAAACATTTCAATTGCGTATGTTGAATAGTGTCTCATGGTTTAATTAAAAACGTATTTGTAAACGTAAATTTAATTGCCGGTTGGTTAAGTAATTAGGCACAGCGTATCGGTTACCCGTTACATCTTGCACCCAGGTATATGATACCGTGTTTTGAATTTGCAATAAATTAAACACTTCTAAAAACAACCACATTTCGTTCAAGTGATTGAATACATTTTTGGTCTTGGTTTCGCGACCCTCTTTTAAGATGTTAAAGGCAAAACCTGCATCCACTCTGCGATATGGCGGCATTTTTAATGTTTGTTGGTAGCGTTTGTGTGTAGGCGGCCCAAATGGCAAGCCGCTTCCAAATTGCAGGTTTAAATTAAATTTACACCAAGGCAGGTTAGGGATGTAATCTTGAAAGAACAAGCCAAAGGTTACGAGTTGGTTGGTAGGGCGTGGAATGTAGCCCGGATCAATTTTTATACTATCCGTTTTTACCTGATCAAAGGTAAAGCCTTTGATGATCTCTTCGCCATCTTTATTAAAAAACTGGTAATGGATGTTGTCGGCCGAATACTCATACGATCGTAAAAAACCCATGGAGGCCCAGCTTTCAACACCTTTTACAAACTCACCGTTAATTCTAAAATCCATACCGGTGGTATAACCTTTTGTGTTGTTATTGGCAAAATAACGAATACGCACATTGTCAATTTCGTATGGTATAACGCTCGTTAACTCTTTGTAGTAGGCGGCCATAATGAGTTTAAACGGACGTTTCCACATGTAAAAATTATAATCGCTGGTTAACACAAATTGCATTGATTTTTGTGCTTTCACATCTTTATTCAATACACCATCAATGCCCCTTAACTCGCGGTAAAAGGGTGGTTGGTAATACAATCCTCCAGATAATTTAAATAACCAGTCTCTTTTCCAGTTTGGTTTATATGCCAATGTGATACGCGGCGATAATACCAATTGCTGGTTCACGGTCCAAAAATTACCACGTGCACCGGCTGTAACCGAAAGGAAACTCGAATCTTTTAAAGTTAAACTTTTGTTGTATTGCGTATATGCCTGCAAGCGTGTGCTTGGTAATGAGATGTTGGTTTTGTAAACATCGTTCAAATTAATTTCGGTAGGACTATAGGGAACAATAAATCCGGCAGAGTCAACCATTTTCCATTCGCTTAATTTATCTTCTATCTGTTCTATTTGGTATTTTACACCCCAAAGCAATTCAGCTTTTTTCTCAAAATATTTAGTGCCTTTATGTTCGGCATTATACACCGTTGCTGTTAAATAGTTTCGGCCATTATTAATAAAGGTGCCAATACCGCGATTATATGCCACTTGCCCAAAGTTAGGCTTACTAAGGTCGGCCTCTAACTGATCAATGTAATACTGCCCTTGTACGGTATATAATTCGCGTTCGTTTGCGCGGTAGGCCGAGGTAATAAATTTAAGTTTCAGATCCTTTGCCGGGCGATAGGTAGCGCTTACACCTGCCATATAGGTTTCGTATTGCATCAACTCTTGTCCGTCAAAATAAATGGTTAAGCGCAAGGCATTGTTCACCGTGCCAAAGTTTGTTTGGCGGCTGGTAGGAATAACCAGGTATTTATTGCTGCTAATGTTACCTAATAACTCGATCTTAAATTTCGGGTTCACATCCATGGTAATGAATGATTGCACATCTAGGGCACTTGGGCGGTATTCACCTTGGGTATCAAACGTTCTCAAAAGGTAAGAGTTGGTTCGGTAACGGGCGCCCAAACTCCAGGCCACCAATCTATTCTTCGTTATATCTTCAACTTGCACGTTGCCACCTAAAAAGCTGGCAGAGGCGTTGCCGGCAAACTTCAATGGCTTGCGGTAGGTAATGTCTAAAACACTGCTCAGCTTATCACCATATTTAGCTTCAAAACCACCTGCTGAAAAATTAATGTTTTGCACCATGTAAGGGTTTGCAAAACTTAAGCCTTCTTGCTGGCCGCTGCGCACTAAAAACGGACGGTATACTTCAATATCGTTCACGTAGATCAAGTTTTCATCGTAGTTTCCGCCACGAACACTATAGCCGCTGCTTAACTCGTTGTTGCTGCTTACGCCAATTTGTGTTTTAATGATGTCCTCAATATTTCCGGTTGGGGTAGGGAGCTGGTAAAAATTCTTACTGTCAATGTGAATGATCTCTTCGGCCCGCGTTTTGTTATCAGTAACTGTAATGCCTATTAATTCATTCTTAAATTTAAGGGTGGGGGAGAGGGATTCCACTTCACCCTCTTTCAATTCAATGATCTTTGAATAGCTGTTATGATTAATGGAATTAAATACAATGGTGATGGTTCGGTTGGCAGGCACGGTTAATTGATAAGAACCCTTTTCGTTAGAGAAAGTAGAGTATTTAGAATCTTCTTTAATACCAATACTGGCATTCTCTATAGCATTACCTTCGCTATCCTTCAAGGTACCTTTAAGGGTAGCTGTTTGCGCGTGAGTTAAACCGGTTAACGCAATCAGTAGAAAAGTAAAATATGTAAGAGTTTTGATCAATGAAATAGGAACGAAAATAAGGAATATTTATTTTGCCAAACAGGTATTATTGATCAAAGAATTGTTATACGTTTGAATATATGCCCTGAAATAGGTCTTTTCGCTGTTAAACGGATGTTTTGTGACCATATTGTTGATCAGCAGCGAGTCTGATTTGTACCGATAAACCGAGCTTAATTCGTTGCCATTGAAGTTAAACAAAAGCGAATCGGTGAGCATGTATTGCGATGAATTGGTGTAATAATTCACATAATGCTCTTTAGGATCTTTATACGATTTCCCAAAGCTAAAGAAGGGTTTGGAATAGCCAAGTTGGTTGAGCACACTTGGCATAATATCGGCCTGCTGAAAAACGCCCGTATGATTTCCTTTCAAACTATTATCTGGCATGTAAAATAAAATGGGAATAGAGAACTGCCCCAGATTATTGCTGTAAAATGGGTGATTGCTAATACTGCAATGATCGGCGGTGATCACAAATAAGGTATGATTGAACCATTTTTGTTTTTTTGCTTCTGTAAAAAATTGGCGCAAGGCATAGTCGCCATAGCCAATACTTTCATGGTTTTCGAGAGTGCCTTTTGGAAATTTGCCGGTGTATTGTTTCGGGATGAGATAAGGATGATGGGAACTGAGCGTAAAGATGGAACTGTGAAACGGTTCTTTCATGGTATTCATTATTTGAATACTGTAGCCCAAAAAAGGTTCGTCCCAAATACCCCAAAAACCATCAAAATCGGCATCGTTTCCATATTCGTTCTTTCCATAATAGCTGCTGTAACCGGCTTGCATAGCATAACTATCAAAGTTCATAGTGCCGTTTATGCCACCATGAAAGAAAGCAGTAGTATAGCCTTCGTTTCGTAAAAGGGAAGCTAATGACTCGTAGGTGTTTCCGGCATAAGCACTGTTAATGAGTGGATTTTCCATTAAGGAAGGCATGGAAGATAAAATGGCTGGTATGCCTTCAATGGATTTGTGACCATTAGAGTAAGCATTAGAGAAAACCTGTGAATTATCCATCAAGCTATCTAAAAAGGGCGTATAGCTCTTTAAACCGCTTAATTTGGTGTATTCTTTCGAGAAGCTCTCCAGCATAATAACCACCACGTTGAGTTTTTTAAAGGTATCCGCTTCAAAACGGTTAATAGGGTTATAGATCGTTTGGATGGGAGTGCCTTGAAAGTTGAAATCCAGTTTGCCGAGTTCATCTTTTTCGAGTGATTTAATGATGGTAAACGGACTGTTCACTACTAAACTAATGTTTTGTGGTTGCGCATACTTGCCTGCATCTACCACGTCTATTGGTACCCGTTGAAAGCCACCGCGAATACCTAGTACAACAAATGAACTGGATAATAAAAACAAACCAATTAAAATCGAGGTGTTTTTAAGAGAGTACACATATTCGGCCGGTTTTACCTGGATCCGTTTATAAAATTTCACCAATAAGAACACCATAACTATAATGATGATGGCTAAGTACCAAAAGTCTTTTATGTATTGCGGTAAAAGGGTGGTAAGATCTGTTTGGCCACCCGCCTGTTTTAAAATATCAGCAGTTGATCGTTTTTTGATGTAAGGGTAATATGCTACATCTACCAAATTAAAGATGATAAAAACGGTATTGAAGCTGGCATAAACCCATAAAAGCAGTTTTTGGTACGATTGCTGATTTATAAAATTAAAGGGGAGAATAGAAAGAAGAATGAATAGCGAATTGGAAACGAACACGCTAAAGGTATCAAACCGTAACGCGTAAAAATTAAGTGCTATTAATTCACCAACAGAAATGGTTTGAAAGAAACCGTAATTAAATACATAAAAAATAAGGCGACACAAAAAGTATAGGATATATACCAGAAGTAAACGCTTGAATAAGATGAGTAACTGTGAAAGATATTGATTGAGCACCATTAAAATTTACGATAAAGGTAGCTATTAATCAAAAAAAAACCACCTAAAAAGGTGGTTTTTAAATTATTTTGGAGTGTTTGTTTTTTTGATCTTCTTTTCAACTGGCAACCCTTTTTCGTTAATGGCCATTCGGGTACCCGATTTTTGAGTTTTCTGTTCTTCAGCTTGTTGCTTGTTGGTTTTTTCAATTGTTGCAGGTGTTCCATCAGCATTTACAGCTTGTTTTTTCTCTGAACTTGCAGGAGGTGAATCCTTTTTCTTTACATCGTTTTGTGCAGTTGTAGTAAATGCAAATGCGATCAATGCGGTAATGGTGAAAGCTAGTTTTTTCATGGTGATATTTTTTTTAAAGTTAAACTTATTAAATCAAAGATTATGCCATAAGCAAAGCTTTTAACTTATTTTAGAAGTTCTAAGGCTTCCTGTATTGAGATCAACTCATCTTTAAAGGTCGCAATAATAAACGCATCTGTAAAGCCTTTTGCCTCTAATTCCTTACGGTATTTTTCAGCAGAATCGTAACCTGTAAATACACCACTGGTAAAACGTATGTTTCCATTTTTTGTGGTTTGTTTTTCTAAGTTTTGAAGATCTTTGAATCGCTCCTCAGCAGCAGCAACCTGTATTGGTTTTTTATTTGGACCCAACTGAATTTTAAATGCCACTAATTTTTTGTTTACAGAGCTAAACATTTTGTTCTCGTTCAAGTCTTCTTTATAACCTTTCACAACAGTTGCTTTGGTTTGACTCATTGGGATACGTTTACCACCTTTGTAGGCAGTTACAAACGCATCGCTATAACCTTGAATAACCAAGTCAGCTCTAACAGAAGCAGCTTCCTCTATAGTTTTGTAACCTTTGGTTACGTAGCGGTAAACATTTTCACCGGCATTTAATTCTAATACACCAGCGCTTGTATTAAATACACTCGAAGAGATCTTGTTTTTAAACGCACCTAATTGTACACGGTATACAACATCATCCTTGCTAAACGATTCGTTTGCTGCCGCGTTCTCTGCCGCATTATTGGCGTTATTGATAGAGTCTGTTTTGTTTGTATTAACATTTGACACCAAGCTTGAATCTTTTTGATTTTCGTTAGCGCCGATCAATAAGTTATTCAATTCAGAATCGGTTAACTTAGTAATGTTTTTGCCTTTGATCTTCGAAATGCTGGCGTCTTTATTACCCATTCGAATGAATTCATCACGGCTTTTCACTGCGTTTTTAATTTGTTTGTATTTACCCGAAGTATATACAACTGTTGTTCCATCTTCTAAGGTTGTTGAATTGATGTCGCCGATACTTAATAAGAAAGCCATTTCATCGCTCGGAATAGAGCCACTGTATCTTGCCAATTCAACGGTGAAATATTCTTTATCCTTAGCAAGGTCTAAAGCATTTTTGTTCGATTTTAAGGCAAAAACATTTCCAATATACTCGGTGGTCATGTTTGCATCCGTAGAATCGTTCATGTATTTGGCATACCAATCTTTCCAATAATCATCATTTACCGCTACACCTTTCGAATCAACCACCAATCCGGTTGGCGTGTTCAATTCGTCATCCATAAAATTCGGTATTCCGTCAGCATCCGTATCTTCCGGACAACCATCCTTAGTTACTTTCACATCTTTAGGTGTACCTTGGCAGTTATCATTCCAATCGGTTACCCCATCTTTATCATAATCGGCAGAATCAAGAGCAAGCCAATCCATTTTTTCATAGGCATCGTTCTTCTTCTTGCGTTGAATAGGTTTAGCTATCAAATCGTATTGCAAAGAGGCAGATGTATAGCTGAAGTTATCTTTACGCTTGCTGCCGCCATTTTTTTCAGTTAAGCCATCAATATAATTGGTTGCAGTAAAAAACACTTGAAAGTTCATTTTGAAATCCACACGGTCGGTTACTTTCATGATAAATCCTGCACCAACCGGAAAAGCCCATGAGCGCTCAGGATATTTACCAAATAAGGATACATTACTTTCACGTACGTCTGTTTCATATACGTAATCTCTTCTTAAATCAACAGCATATTGTGCATTTGCAGAACCCTCTGCCATGTTTTTGATACTTCCATCGCTCCAATAGTGGTAAGTATTGCCATTCGCATCCTTCAAATCGGTTTTACTTAAAAATTCAAAGCCTGTTACCCCAAGGGAAACATAAGGACGAAGGGTGTACTTGTCTGGGATGAAATTACCAAAATCATAAAGCACGTTTAAACCACCAGCTCTGATCTCAGATAGGAAGTTTGCATTGCGATTCTCCATACGCTCATTTGCCCCAAGTTTGCCAAACATCACATTAAAGTTCAGTTGCAAATAGCGGGTTAATCGTTGTGAAATATTAAGGTCGTAGGCCCATCTGGCAGTTAAAGGAGACTGAAAGTGCTTGCTGTAAATATCGCCATAATAGCCTAATCTGCCGGCACCAAGAGAAACTTTAGGTTTCAGAGCTTGATCGGCGGTATTAAATGAGGAATCTGTAGATGATTTTTTAACGTATTCGTCTTCGGTATCGCGGTATAAACTGCTTCCTACAACGGTTTCGGTAGGAATAACCTTTGTGTTGAGGTCGGTAAACATCGAGTCACCAACTTTTTCAGGACCTTTGTATTTGGAAAAAGGTTCCGGTTCGTTTATATAATACTCTAATAACTGCTCGGGAGTAAGCTTGTCCAAGGCAGAAGAGTCTTGTTGAGCACTAACAAAGCAAGTAGAAAGAATAAATATCAGTAGACCTAATTTCCTTAACATATTTATATGGTAAAAATAATAAAATTATTTGAACCATTTTTGATTAGTTAACATTAATGCTTCCTGAACCGTAATTCTTTTTGCACCATTGTATGCAACCACAAAAGCAGAACTGATAGAAGATCTTACTTGTTCGCGGTGATCATGGGCATTTTTGTAATCTGGGTGGTTTCCAACCATAAACTTGTTCATTCCACCTTGCATTTCGCTAATGATATTACCACTTACTCTGAACTTGCGGGTAAGGGTTTGTGCGGTAACAGCACTATTGTTAAATGCACCTATTTGTACACGGTAGTTGATACCACCAGCTTTATTTTCGGTAACTGGCGTTGGTGTTGTTTCAGTAGGCGTTGGTGTTGGAGTTTCTGTTTTGGTTTCTGCTACAGGCGTTTCAGTTTTTGTTTCAACCGGCGTTGGTGTTTCTTTTGGTGTTTCTGTAGGAGTAGGCGTGGCTTGTGTAACCTCAGGAGCAGAAGGTGTATTTGGTAAAGTTACATTTTGCATGATAAATTTCTTGCTTTGATCATTGGCCAGATATGAGAACTCACCTTGCAAAGATACTAAGGCTGTGCTGCGACCACTTAATAAGTAGGAAATGATAACTTCATCAGTTGAAGGTAATGTTACCCATACAAATTTGATCTTACCATCAGCAACAGAGAAAGAACTTTCAGAGGTGTTTACTGATTTTGCAGTATATCCTGCAGGTAGCTCGTCTGAATATTTTGCAAATCCTTTGATGCTGCCTTTGCTGATCTTCATTTCTATGAGGTGCTCATTTGGATTGCTTCCTGGCTTAATGTATCTTACAACTGTAACACTTCCCGGAGGCTCATCATTTAAGCTGGTAGTTGGCGTAGTTGCTGGTTTTGGTTCTTCAGTTGCAGGTTTAACAGGCTCTGTAACAGCAACAGGTGTTTCTGTTTTAGTTTCAACGGGTTTAGTTTCTGTAACAGGAGCTGTGGTGTTTGTTGGAGGAGTGGCTGTGTTTTCAGCAACTGGAGTGCTTTCAGTACCAACATTTATCTCTACGGGAGCCATTTCAACCACTTGCTTGGCATTGTTCTCTACATAAGAGAATTTACCACCAATGGTTTTTGCACCACTTAAGCTGCTTTCGGCTTTTAGGTTAAATTTTACAACTACTTCATCTTCGGTTGGTAACGCAGGCCAAACCCATTTTACAATTCCAGGAGTAAAACTGAAATTACCACCTTTGCTTTCTACTTCAGTAGCAATAAAACCTTCAGGCATTTCAAGTTGCAACTTGGCGAATCCGCCCATGCTTCCTTTTTTAACTTTCACTTCAACCAGTACTTCCGTGCCCGGTTGCATGTTTTTTGGAAAATTTCCAGATACGCTTATTCCATCTGCTTTAGAGAAGATTCCTACTAGGAAAAAAAGAATAGCGTTGAATGTAATTATTAAAAATTTTATCATGCCACTAAAGTACTTTATGTGGCGGCTTGCATTTTTCTGATAGCAAGCATTTTAATAACAATGAATTGTTAAAAGGTCGAGCGGTTATAAACAACCGGTTCTTCCACCATCAACCGGTAAGTTAATACCATTGATATAGGATGCACCTGGGCTTGCTAAAAAGGCTACAGCATTAGCAATTTCAGATGCTTCAGCGAATCGGCCTAATGGAATTTCATGAAGCATTTCGGTCTTTACATTATCATTACTCACGTTAGTTTTCAACGCTTTGTTCTCAATAATATTACTTAAACGTTGTGTGGCAGTTGCTCCTGGCAATACATTATTAACCGTTATTCCAAACTTACCCAATTCATTTGCCATAGTTTTGGCCCAATTGGCAACCGATGCACGAATGGTATTGCTTACACCTAAATTAGGGAGTGGTTGCTTTACCGAAGTAGATATAATATTAATGATACGTCCGTAGCCGGTATTCTTCATTCCTTCTATACACGCTTGTGTAAGAATGTGGTTGCAGATCAAATGTTGATTAAAAGCTAAAACAAACTCTTCCGGTTTAGCAAGGTGTATTTGTCCGGCTGGTGGACCACCGGTATTGTTTATTAATATATTAACCGGACCACTGCGTTGAATGAACGCGTCAACTAATTCTTTTAATTTGGAGGTATCATTAAAATCGACACACAAATACGAGTGCAATTGGCCATCTGTTGCGGGTAATTCGCTTTTTGTCTTTTTTAATGACTCTTCATTTCTGGCAACCAGGGTAATGTTACAACCCAAATTTGCTAATTCAATAGCTACTGCTTTTCCAATTCCTTGAGTGCTACCGCAAACGATCGCACGTTTATTTTTTAGATTTAAATTCATGTCTTATTAATGCTAATGTCTATGATAATTCTTCCAATTTAAGCTTAAATACATCATTCACCAAATCGCTTTCAAACCCTCTGCTAATAACGTATTGTAGCACTTTGTATTTCTTTTTCAATTCGTTTTTTTCCTTGGTTTCACGTAGTTTTCTTTCCATTACCTTGGTTAACACGGCAAGGTATTCCTTGTCATCTATTTGCTTTAAGGCCTTTTTGATAGAGTAATCACTTACTTTTTTAAACTTCAGTTCTGCTTTTATTTTGTTTCGCCCCCAGTGTTTAATTCTAAACTTACCTCTTGCAAACGATTCGGCAAAGCGTTCTTCATTCAAAAAGTTCTCAGTTATTAAAATGGCAATGGCTTGTTCTACGTCTTCTTTATGCAATCCAAACTCATACAGTTTGCTTTGCGTTTCATAGTGCGATCGTTCCTGATAAGCGCACCACCGTTTAATTTTTTCGGTGGCAACTGGCAAACTCAGTTTAATTTTCCTTACTTTGCTATCTGTATCGTTCACGGCACAAATTTATTTATTAATAACGAGTATGCTTCAGCTTCCAAAAGATTTTTTAAACAGTTTAAGATCGGTGAAAAATTTCAATGAAGAAGCGTTATTGGCTGCTCATGAAATAGACCCACTTCCTGTTTCTATTCGTTTAAATCCAAATAAACTGACTGAACTTGATCTGGTTTTTAAAAGTAAGGTGCCTTGGACAGATGATGCGTATTACTTGAACGAGCGCCCCGTTTTTACAGCCGATCCTTTGTTTCACGCAGGCTGTTATTACGTTCAGGAAGCTTCATCGATGTTTATTGAACAGGCATTGAAGCAAACGATTGACCTGAAAGAAGAGTTAAAGGTGGTTGATCTGTGCGCAGCTCCCGGGGGAAAAAGCACGCTCGTTAGTTCATTGATCAGTGAAGAAAGTTTACTGGTGGCTAATGAGGTGATAAAGAACAGGGCAGATGTACTGAGTTACAACCTCTCTAAATGGGGCAATTGCAATTTTATTGTTACCAACAACGAAACCAAGGTTTTTTCGAAACTGGAAGGTTTTTTTGATGTAGCAGTGGTAGATGCGCCTTGCAGTGGGAGTGGTTTGTTTAGAAAGCAACATGATGCGGTGGATGAATGGAGTTTGGCGAACGTTGATTTATGTAGTACGCGACAGCAAAAAATCCTGGAGGATATTTTACCGGCCATAAAAACAGACGGTATATTAATTTACAGTACATGCAGTTATTCGCAGCAAGAGAACGAAGACATTGCCAAATGGTTGGTGCAGGAGCATGATTTGGAGATCGTTCAAATACAGTTAGATGCTTCGTGGGGTATAGAAGATACGGGCTTTGGTTACCGTTTTTATCCCTATAATTTAAGTGGAGAAGGATTTTATTGTTGTGTGTTTAAAGTGAAAGGGGAGAGGAGAAGCGTTAAGTTACTGAATAAGAGCATGTTTAAAGAACCTAGTAAAGCAGAACTGGAAGTTATTGCGCGAAAAGTAAAGATCAACACGTTTCATAAAGTAATTAATCATAACAGTGTATTTAAGTTGCTTAATGTTAATTCGTTAGTGTTTATTAATTCATTTAAAGATCTCTTATACTTCAAACAGGTTGGAACCAATATTGGCGAAATAAAACAGGGAGAGTTGATACCCAATCATTTTTTGGCTTTATCTAATTATTTAAGTCGCGAAATAGAGGAGTTAGAGTTAGAAAAAGACGAAGCTTTAAAATATTTAAAAAAACTGGCCTTTGCCTATCAGCAAACAGATGCAGGCTTGAAACTGATCACTTATAAAGGATTTGGGATAGGGTGGGCAAAGGTTTTAAGCAATAGGGTTAACAATTATCTGCCTCAAAACTACATGATTTTCAATAAAGAAATTGGACTATAATACGAATGCGAGCAAGGATTACAGCGGTTTAAAAAAAAATATGAAAATATTTTTAATTTTATTTTGTTTAAACCAAATAATTATATAATTTTGCAGTCCCTAAATTTTTGGGATTGTTCTTTAAAATTCAAAACAATAAAAAGCCGAAGTAGCTCAGCTGGTAGAGCCACTGATTTGTAATCAGTAGGTCGGGGGTTCGAGTCCCTTCTTCGGCTCTTTTTTTTGTATGGGGATATACCAGAGTGGCCAAATGGGACAGACTGTAAATCTGTTGTTTTCAACTTCGGAGGTTCGAATCCTCCTGTCCCCACAGGCTAATGATTACAGAAGTTAGAGATAAGATTTCGAAGTGTGACTTCTTACTTCTGAGATCTAGGATCTTAGATCAATAAGCGAAAGTAGCTCAATTGGTAGAGCTCCAGCCTTCCAAGCTGGAGGTTGCGGGTTCGAGACCCGTCTTTCGCTCCAAAAGAAAAGGATGAATTTCCTTGTTCTTAATGAGATTGGATGAGGAGAAAGAAAATAATCTGTTTGAAAAAACAGATCAGAGTACCAAAAGGCTTGTGTATCACGGTTAATTGGTCTTTGGATGTCCCCAAAATGAGGGACTTTTCGAGTATCTAAAGGTGTAGTTCTTTAATTTGTGTGTTGAAAAGGAGAGGAGATTGAGTATTAGCTGTTGTAGCTCAGTGGTAGAGCACTTCCTTGGTAAGGAAGAGGTCGGCAGTTCAATCCTGCTCAACAGCTCAAAAAGAATGTGAAGCGTGAATTGTAGCGTTTCAATTTTAAACGGATTAGTATAAAACTAATATAAACAAAAAAGTAAATTAATAAAACAAACTATGGCAAAAGAAAAATTCGACCGTTCCAAACCACATGTTAACATTGGAACAATTGGTCACGTTGACCACGGAAAAACAACATTAACTGCAGCAATTACAGTTGTATTAGCAGAAAAAGGATTATCAGAAGTAAGAGATTTCTCTTCTATTGATAACGCTCCTGAAGAAAAAGAACGCGGTATTACCATCAATACTTCTCACGTGGAGTATTCGACTGCTAACCGTCACTACGCTCACGTTGACTGTCCAGGTCACGCTGACTACGTTAAGAACATGGTTACTGGTGCTGCCCAAATGGACGGTGCTATCCTAGTTGTAGCAGCTACTGATGGTCCAATGCCACAAACTCGCGAGCATATCCTATTAGCTCGTCAAGTAGGTGTTCCAAAGATCGTTGTATTCATGAATAAAGTGGATATGGTTGAAGATGCTGAGTTATTAGACTTAGTTGAAATGGAGATCCGTGAATTATTATCATTCTACAAGTTTGATGGTGATAACACTCCAATCATCCGTGGTTCAGCTTTAGGTGGATTGAACAAAGATCCAAAATGGAGCGAAAAAATTATGGAATTAATGGAAGCAGTTGATACTTTTATTCCATTACCTCCACGTGAAAAAGATAAGCCATTTTTGATGCCGGTTGAAGACGTGTTCACGATCACTGGTCGTGGTACAGTTGCTACAGGTCGTATCGAAACAGGTGTGATCAACTCTGCTGATCCAGTAGATATCATTGGTATGGGTGCTGAGAAACTTTCTTCTACTGTAACAGGTGTTGAGATGTTCCGTAAGATCCTTGATTACGGTGAGGCTGGAGATAACGTAGGTTTATTATTACGTGGTGTTGAGAAAAAAGACATCAAACGTGGTATGGTTATCATTAAGCCAGGTACTGTAAAACCACACGCTAAATTCAAAGCTGAGGTTTACATCTTGAAAAAAGAAGAAGGTGGACGTCACACTCCATTCCAAAATAAGTATCGCCCACAGTTCTATTTCCGCACAACTGACGTAACTGGAGAAATCGAGTTAGAAGCAGGACGTGAAATGGTTATGCCAGGTGATAACGTAACTATTACAGTTAATTTGATCAACCCAATCGCGATGGACAAAGGTCTTCGTTTCGCTATCCGTGAGGGTGGACGTACAGTTGGTGCTGGTCAGGTTACTGAGATTTTAGACTAATTGCCATAGTCATAAATATAGGCAAAATGGCTCCCCGAAAGGGGAAGCCATTTTGCCATTTATAATAGGCATTAAAATTTTAGGATATACGGGTGTGGTGCAATGGTAGCATACCGGTCTCCAAAACCGTTGATGGGAGTTCGAATCTCTCCACCCGTGCAACAAATAAATTAAAGAAATGAGCAAATTTTCTGAATATATAAGTGAAACAAAGAACGAGCTTCTAAACAAAGTAAGTTGGCCAACTTGGCAAGAATTACAAGGCAGTGCAGTAGTTGTAATGATCTCTTCTGTAATTATTGCCTTAGTGGTATTTTTAATGGACTTAGGCTTTGAAAATTTAATGAAAGCCGCATACAGTTTAGTTAGTTAATAAATAAAGAATTAAAATGGCTGAAGTAACTAAAACCGAAAATTCAATTGTCAAAAAATGGTACGTGGTACGTGCTATTAGCGGGCAAGAGAAAAAGGTGAAACAATATATTGAAGTAGAGATATCACGTTTAAAATTGAACGATTATGTTTCTCAGGTTTTAATTCCAACCGAAAAGATCATTCAGATCCGTAACGGTAAGAAGACCATGAAGGAGCGTTCGTTTTATCCTGGGTATGTACTTATTGAAGCTGCTTTGGCAGGTGAAATTCCTCATATCATTAAAAACATTACCGGCGTTATTGGCTTTTTGGGTGAAACCAAAGGCGGAGAACCGGTTCCAATGCGTTTAAGCGAAGTTAACCGTATCTTAGGTAAGGTTGATGAATTAACTGAGAGCGAAGGAACAATGGCTACCAATTACATGGTAGGCGAGTCGGTTAAGGTGATTAATGGTCCGTTTAACGGATTCAATGGTATCATTGAAGAAGTAATGGAAGACAAGAAGAAAATTAAAGTAACTGTTAAGATATTTGGCCGTAAACAACCGGTTGAATTGAATTTCGGCGAAGTTGAAAAAGAATAATTAACGCATTGAAGGGGGTAACTTCCAGTTAAAATGAGACGCTTTGCTGCTTCCAACTCAAAGTAAACTTTTTCTCGAAGTGAAACCAACAATAAACAAATAAAAACAAACAAAAAATGGCAAAAGAGTTATCAGCAATTGTAAAGTTGCAAATCAAAGGTGGAGCTGCTAACCCATCGCCTCCTATCGGTCCTGCTTTAGGTGCCAAAGGTGTAAACATTATGGAGTTCTGTAAGCAGTTTAATGCTAGAACTCAAGATTCTCCTGGTAAAATTTTACCGGTTGTTATCAATGTTTATTCTGACAAGTCGTTCGATTTCGTTATCAAACGTCCGCCTGCTGCAGTTCAAATTAAGGAGTTAGCGAAAGTACAAACAGGCTCAGCTACCAGTAACCGTAAAAAAGTTGGTTCTATTTCATGGGATCAAATCAAGAAAATTGCAGAAGATAAGATTGTAGACATGAACTGTTTTACAATTGAATCAGCAATGAGTATGGTTGCAGGTACAGCTCGTAGTATGGGAGTTACAGTGTCTGGTGAAAAACCATTCTAATTCAATTATTATTAATCAAAAAAATGCTTTCAAAAAATGGCAACGTTAACTAAAAAAAGAAAAGCTTCTGAAGCGAAATACGACGCTACTAAAGCTCACACAGTTGCAGATGCATCAAAGGTTGTAAAAGAAATTACAACGACTAAATTTGACGCTTCTGTGGATCTTGCAATCCGTTTAGGAGTTGACCCTAGAAAAGCTAATCAAATGGTTCGTGGAACTGTATCTTTACCTCACGGAACCGGAAAAACTTTACGCGTATTAGCGATCGTTACTCCGGATAAAGAAGCTGAGGCTAAAGCTGCTGGTGCAGACTATGTAGGGTTAGACGAGTATATCGAGAAGATCAAGGGTGGCTGGACAGATGTAGATGTTATTATCACTATGCCTTCAGTAATGGGTAAAGTTGGTGCTTTAGGTCGTGTATTAGGTCCTCGTGGCTTAATGCCAAACCCAAAAACCGGTACTGTTACAATGGAGGTTGGTAAAGCTGTTCAGGATTCAAAAGGTGGTAAAATTGATTTTAAAGTAGACAAAGCGGGTATAATCCATGCGGGTATCGGTAAAGTGTCTTTCGACGCTGCAAAAATTGCCGAGAATGCTAGTGAATTGATCCAAGCTGTCGTAAAATTAAAACCATCTAGTGCAAAAGGTGCATATGTTAGATCTATCACCATGAGCAGTACCATGAGTCCTGGTATCATCATCGACACGAAATCATTTAACTAAAAACTGCTAAAAAATGAATAAAGCCGAAAAAACACAAGTAATAGATGAGTTGGTTAGCCAGTTAAACGCTAACAACAAAATTTATTTAGCAGATTGTTCTTCATTAACTGTTGAAAAAGTAAATAATTTCCGTAGAGCTTGTTTCGCAAAAAACATTTCAATGAAAGTGGTAAAAAACACTTTATTGAAAAAAGCGATCGAGCGCGCAAATGATTCACGCTTAGCAGAACTTATTCCCGCTTTAAAAGGCGAAACCGCTTTGATCTTTGCTGAAGTATCTAATGCTCCTGCAAAAGTTATCAAAGAATTTCGTGGTAAAGCCGGCGATAAGCCTGTATTAAAAGCTGCTTTCGTTGAGGAAATGATTTACCTAGGAGACAACAACTTAGACACATTGGTTTCATTGAAATCGAAAAACGAATTGATCGCAGACGTAGTAGCATTACTAAAATCTCCGATCCAACGCGTAATAGGTGGATTAGAAAACAAGACCAAAGGTGGCGAAGATGCTGCTGCGTAACAAGCACTAAAGAACAACAATCAAAAAGAGTAAAAACAATTAATTAATCAATTTAAACCCATAATAAAATGGCAGACGTAAAATCAATAGCTGAAACATTAGTAGGCTTAACAGTAAAAGAAGTACAAGAATTATCTCAAATATTAAAAGATGAGTACGGAATTGAACCAGCTGCTGCTGCAGTAGTAGTATCTGGTGGTGCAGGTGGTGGCGAAGCTGCTGCTGCAAAAACAACTTTCGACGTAATGTTACTTGAAGCAGGTGCTGGTAAATTAGGTGTAGTAAAAGTTGTGAAAGATTTAACAGGTTTAGGATTAAAAGAAGCTAAAGACTTAGTTGACGGAGCTCCTAAAGCAGTTAAAGAAGGTATTGGCAAGGAAGAAGCTGAAGCTATTAAAAAGGCTTTAGAAGAAGCTGGTGCTAAGGTTGAAGTTAAGTAATACTTAGCCTTAAAACAATTGGAAACGGCGGGGTGCAATAGCACCCGCCATTTTCCATTTGCTGCAGTAAACAGCATAACAAAATGTCCTCTTCATTGTATTAATTTAACCAAACGAAACATTGGCAACAATTAAAAATCAGAAACGAGTTAATTTCTCGTCCAACAAATTCCCAATCGAGTATCCAGATTTCTTGGATATTCAAGTTAAGTCATTCCAAGATTTCTTTCAGTTGGAAACCACTCCGGATAACCGTAAAAAAGAAGGTTTATTCAAAGTGTTTGCTGAAAACTTCCCTATCTCTGATGCACGTAACAACTTCGTGTTAGAGTTTAAGGATTACTACATTGACCCGCCTCGTTATGCTATCGAAGAGTGTATTGAGCGTGGTTTAACGTATAGTGTGCCTTTAAAGGCAAAATTGTATCTGTATTGTACAGATCCTGAACATGAGGATTTTGAGCCTATTATGCAAGATGTATACTTAGGAACTATCCCTTACATGTCTCCAAAAGGATCTTTTATTATAAACGGTGCTGAGCGTGTGATTGTTTCTCAATTACACCGTTCACCGGGTGTGTTCTTCGGCCAAAGCCGTCACGCCAATGGAACTAAATTATATAGCGCTCGCGTTATTCCGTTCAAAGGTTCGTGGATCGAATTTGCAACGGATATCAATAACGTGATGTATGCTTACATTGATCGTAAGAAAAAATTACCTGTAACTACTTTACTTCGTGCTATCGGTTTCGAAAGCGATAAGCAAATCCTCGAGATCTTTGGTCTTGCGGATGAGGTGAAGGTTTCTAAAGCTGGTTTAAAGCGTGAAGTTGGTCGTAGATTAGCTGCACGTGTATTAAAAACATGGATCGAGGATTTCGTTGATGAGGATACCGGAGAGGTAGTTTCTATCGAGCGTAACGAAGTGATCATTGATCGTGAAACAGTTTTAGAAGACGATCATATTGATTTGATCTGTGATTCAGGTGTGAAGTCTATCATTCTTCATAAAGAAGACGTGAATAGTGCTGATTATACCATTATCTACAACACCTTACAAAAAGATTCAACCAACTCTGAAAAAGAGGCAATTGAATTTATTTACCGTTTATTACGTAATGCTGAACCACCTGATGAAGAAACAGCTCGTGGTGTTATTGATAAATTATTCTTCTCTGACAAGCGTTACGATCTAGGTGAAGTTGGTCGTTACCGTATCAACAAAAAGTTCGGTATCGATATTCCTATGGAAATTCGTGTATTGACCAAGGAAGACATGATCCTCATCATTAAATATTTGATCGAGTTAATTAACTCTAAAACAAATGTGGATGATATCGATCACTTGTCTAACCGTCGTGTACGTACTGTAGGTGAGCAATTGTATTCTCAATTTGGTGTTGGTTTAGCACGTATTGCACGTACTATCCGCGAGCGTATGAACGTTCGTGACAACGAGGTGTTCTCACCAACCGATTTGATCAATGCAAAAACATTATCATCTGTTATCAATTCATTCTTCGGAACGAATCAGTTATCTCAATTCATGGATCAAACCAACCCTCTATCCGAAATTACGCACAAGCGTCGTTTATCGGCACTAGGGCCAGGCGGTTTATCTCGTGAGCGTGCAGGTTTCGAGGTTCGTGACGTTCACTACACGCACTATGGTCGTTTATGTACCATTGAAACACCAGAGGGACCAAACATTGGTTTGATCTCATCTTTGTGTGTATTTGCTAAAGTAAATAAATTAGGTTTCATTGAAACGCCTTTCCGTAATGTTTCTAACAGTAAGGTTGAGGTAAATAAGCCGGTTGTTTATTTAACAGCAGAAGAAGAAGATCAAAAGAATATTGCTCAAGCAAACGTTGACCTGGATGATAAGGGTAACTTTATCACTCAACGCGTTACTTCACGTTGCGAAGGCGATTTCCCGATCTTAGATCCAAGCAGCATCCATTTAATGGACGTTGCACCTAATCAAATTGCATCGATCGCTGCATCATTGATCCCTTTCTTGGAGCATGATGACGCCAACCGTGCTTTGATGGGATCCAACATGCAGCGTCAAGCTGTTCCATTATTACGTCCGCAAGCTCCAATTGTAGGTACAGGTATCGAAGCACGTGTTGCTGAAGATAGCCGCGTATTGATCAATGCAGAGAATAACGGTGTAGTGGAATACGTAGATGCGCGCGAAATTACAATCCGTTACAACCGTTCAGAAGACGAAAAATTAGTAAGCTTCGAAGGCGATGTAAAAACATACAAATTAACCAAATTCCAAAAAACCAATCAAAGTACCTGTATGAACTTGAAGCCGATCGTGAAGAAAGGTGATAAAGTAACAAAAGGACAAGTATTATGTGATGGTTATGCTACGGAAGATGGTGAATTAGCATTAGGACGTAACTTAAAAGTGGCTTTCATGCCTTGGAAAGGTTACAACTTTGAGGATGCTATCGTTATTTCAGAAAAGATCGTTCGTGATGATATCTTCACATCAATTCATATTGATGAGTATACATTAGAAGTGCGTGATACAAAACGTGGTTTAGAGGAGTTAACTCCGGATATCCCTAACGTTTCGGAAGAAGCAACAAAAGATCTAGATGAGAACGGTATCGTTAGAGTAGGTGCTGATGTTAAAGAAGGTGATATTCTTATCGGTAAGATCACTCCAAAAGGTGAAACAGATCCTTCTCCGGAAGAGAAATTGTTACGCGCTATCTTTGGTGATAAAGCCGGTGATGTGAAAGATGCTTCTTTAAAAGTTTCTCCTTCGATCAAAGGTGTGGTAATTGATAAAAAATTATTCTCACGTGCTATAAAAGATAAGAAAACAAAGGCTGAAGAGAAGCCAATGATCGAAAAATTGGATGGCGAACACGAGAAGAATGTTTACAACTTGAAATTAAAATTAGTTGATAAATTATTCGTTTTAGTGAACGGCAGAACTTCTCAAGGTGTGACTAATATTTTAGGTGAAGAGATCATTCCTCGCGGAACGAAGTTCACTCAAAAATTATTAGAGCGTGTTGATTATTCTGAGGTTAATCCATCAAACTGGACAACCGACAAAGACAAAAATGAACAAGTTGAGCGTTTATTGCACAACTTCATGATCCAATACAATGATCTATTAGGTAAATACAAGCGCGAGAAATTCCAAATTTCTGTGGGTGATGAGTTACCAAATGGTATCGTTAAATTAGCTAAAGTTTACATCGCTCAAAAACGTAAGTTAAAAGTGGGTGATAAGATGGCAGGTCGTCACGGTAACAAGGGTATTGTTGCTCGTATTGTAAAAGACGAAGATATGCCATTCTTAGAGGACGGAACTCCGGTAGATATCGTATTGAATCCACTAGGTGTACCTTCTCGTATGAACTTGGGTCAGATCTATGAAACAGTTCTTGCATGGGCTGGTCAAAAATTAGGATTGAAGTTCGCTACGCCTATCTTTGATGGTGCGTCAATGGACGAGATCGATGAGTACAGTAAAAAAGCGGGTATCCCTCAATACGGACGTACGTTCTTATATGATGGTGGAACTGGTGAGCGTTTTGACCAACCGGCAACGGTAGGTATCATTTACATGTTGAAATTAGGTCACATGGTTGATGATAAGATGCACGCACGTTCGATCGGACCTTATTCATTAATTACGCAACAACCTTTAGGTGGTAAAGCACAGTTTGGTGGTCAGCGTTTTGGTGAGATGGAGGTTTGGGCACTCGAAGCATACGGTGCTGCAAATGTGTTACAAGAATTATTAACTGTAAAATCGGATGATGTTATCGGTCGTGCAAAAGCTTATGAAGCAATTGTAAAAGGTGATAATATCCCAACTCCGGGTATCCCTGAGTCATTCAACGTATTGTTGCATGAATTAAGAGGCTTGGCGTTAGATGTTACAATGGATTAATATTAGTTAGTAGAGCAGAGTCGGGAATTGTTCTCGACTCCACTCGAACTGACAAGCTTGGAACTAAAAAAAATTAAAAATTTAAACCAGTAATTATAACATGGCTTTAAGAAGAGATAACAAACAAAAATCAAATTTCTCTAAGATCACAATCAGCTTAGCTTCGCCTGAAACTATCTTGAAACGTTCAAGTGGTGAGGTGCTAAAGCCTGAAACAATCAATTACCGTACTTACAAACCAGAGAGAGATGGTTTGTTTTGCGAGCGTATATTTGGTCCTGTAAAGGATTACGAATGCCACTGCGGTAAATACAAGCGTATTCGTTACAAAGGTATCGTGTGCGACCGCTGCGGTGTTGAGGTTACTGAAAAGAAAGTTCGTCGCGAACGTATGGGACACATCAATTTAGTTGTTCCTGTTGCTCATATCTGGTATTTCCGTTCGTTACCAAATAAAATTGGTTACTTATTAGGATTACCAACTAAGAAATTAGACATGATCATTTACTACGAGCGTTACGTAGTAATTAATGCAGGTGCTGCTGCTGAAAACGGTGTAAGTTATTTGGATTTCTTAACAGAAGAAGAATACTTGAACGTGGTAGACAGTTTACCAAAAGAAAATGGAATGTTAGATGAGGCCGATCCGAACAAATTTGTTGCGAAGATGGGTGCTGAAGCATTACAAGATCTGTTATCTCGCTTAGACTTAGATTCTTTATCATATGAATTACGTCACAAAGCAAGTAACGAAACTTCTCAACAACGTAAGAACGAAGCATTAAAGCGTTTGCAAGTTATTGAGGCATTCCGTCAGGCTAACCAAAACGTGGTTAACAAACCTGAGTGGATGATCATTAAAGTGGTTCCGGTTATTCCACCGGAGTTACGTCCTTTAGTTCCATTGGATGGTGGCCGTTTTGCTACATCTGACTTAAATGACCTTTACCGTCGTGTTATTATCCGTAACAACCGTTTAAAGCGTTTAATTGAAATTAAAGCTCCTGATGTTATCTTACGTAACGAGAAGCGTATGTTACAAGAATCAGTTGATTCATTGTTCGACAACTCTCGTAAATCAAATGCGGTAAAAACTGAAAGCAACCGTGCATTGAAATCATTATCTGATTCATTGAAGGGTAAGCAAGGACGTTTCCGTCAGAACTTATTAGGTAAACGTGTGGATTATTCGGCTCGTTCGGTAATCGTCGTTGGTCCTGAATTAAAATTACACGAATGTGGTTTACCAAAAGAAATGGCTGCAGAGCTTTTCAAACCATTTATCATTCGTAAAATGATCGAGCGTGGTATCGTTAAAACCGTGAAATCAGCAAAGAAAATTGTTGACAGAAAAGAGCCGATCGTTTGGGATATTTTAGAGAACGCATTGAAAGGTCACCCAGTTATGTTAAACCGGGCCCCAACATTGCACAGATTAGGTATTCAAGCTTTCCAACCAAAATTGATCGAAGGAAAGGCGATCCAGTTACATCCATTGGTTTGTACTGCGTTCAACGCCGATTTCGACGGTGACCAGATGGCTGTGCACGTTCCGTTAGGACATGCCGCAATTTTGGAAGCTCAGGTTTTGATGTTGGCTTCACATAACATCTTAAATCCATCTAACGGTGCACCGGTAGCGGTACCATCTCAAGACATGGTTTTAGGTTTATATTACTTAACAAAAGGTAAGCGTAACTTAAAAGATGATGGTGTTAGAGGAGAGGGAAAAATATTTTATAGTGCAGAAGAAGTGATCATTGCTTTAAACGAGAAGCAAGTAGACATGCATGCAACTATTAAAGTAAAAATTACAAATGCTTTAGAAGGCGATAAATTAGTTCCTAAGATCATTGATACTACTGTTGGTCGTGTTATCTTTAACACAGTTGTACCACACGAAGTAGGTTACATCAACGAATTATTGACTAAAAAATCATTGCGTGACATCATCGGTAACGTTATTAAACGTTCTGGTATGGCTACTGCAGCTAAGTTCTTAGATGATATCAAAGAATTAGGATTTAAAACGGCATTTAAAGGTGGATTATCATTTAACTTAGGTGATATTGAAACTCCGGCTGAAAAAACGAAGATTATTGGCGAAGCGCAAGAACAAGTTGATGAAGTAATTGCAAACTACAACATGGGTTTCATTACCAACAATGAGCGTTACAACCAGGTAATTGACATTTGGACGCATGCTAACTCTAAAGTAACCAAAAAGGTATTAGATAAATTAAGCACAGAAAGACAAGGTTTCAACGCCGTGTATATGATGCTTGACTCTGGTGCTCGTGGTAGTAAAGAACAAATTAAGCAGTTAAGTGGTATGCGTGGTTTGATGGCTAAGCCTCAAAAAGCGGGTGATACAACTGCATCTATCATTGAGAATCCGGTATTATCTAACTTCCGTGAAGGTTTATCGATCTTAGAATACTTTATTTCAACTCACGGTGCGCGTAAAGGTTTGGCCGATACGGCTTTAAAAACTGCCGATGCTGGTTACTTAACCCGTCGTTTGGTT
Organism: Vaucheria bursata; assembly: GCA_032358265.1. Lineage (NCBI taxonomy): Eukaryota > Xanthophyceae > Vaucheriales > Vaucheriaceae > Vaucheria > Vaucheria bursata. Next base: position 864,516 of record JAULBW010033147.1, on the reverse strand, counting down.
GACGTTGCGCAAGACGTGATCATTAATGAAATGGATTGTGGTACACTTCGTGGATTGAACATGACAGCATTGAAAAACAATGATGACGTGGTTGAATCGTTATACGATCGTATCTTAGGCCGTGTTGCTGTAAACGACTTGTATCATCCTACTACAGGTGACTTAATTGTTGCTGGTGGAGAATTGATCAACGAAGATATCGCATCATTAATTGAGGTGTCTCCTATTGAAACTGTTGATATCCGTTCGGTATTAACTTGCGAATCAAAAGCAGGTGTGTGCTCGAAGTGTTACGGACGTAACTTAGCAAATGGCCGTCAGGTACAGTTAGGTGAAGCTGTAGGTGTTATTGCAGCTCAATCAATTGGTGAGCCGGGTACTCAGTTAACATTACGTACCTTCCACGTGGGTGGTACTGCATCTAACGTTGCTGCTTCAAGTAACTTGGTTGCTAAGTATGATGGTGTTGCTGAAATTGATGAGTTAAGAACTGTTGAAAGAGTGAATGCTGATGGCAAGAAAGTAAATATTGTTATTGGTCGTTCAACTGAGGTTCGTATTGCTGATGTTAACACAGGCATTACATTAACTACAGGTAATATCCCTTACGGTTCTAACTTATATATTAAGCCAGGAACGAAAGTGAAAAAAGGCGATCTAATATGTGATTGGGATCCATACAACGCGATCATTGTTTCTGAATTTGGTGGTACAACAGAATTTGAGCATATCAAAGAAAATGTAACCTTCCGTGAAGAAAGTGATGAGCAAACTGGTTTCCGTGAGAAAGTAATTATTGAAAGTAAGGATAAGACCATGAGTCCATTGATCAAGATCGTGGATAAAAAAGGTGAAGTTCTTAAAACATATAACATTCCAGTTGGTGCACACATCGTAATTGATGATGCTGCTAAGATCGAGCCAGGTACAATTTTGGTTAAGATCCCTCGTGTTACCGGTAAAACGGGTGACATCACCGGTGGTTTACCTCGTGTAACTGAATTATTTGAAGCACGTAACCCAAGTAACCCTGCTGTGGTTTCTGAAATTGACGGTATCGTTACTTTTGGTAAGATCAAGCGTGGTAACCGTGAGGTTGTTGTAGAAGCTAAAACAGGCGAACAACGTCGTTATTTAGTGAACTTAAGTAAACATATCTTAGTTCAGGAAAACGACTTCGTACGTGCTGGTGATTCGTTATCAGACGGTGCAGTTAGTCCTGGTGATATTTTATCTATCAAAGGCCCTACAGCTGTTCAAGAGTACTTAGTAAATGAGATCCAAGAGGTTTATCGTTTACAAGGTCAGAAATTGAATGACAAACACTTCGAAACCATTGTACGTCAAATGATGCGTAAGGTTGAGATCGTTGATCCGGGTGATACTATGTTCTTAGAGCAACAATTGGCAAATAAGATCGACTTTATGGCTGAAAACGATAACGTATTCGGTAAGAAAGTGGTTTTAGATCCAGGTGATTGTGCTGAATTAAAACGAGGTCAAATTATTACTGCCCGTAAATTACGTGATGAGAACTCTGTGTTAAAACGTAAGGATATGAAGATAGTTGAAGCGCGTGATGCGGTTCCTGCTACAGCAAATCCTATCTTACAAGGTATCACACGTGCATCGTTACAAACTAGTAGCTGGATCTCTGCGGCATCGTTCCAGGAGACAACAAAAGTGTTGAACGAAGCAGCAGTGAACGGAAAAGTAGATTCTTTAAATGGTTTGAAAGAGAACGTTATCGTTGGTCACTTAATCCCAGCAGGTACAGGTTTACGTCAGTACGAAAAACTAGTAGTTGGAAGCAAAGAAGAATACGAGCGTTTAATGGCAAGCAAGGAAGAGATCGAACAAGAAGCATAATCGATTTAAGAATTAATATTTTAGATTTAAAAACCCCGACAGAAATGCCGGGGTTTTTTTGTTAAAGTAATTTAGTTTTTAATGTTATAAAACGGGTCTTTAACCTATAAAATATGGGTTTTATCGAAAATTAGCTTAATTTTGTTTTCCCATTAAAAAAAAGTGAAAAACAGACTTTTTACCATATTTACCTTGGTGCTTTTTGTGCCTTGTATTTTATTTGCTCAGGTAAATAAGATACGCGAAGTTGGTATTTTAGATGTTACCGTTCGGAATTCGGAAACAGACGATGCAGAATTGTTTTCATTGATTCATGTATTAAAAGTAAGTGGTGTTCCATTTAAAATTACCACACAAGTGGATAGTGCAAAAAAATTCTCGGTGGTCATTTTATCGAGTAAATTAGAAAGTACAACCTTATTACCTGCCGAAAAAGATACACTCATTAATTACGTAAATAAGGGTGGAGTGCTTGTTACGCCAAATATGCGCGACCCATACTTTAATTCGTTATTTGGAATCAGTAATGGTGTAAATGCCAGTAATCATTACAAACTTTTATTCAATACGTTTTTAAACGACCCGGTTTATAAATGGCTGGATGATTCGTTGGAGAAAAAGATCAGCTTAGGGAGCAACACCTACACCTCTGTTATTAACACCAGATATTATACGTTGAGTGGTTCTGTATCGTTGGCAAAGTTTGACAATGGTAACGACGCTATTTCGCGAAACACCTATGGTTCAGGACAAGCGTATGCATTTGGATTTTCATTTAAGAACACCATTCTTGTCAATCAGCAAAACAGAGATTTTGATGCGAACAGAACATACAGTAATGATTTTGAACCCGGCTCAGACGCTATTATTCTATTCATAAAAGCATTGATCTTAAATCATATTCCATTTGCACCGTATTTGCATACGAGTCCGTTTAACAGTAAAAGCTCGGTGTTGGTAACACACGATGTGGATGCCACCACGGCTTTTGACACCATGGGGTATTATGCCGATTACGAAAAACAAATGGGCTTTAGCGCATCTTATTATATTACCACGCATTACATTAACGATGGCGCGTTAAGTGATTTTTATAATGCATTTACAATACCCAAAGTGCAACAACTGATTAATAAAGGTCATGTTTTAGGAAGTCATTCTGTTGGGCATTTTACCGATTTTGATAGTGAATCTATTTTTCCGTTTGGCGCACTTGGTAACACAACCAGTAACTATTTGCCATTTAATAATGGGAATTCAAATCCTACTCAAAACGGCACTGTGCTTGGTGAAACAGAAGTATCAAAAAACTTATTGAATACAAATTTCAATACGCAAATCAAAACATTCAGGCCGGGGTATTTGTGTTTTAATGACAAGCTCATTAATGCATTAGATACATTGGGCTACAAGTACAGTTCCACTTTTAGTGCGAACGATGTGTTAACGAATTTCCCGTATAAAAGTAAGAAAGATAGAAACTCGTATGGAAGAAATAGTAGGGTGTATGAATTACCTATGACCATATCTGACGTGATCACTACCGATCCGATCAGTATTGCGAATTATCCGCAACGTGTTTTAAAATGGTTAGATGTGACCAATAGAAATAAGAACAATAACGCACCTACTGTTTTGTTGATTCATCCAAACAGAATGTTCAAGCTCACGGCTCTACAAAATTATATTTCGGGCTTGGCAACAGATGTTTATGTAACCAGTTTAGAAGATTATGGCGATTATTGGGCAGCACGTGATAGCATAGATTACACATCGAGTTTAAATTCAAACACATTAACCCTGATCATTCCGGATCGATTTATTCCATTGCCACCACAAATGAGTTTCATTATCAATAACGGTCAGCAATTGGATCAGATCGTGGCGCGTTCCCAGTCGGGTAACACCCTCACTGTATTGAGCAGTAACTGGAATGCCAACGATAAGATACTCTATTTACAATCGATGCCGGTATTAACTATTTCTGAGTTTAAAGCAGAAAATGAGAATGGATTGATGTTGTTTCCAAACCCTTGTGAACAATACGCCATCGTTAATTTAAAGCAAGTATACACCACCATTAATTGTGTGTTGTATGATGTGAATGGAAAGTTGATCGAACAACAATGTACCAGTAATTCTGATCATTTGGTATTGAGGAATAATGGTTTTAAAGGATTGTACTTTGCAAGAATATACGGAGATAATGTTTATAAAGGTTCTATTAAGGTTGTATTTAAATAAGGTGGAGATCAAAAAAACGCGTTACATAATTATTTTGTTTACTTGGTTTCAAGTTTCGTTTGCCCAGCAGCAAAACAAACTTGATACCATTGTATCGTCTTATATCTATGACCTAACAAAGGTTTGGAATGATAATAAAACGGTTCATTTCAATGAATTGATTCAAATAGAAAGTGCCGGAGTAGATATTTTTACTAGTTTTTCTAATGATAAAACAACTATTACTTCCACAATAAAGGAACAGCAAGACCTGGTGATCCGAAGAAATAAACTTCAGCAAACGATATACAGAAAAGATGTTGGCTTAAGCTTAGGTGGTGGTTATCAGGAAAACTTAAGTGCACCATTTATCAACTTAGATGATGACGTTGTTTTCCGCCGAAAGTTTATGATCGGTTTGGATTGGGATATTTTAAAAGGCGGATTGATAGATAATAAAACGAAGATAAAGAGTTTAAAAAATGATCTGTTATTCATGGAGCTTTCGCAACAGAAAAGTGTGGATAACAGCCCATCTACTTTAGCTTTTTATACCAAAGTGATCTCATCTTTTAATAAGGCCAAGCTAAAAGTTCTTGAGCAGCGCTTAAGCTTGATCAATAAACAGAACGCCATTGCCCGTAATTTATGGGAGTTAAAGCAAATAAGTGGTGATGCATATTTAAAATCTATTCAGCACAAAACAGACATAATCATGCAGCACAAATTGTACAGTACCTACAATATAGATGCAAAAGCTATTAAGGATAATGAGGACATTGAACTGAAACCGATCTTATTTGAACTCAATTTCGTTAGGGTATTAAGGTATTTGGATAGCACTGAAGTTGTACGCCAACCTTCTTCTGAAAAGGAAGATTACAAAGGGAATTTGCATGCTTATTATAAAGAAATGAGTTTAAGGGCCTATACACGTTATAATTACTACGATCTATTCAATAATACTTCTAGTAACCGAAGCTTTGTTTCAGTTGGTTTGAATTTTTCGGCACCCTTAACTTTAAATGCAAAAGAGAAGAATGAGATCGACCAGATCAATTATCAATTAAGAACCTATCAAAAGGATCAGTCGCTGAATGTAGCTAATGGTAATAATACGGAGTATTATCTATTGAATTTATTTTACGAGTACCGTTATAAGCTCAAGCAGTATTTTAATTTGCTTGAAAAGCGCAAGGTATTGGAAGAATTATTGCGAACAGAACTTGTAAAGCAAAAGTTAAGCGATCTGGAGTTTAATCCAAATACAGCCATTTATACACTCGACGATTATTGGGCAAATACAATCGATCTATTAGATCTGCACCAGCAAATGTACGGGGCACTTTTGAATATTCACGAAAAAGTACCGGGATTAAAATTCTCTGATTTTATCACACCTATCTCAGTGAATGATTATGCGAGTGACCTGGAGATCAAAACAGATAAGTGTATCTATATTTGGAGCAAATCGTTCACAAACCACTCGGTAGAATTTGTTTCGGATTATGTGAGATTAAATGGTTTTACAGACGCGATCGTTTCTTACAGATCAGACAAAAAATATTTAAAAGACCTGAACGCGTTTATTATTGGCAACAAAAAACTAAAGATGCATTTGATGATCGGTCAAAATAAACTTTTGTTTAACGGGATGGCCAGTGTGTTGGATAGTATCCAATCGAACATCGATCTAAAGCAGATCCAGGGAATTCACTTAGATATTGAGCCGCAGGCTTTAGACGATTTCAAAGAAAAGAAAGACGATTATTTTGCTAAGTATTTAGTTTTGCTGGAGGAGACAAGTAAGTTTTGTGCAACAAACAAGTTAAAGCTATCTGTATCTATTCCTTTGAATTACCCGGATAACATACTGGTGAAAATATTTGAGAAGTGCGACAAGGTGTTTTTAATGGCCTACGAAAACGTGAAGGATGATTTTATCAAACGTAAAATGGAAGAAGAGGTAAAGTTGGATGCATCTAAAATTGTGTTAGCCTTGCGTTCTAAGGACTTTACAAGTAAAGACCTAATGGATCAATTATTTATAAAATTAGGTGTTAAAAACGTAGCGTATCACGACCTGGAGTCGCTTTTTGAATTGGATAAGGAAAGCATACGAGTGAAGCAGGAGCAAGAGAAAAACAGCGGAGATAAGAACGAAAACGAAAGTAAAAAGTAAGAGTAATGAAGAGCATTAGTTTTCAAAGAAATAAGTCATTGATCCGGATCGTAAATGAAAAGGGGATCAGCAAGAAAAAGAATTGGGATCGGATCATCTATCTTTTTCTATTGATCGTTTTTGTTATCCTGATCATGTATTATACCATCACCAAACTATTTTTTATACAAGCCAATGGTCACGTGATCATTGAAAGCACGCGTGTGCGTTTAACCGACGATGCCCGTATAATTGAGCTATATGTGAATGAGGGAGATAGTGTGACGGTGAACGATACCTTGTTTTCATATGCCTTGGATCTGGATCAGGATCAGAGTTCAACAGCTGCCGCTAATTCAGACATTCTTTCAAGTGTTCAAGGAGAAAGCAAAGATCTATGGCATTTAAAAGAGATATACAGTTTAAAAAAATCAATAGGTATTAACAATACAAAGATCAAAGAAAATGAACAAGTGATCAATTCGTATAATCAGGAATTGAAGCGATTAACCAATGAAGTGATTTTGGACGTAATGCCAAAAGCGCGTTTGGATGCAGTGCAAAACGAGATCATTAAACTGAAGAATGAGAATCAGCAATTAAAGGATGAGAATGGTACCTATGAGGAATTGATCAGAACCATTGATCCGTTGCCAAGCAAGGGCACAATTAACTCCAGCAAACGTTCAAGAAGAAGCAGAGGCGGTAATTCGGTAAGAGTAAATGATGGACGGATAGAGAAATTATTCTTCACCGATGAATTGTTATCGCATGAGAAATTCTTTCGCGCACCTATGAGTGGTATTATCACTCGCATCTATGTGAAATCAACGGAGACCGCATTAAAGTCGGAAGAGATCTTAAACATCCACCGAGGCTTCCCGGCTTATATCAAAGCATTCTTTGAACAAAAGGATCTGCGTTATTTTAATATTGGCGATAAGTTTGAATTGGAGTTTCCGGATGGAACAAAGAGCATCGGTATATTAAAACGTTTTTACATTGCGACGTATCAAATGCCGGAAGAGTTTCAGGCAAAGTATGAGCCAACAACCCGAACCATTGCAGGCGATATTTATCCGGAGAACGAAGCAGATCGAGAAAAGTGGAAGATCTTTAATAAAATGAGTGTTACACTAACGAAATTTAAGTATTAAGATGAGCGCAGTTTTAAAAGGCAAATTAAATTTTGAGAACAACGTATTGAATTACGAGAACCTTTCGTTTTATTTATTGGAGAACGAGAGTTCGTTAAAGATCGAACATTTGATAGACTACAATGCTATTATTTTAGATGCGATCGATCTGGAATTTTCACGTGCCATACTCAAAAAGTTCAGAGCTCACATCAATGCCAGTTACTATTTAAAACCAATTTATCTTATTAATTACAAGAACCAAAACGACCCATTTATTGAAGAGTTACATGATGGTTTGTTGCTTTCTGTTGATCAAATACCGGATAAGTGCAGAGAGATCAACGAGATCAATTCGCGTGTAACACATTTGGATAATCAACCGGGAAGCACTTTTGAGATACAGTTGTTCAAGAAGATTTTAGGTTTTATGTACACGCGTGAAAAGCGTTCGCTAAAACCATTTCCTTATGTTTATTCATCCATTGGTTTTTCGTACCCACTGGTATCTGTTAATTTTGAGCCATTTGAAGAGTATAAAGTATTGGATGTATTAACTTGGGCAGAGGGAGAGAATTTAATATGGCCCGATTTTGTTGACCGTGCTTATTTTTGTAACAACTGTAAAGCCGGACATTTAAGTTTTAGAGAGGTTTGTCCAACTTGCGATTCATCCAACATGAAATCACAGGATCTGGTTCACCATTTTCCTTGTGGTTATATTGGTCCTATTTCAGACTTTAAGAATACGATCGATAGTACGATGAATTGCCCGAAGTGTTCAAAGAATTTACGCCACATTGGTGTTGACTATGACAAACCATCTTTGATCAATCATTGCCAAAACTGTAATGAGGTGTTTCAGGATTATGTGGTAAAGGCAAAGTGTGTGCATTGCAAGCATGATGGTGATGTTCAATATTTGTTATCGAAGGATATTAATTCATACAAACTCACCAAAAAGGGCAGGTACGCTGCAACATCTGGTATTATTGGAAGAATGACCGAGCAGGAAGATGAGATCTTTGGATCGGTAAATGCAAAAACGTTCCATACCATGATGCACTATGAGGCAGAGCGTAGCAGGTATAACAATTCCTTAAAAGCAAACATTGTTGGTTTGCAACTCGAGAATATATTTGACTTAACCCGAAAAATGGGTAAATCAAAAGAGAAGGCATTTTTAACAGAGTTAGTGCAGGTGATCCGCGAGAACATCCGCTCTACCGACTTTATCAATATCACTAATCCATCCATGATATTTATTTGTGTGTTGGATACCGAAGTAAACACCACTACCGTTTATTTGCAAAAAATGTGTTCGCAAATAAAAGAGTTGGTGAATAACAACTTTGATGGTTTTGATCTTCATACGGAATATAAGGTTGAGGCGCTTCGTAAAGACGTGACCTTTGATAAACAAATGAGCGAGATCAGCAAATTATTGGCAGACTCTACCTTGCATGATTGAGGCAATTGATAATTTCTTTAACTACATTTTTACTGTAGGTCCTTTAAAATTGATCCGGGTATTCTGGTTCTTTGTTTTCTTTGAATTCATGCGTTTTTTCGTTTTTGAATTAACTGTTTTGGTTATTTGGAAGTTGAACGAGCGCAAACGAAGGGAAAAACTACTCGATGGAAGAAAGCGATTATTCATTGAGCGCCCATTAGTATCGGTTATTGTACCCGGAAAGAACGAAGGAAAGCACATTTACAATCTCATCATTTCATTAAAAGAGCAAACCTATAAGAACTTTGAGTTGATCGTAGTGGACGATGGCTCGGACGATGATACCGAAACTATTTGCAAGAGTTTGCAAAAAGCAGGTTTGATCACTATGTTCATTCGTAATGATGTGCGCGGTGGTAAAGCATCTGCAGCAAATTTGGGATATCGCTATTCAAAAGGAAAGATCATTGTGCATTTAGATGCAGATTGTAGTTATGATGTGGATGCGATCGAAAAGATCATCATACCTTTTTATACCAATGAGAACATAGGCGCAGTTGGCGGAAATGTATTGGTTCGGAATTACAAAGATAATTTGTGTACTACTTTACAAGCCATTGAATATGCCGATACGATCTCTGCCGGAAGGATCACTACGAGTTATTTAGGTATTTACCGGGTGGTTTCAGGTGCATTTGGCGCCTTTTTAAAGGAGGCTTTGGATAGAGTGGGTGGTTGGGATATTGGTCCGGGTTTAGATGGCGACATAACCGTTAAATTGCGAAAACTGGGTTATAAGATAGCGTTTGAGCCGGATGCGGTTTGCCAAACCAGTGTGCCGGATAGTTTTAAGAAGTTAATGAATCAGCGTTTGCGTTGGGATAAATCCATAATCCGTTTCCGTTTACGTAAACATAAAGATGTGTTTTACCCGAATGCAAAGTTTTCTTTTTCAAATTTCTTTTCTTCGCTAGAAAACATTTTGTACAATTTGGTTTTGAACTTAAAATGGTGGGTATATATTGTAGATCTGCTTTTACATTTTGTGAATCAGTTGAAATTTATTTTCACTTTCAATGTTTTACTGTATACCACAACTAATTATCTGAAATTTTTAACCTTCTCCTTATTTCGAAAACGCAAGAACGAAACGGTGGGGTATTTTTTGTTGTATATACCTTGTATGGTATTTTACTTTGGATTGTATCTGCGCATCATCCGGTCGATTGCGTATACACAGGAGTTTTTCTTTAAGGAATCTTATAACGACCCTTGGAATCCTCAAAAATCTTCGCAACATGCGAAAGAGCTTGGTTTATAAAATTTAAGTTTTCAAGGTGATATTAATCATACAATGAGATCGATCTTAATTCGTTTGTCAAATATGGTTATATTTGTTACTGAAGCCTATTCAAATTGAAATTCATTCACAGCATACTCGTTTTTTCATTGTTACTTTTTATTTCTTGTAATAATGGGTCTTCCGATTCGTTTTCTCATAATTCGGTTCTAACCAAGATAAAAGCAATTGGTAAGAAGATCCCAAAGGACAGCATTGATCCGCCAGTTATTTTGCCTGCACCAATTCCTGAGAAAGTGAATATTGGTGTGCCTAGATCTGTTTTGGCAAATAATAGTACGCAAGAAGTGCCGTTTGACTTTTCTGTGAGTAGCAATATGGTACAGCCTAAAATTTGTAAACCAGGCACAGATACGTTGAGTGTAGCTAAAACATATTCAGTAGTTGGGGTTATTACAAATTGTGGTTTACCAGAGGTTACGATAGCAAAGGAAGCATACAGTAAGGATAAGAATGCATTTAGTTTTAGCACCTACAAGATCCTCCAAGGATTAAAAAATCACAACATACGATGTTTGTTACAAGATAGAAAAGGTAATTTGTGGTTGGGTACACGAGGTGCAGGTATTATTCGTTTTGATGGGAAAAATTTCGCGCACTATAATGAAAAACAAGGGCTCTGTGATAATTTTGTTTGGAGCATGTTGGAAGACAAACAGGGGAATATTTGGATAGGTACCCAGTTTGGAGGAGTAGATAAATATGATGGAAAAACTTTTACCAATTACTCTACCACAAACGGATTAAACAGCAATGTAGTTTATAGTATTGTAGAAGACTCGAAAGGACTTATTTGGCTTGGTACAGAATCTGGCACATCGGTTTTTGATGGTAAAATGTTTAAAAATTATTCGGTATCACAAGGCTTACAAAGTAATGTCATATGGCATCAATATATTGATCATAAAGGAAATATTTGGTTTGGAACCAATTTGGGTGGTGTTTCAATGTTTGATGGTGAGAAATTTACGAATTACTCAGAAAAGGATGGGTTGAGCGGACCAACGGTTTATTGCATTAACCAAGATGCGAAAGGCATCCTGTATTTTGGCACAGCTTATGGAGTAGATGTATTTGATGGAAAAAAGATCATTCCGCTTATTCCGAATAAGGAAAAGAAGGAAGATCAAATTTATTCGATCATAAACGATACACGAGGAAGTATTTGGATCACAAGTCAAGGAAACGGAATTTATAAGTATAACAACAATAGATTAACTCACTTAACCAGTGAAGATGGTATAGCGAGCGATTATGTATGGAACGCATTGGAAGACAAAAGTGGACATTTGTGGTTTGCTACCAGTGCAGGAGTATCAAAATATAGTGGAGAGCTATTTAAGCACTACACCACAAACGAAGGTTTAAATAATTCGAATGTTACTGGCACACTGGAAGATGAAAATGGTGTGTTATATTTTTCTACATTTGGTGGTGGGTTGAATGTGTTTGATGGGCATAAATTCACCTACTATACAACTAAGGAGGGATTGGTTTTGGATCAACTTAGTAATTCAATTAGAGACAGAAAAGGTAATATTTGGATGGGCACTGGAGGTGATGGTGTTTTTAAATTTGATGGAAAGCAATTTGAAAATTATGTAAAAGACAAAGGCTTTGGCAATAATATCATTACAACAATGATGATTGACAATGCCGGTGAATTATGGGTGGCAGCTGAAGGTGTTGTGATTAGATACACCAGAGACAAATTTATTAGCTATGGCGAAAAAAACGGAATTACCGGAGGCATTGTATATTGCATGTTACAAGATAGAAAAGGTAATTACTGGTTTGGCACGCCAACTTATCTTTTAAAATTTGATGGTAAAGAGTTCACGCGTTTTAGTGTAAAAGACGGTCTGCCCAATAAAAGTGTGAATACACTTTTGGAAGATTCGAAAGGTAATATTTGGATAGGCACAAAAGGTGGTGTGACGAGATATGATGGAGAATACTTCCTAAACTTCACTGAAAAAGATGGTTTATGTAATAATGGTGTAATTAGTTCAATAGAAGATAGAAGTGGCAATATTTGGTTTGGTACACAAAATGGTTTAAGTAAACTGATCGTAAAAAACATAGATCTAAAAGAAAAAAGGCCGGAGTTGCCCTTGTTTAAAAATTACAATTACGAAGATGGTTTTTTAGGAACCAATTGCAAAAAGCAAGCGCTACATGAAGATCGAAATGGTGATATTTGGATCGGTACGGGTGATAGATTGACCAGGTATCAACCCAGTGGGGATTTTCAGGATACTTTAGCGCCTGTAATTGAGTTAACAAATGTTGATCTATTCAATGAATCGGTAGATTGGGTGAATTTTAATTCAAAAAAAGACACAAGTTTTGTTTTAGGTAATGGTGTTTTAGTGAAAGATTTTGAGTTTACACAGACTTCCGATTGGTATAATATTCCAAAAGATCTTTCGCTTTCACACACCAATAATAACGTGTCTTTTAAATACATTGGTATTTCATTGGTTCAAAGCAGTAAGGTGAAGTATAAGTATAAATTAGAGCCTTTAGAACTAAACTGGAGTGCTTTATCAAGCAGAACAGAGTCGAGCTACGCCAACTTATCTCAAGGGGTTTATACCTTTAAAGTAAAGGCAATGAGCAGCGAAGGTTATTGGAGTAAGGATTTTTCTTATACATTCACTATTAGGCCGCCGTGGTGGAAAACATGGTGGTTTTATACCATCAGTATCTCACTGGCTTTAGGTTCGATCGTGTTCTTCTTTCAATACCGCACAGCCTCTTTACGTCAACGTCAAAGGGAACTCGAAGAAACAGTAAAAGAAAGAACATCAGAGGTTACTGCACAGAAGCATGAGATCGAAGAGCATCAAAAGGAAATATTGGATAGTATCAATTATGCCAAGCGTATTCAATATGCCTTATTAGCAAGTGATAATTTATTAAATGCAAATTTGCCTGAACATTTTGTTTTGTTCAAGCCAAAAGATATTGTGAGTGGCGATTTCTATTGGGCCTCAGCAACTACAGATGGATTTGTATTAATTGTGGCAGATTGCACAGGACATGGTGTTCCGGGAGCATTTATGAGTTTATTGAATATTAGTAAATTAAGTCAATCCATCAATGAAAATAAAATTACGCGACCTGATCTGATATTAAACAATGTTAGATCTGAGATCATCAAAGCGTTAAATCCGGAGGGTTCAGTTGAAGAAAGTAAGGATGGTATGGATGCAGTTTTATGCAAATTAAATGTGGCTGAAATGAAACTAGAATATGCTGCAGCAAATAATTCATTTTACATCGTTCGCCAATCAAAATTGAATACTGACGCAGAGTTATTGATCTGCAAGCCAGATAAAATGCCCGTTGGAGCAGGTCATGCCAACGATGTTTCGTTTACCTATAATGAAATACAACTTCAAAAGGGTGATATGATCTATCTGTTAACGGATGGTTATGCCGATCAATTTGGTGGCAGTAAAGGAAAAAAATTCAAGTACAAACAACTCGAAGAGATCTTGCTTTCTGTTTCAGCTCAAAGTATGACGCATCAAAAACAACATTTAGATGAAGCTTTCACAACATGGAAACAGAACCTAGAGCAAGTGGATGATGTTTGTATTATTGGGATAAGGGTATGATCATGTTGATTTTATAAAGCACCTGTTTTTTTCAAATTTTCTAAAGCATTAATTGCGTTTGTATTTTCAGGATCAATTGCTATTACTTTCTGAAAGAATGTCTCGGCCTTTTTTTTCTCCTGCATATTAAAATAGCAAGCGCCAATGCCATTTAATGCATCTGTTTTATTCCTGTCAATAACCAAACACCTGGTATACGCTTTTATTGCTTTGGTATAGTCTTTTGCATCAAAACAGGCATCTCCTTCTTGTTTATAGGTGTTTCCTGCTACTTCATAGTAATTCTTTAAATAAGGATTGCTCGGGTAAATTGCTTCTGCCATTTTCCAATAAAACACGGCACGATCATGCTCATCAATTTTATAAAATGCTAAACCCAAATTCAAATACCCATTTACGTATTTGGGATGAAGTTCAACTGCGTGTTTAAGATAATTGATGCCTTTGTTTAAGGCAGCTTCTCGTTTTGTTCTGTAGCCACCGCTTTTTACTTCCTCATCACTGATATGCAATGTGCCGTTGTAGTCATTGAAAATAGTGTTATCTTGGCCTGGTAAAGATATGCCGGTTATCTCTCTTGTATCTGCCAGATCTATCCAACGGGCACCGGCATTACCCAAAACAATGACACTGTTCGGGGCTTTTTCTGCATCTTTCAAAAACAAGGTCACATCATTACTCCAATCTTTGTTTCGCTCAATAACTTTAAACCCGAAAATAGTCACTAATAGCAATAGTGTTAGATTTAATGACAGTTTTGAAACAAGTGGTTTCAATTTCAATTTATTCATAGCAGTTATAAGAAGCCAAGAAACGGCAATTGCAAAACCAATGGTTGAATGAAATATCAAGTGCTCATTCATGGTGGCACTTATGTTATAAATAACATTTCCAACAATGAGCAAAAAGGCCAAATAGCAGCTTATCGCAAAGCCTAATACATGTTTTTTTAGTACAAGTTTTATACCTAAGAAAAGTAAGCCTAAATTAACAAGGAGTGAGAGGATAAATTCCCAATCAGTAAAGTGCTTGTATGGAATTGTGCTGTATGAGTAGTCGCAAACCAACACAGCAGGGTAAAATAAGAGTTTGAGGTAATAGAGCAGAATAGTTGCTTTTGTAGCAAACTGTTCTTCTCCAGTTGCAAAAGCGTAGGGGTTGTTTAGTATTTCTGTATCTATTACCGTTCTTCCAGCATTAACAGCGTTAAAGCGAGCAAGGAGATAGAGCAGAAACGAACTGAAAAGAAACAATAAGAGATAAGTAAGTCCCCTTGTTTGCTGAATTGTTTTGTGGAAAAAAAACATGATCACGATAAAGATGAAAACGATCATTACACCAAGTGAAAAGAAGGAGATTGGTAGTAGTGATTCATCGATTGTTTTTGCTAAATAAAGGATGATCGAAAACGCAATAAATGTAATTGTAGGCCATAACAAGCCTTTAAAGGAGATACTTTTGCCAAAAAGGGTATAAGCGCCTATTGGAATTAAAACAAGTAACATGATGCCATATTCTTTAGAAAGCATGGCAAGAAACAATCCTATGGCAGCAATTATGGCATGTTTTGTTTTTTTATGCTCAAAGTATTTAAATGAAAAGAGGAAAGTAAATGCAGTGAATAGTAAAGAAAGTATCTCATCTCTTCTACATACAACAGCAACTGTTTCTGTATTTAATGGGTGAATGAGGAAAAGTAAAGTTGCCAGGAATGCCATATCTTGATTAGATCTGAATACATAGTTAGAAAACACTAGGTATAATAAGATTATCGCCAGTAAGTACATCCAAACGTTATTAAAATGCCTGAATCCCATTTTGTATATTTGGCAATCTACTTCATTGTAAACGCCATCCTGATTTAGATCTTCATTTAAGTCGTTTTTAAAGTTTTTGTTAAGATCCCAGCAGTTATAACATTCATCAGCTTGCACAACCCCATCTTTATTCACATCTACATAATCATTGTATTCATAATTCCTTTCTGATCTTCCATTGCCATTTGTGAAATCAACAGCCGTGTTATCTATAATGCCATTCTGATTGAGGTCTTGAACCCACATGTAATAACCAGTTCGGTATGTGCCAATCAATTCTTGTTCTATCGCAAATGTTAGTATCGAAAGCGGCCGATACCTTCCACCTTCGAGTTGGTCCTCGGCATTCATTTTTTTATAAAAACTATCGTACGCATCAGTGGTAAGTATATCTCCTAAACCACTGACACCTTTTAATACATAACTGTTTTGATGTATGTTAATGCCATCATCAAACACAGTTTCGTTATTTACTGTATTCCAGTAATAGGTAAAGCCAATTAATAGAAGTAAAAGAATGGCTATGTTCTTTGACCTAAAAGGAAAATAGTTGAAGTTTATTGAAGGCTCAGGCGATACTTGCTCTTCTTGTGATTGTATGTTGTTTTCCATGATTTAATTTCTTGCTACAAAGGTTGATATACTTGTTAATGCAGTACTAGTGCGAGCGGGCACTTCTATAATGGTTGATTGCCTGAGGGTTGCTAAGAACGTATTACTGGATACGGTTAAGCTGGTGTCGAGAGAAACTGTGGATACATTTTTTGATCGCGTATCTAAATTAAAGGTGCAAAGCACATTCAGCCCAATTACAATTCCTGTCATAGCCATTGCTATTGAAACGGTTCGATAGCGGTTTAAGAAAATGTCGATCACCATGCGCAATATACTTGGATATGGCTTTTTTTCCTGTTTTCTCATCCTGATCAGATCGATCGCTTTTTTATTGAGTTCAGGCACATTTTTGACCTCTTCAAACGCGTCCAATGCCATTTTTTGTTTTAATATGTTATCCATGTTTTTTTCCATGATCCTAGTTGTTTGGATTAAATTGGTGTAGTTCCTGTTCAAGTACTTTTAGTGTATAATGGAGGCGTGATTTTACCGTACCTATGGCACAATCTTGTATGAGTGCAATTTCTTCAAGACTTCTGTCTTCCTGATACTTTAAAATAAAGACCTCTTTTTTTTCCGATGGTAATTTGCTGAGTGCTATTTGTAACATTTGATTGAATTGCACTCCGTCTAATTTTGAGGCTCTTGCTATAAATTCATTTTCAGAAATATCTGTATTCAGATATCGGATGTCTTCTTCCTTTTGAGTTACAATAGAAACGTGTCGGTAAAAATTTTTACACTGATTAGATGCAATTGTGTAAGCCCAGGTTTTAAAGGAACGGCTATGGTCAAACTTGCTGGGCGCTTCAGCGATCTTTAAAAAGAGATCTTGTAATGCGTCCTCCGCCAATTTTCGATCATAATTCAGCATGCGTGTAAAATACCCCAGTAATTGTTTGTTATACCTGCTATAAAGTTCTTCAAATGCAGTCTCTTCACCATTAATAATATAATGCATGAGCTCTTCGTCAGTATAAACGTTAAACTTATTCAAAGGCCCATGCATATATTATTGTTCGACATGAAAACTAAACAATTACGTTAGTTATAGTTTAATACACCCCAAATTGATGGAGGTTCATTTAAAAGTAAAGAAATTTGATTTCACGAAACCAACGACAAATCAATATGTGAGGATATTTAACATAATTTTTGGAACTCAAAAGGTGCCAGGCTTTAAAAAATAAGCATTATAATAATAAGATTCATGTGCTGCTTGTCATACCTCAAAATGTCATGTTTCTTTCTTCTGTATTTATTTTCCAATCACCTCAAATTGACAAGCCGTGTTTTCGCCTTCCAGATCAGTGATCATAAGCTTGTGTTTACCGATAGTTGGAACGAGTGACAACTGATGAAACTTTTGTGTGCTGCCAATGTAGTTGCCATCCAAGTGCCAAAACAGTGTGGTATTGCTGTTCTTATGTGTAGCTTTAAATACGCAACTGCCTTTCTTACCGCTTTCACCAACAGGTATGTATACTTTAAATCCTTCGCGCGGATAAATGATATCCAGTTGCTTGATGCTTAATTCACTTTCACAAGCCGGTAAATAATTTGGCGTGCTTTTATAAAATAAATTATGTTGCTTAAAAAAATACTCTTGTGAAGGCGTGGTGATGAACCAGGGCACGTGTTTCATTTTGCTCACCGGATAACAATTGCTGTTTACACGATACTGGCCGGTTTCATCTAAATGAATGAGTTTGTGAAACGGACATTGTTTTGTTTTTTCTGAACCGCTCGGGCATTCTTGCAGCATAGGTTCAGGACAAATCTCTGAAGCCTTATAGCCACTTTGCTTGCACACCTTAATTTTTACGAGATCACTTCCCGGCTTGGGAAACCATTTTTTTTGTGAAAGGATATTAAAGATATTGAACATGATCGGAGCAGCAGCCGCCGTTCCTGTGAGATCTGGCCTGCCTTCGCCATCTGCATTACCAACCCAAACAGCTACCGTATATTTGGCGTCAAGTCCAACCGCCCAGGCATCTCTAAAACCAAAGCTGGTGCCTGTTTTCCAGGCTACTCGGTTCTTTGATAAGAATTGCATCCAGCCAACATAATCTTGTGGGCGCAATAACTCCGTCATGGCATTAAATGTAAACCATATACTGGAGGCTTTTAATAGATCGGCTTCCAGTTTGGTCTTCGGTTTTTCGGTTTCTATTTCAGAAACAAGATAGGAGAGTGGCTTGTAATTATTTGCCGTGTATTTTTTTCTCACGTTTGAATAGCGAATCAATGCTCTGCCCATCGAAGAATAGGCCGATGCGATCTCATGTAAATTGGCCTCGCCACCACCGAGTATCAGTGATAAGCCATAATGGTTGGTAGTTCGGTTAAATGTTTTAAAGCCTAATTGTTTTAATTGATAATGAAACTTGGCGGCGCTATATTCTTGTAACATTTTAACTGCAGGCACATTTAACGATCTAGCTATGGCTTCATTGGCTGGTACTAATCCGTCATAAGTTAAATGAAAATTCTTTGGTCCGTATGAGCCAATTTGTGTTGGAATATCTTCTAATAAACTTTGAGGCAGTATCTTGTTTTCGTTTAACATGAAGGCATATAAAAACGGTTTTAAGATACTTCCGGTGCTGCGGGGTGCATGAATAATATCTACATAATTTTGATGTTCATTCTTTAAAGAGGAACTGTTGCCAATGTAGGCTAATATTTTTCCGGTCTCGGTTTCGGCAACAATGGCACAGGCGTTGTGAATTTCGTTAATGCTTAAGCTTTGAATGTGTTTATTTAAGATCGCGTCCACCTGAATTTGCAAATTTTTATTGATGGTGCTTTGGTATAATTTTGATTTACCGTGTTCGGAAATACAGCGACTTAATAAATGCGGAGCCATTTGCGGAAGCGGGTAGGGCTTATCTGGCAAGCCTTCGGCTAATGATAATTGGTAGGTTGACTCATCGATGATGTTTTTATCCACTAGTTTTTTTAATAAGCGATTACGTTTGATGATGAGCGCCTGATGGTTTTTTCCGGGATAGATCAATGAAGGTGAATTTGGCAACACCGCAAGTAAAGCAGTTTCTGCCCAGCTTAATTTATCAGGACTACGGCCAAAATATCGCCAGGATGCAGCGGGCAAACCTACTACGTTGCTTCCAAAGGGTGCATTGCTGGCATATGCTTTTAAAATACTAGATTTTTTGTAAGAGAGTTCAATTCGCAAAGCAAGTAACATTTCAATGGTTTTTTGAAAATAGTTACGGTGTTTGTTGCCACGCATCATGCGGGCAATTTGCATAGTAATGGTACTGCCACCACTTTTCACTTTTCCTGCACTGATGTTTCGTTTAATGGATTTAAATATGGCAACAGGGTTTATACCGGGGTGGTAATAAAAATATTCATCTTCAAAGGTAGTGATGCATTTTTCGAATTTAGCTGGAACTGTTTCCATTTGCGGAAAGCGCCACTGACCATCTGCTGCAATTTGTGCGGCGAGTAACTGACCTTGCTCATCCACCAAAACAGTGCTGCATGGCTTATTGAATAAGGTGTTAGGTAACCATAGCCAATACCAAACGCAACAAATAAAAATCAATACGGTTTTTACTTTATGTTTTATTAAGAAAGCGATGACGCTTAAAAACCTATCTGACATTTTTTTGATTAGCGCAAAGTATAGCGTTTACTACTTGTTTTTCCAGCGCTCTAGCTTTGGAATTCCTTTTGTAAAGAAACCTGCTAAGAATCCTGGAAAGCCCATTTCTTTTAACTTGCCTTTTACAAATGTTTGCATTTCGGTTACTGTAATATTGGGTTGTAAAAACGCACCTTTGTCATAACAATAGCTACAGTACATGCTGTTCTTGCTTCCATCAGCATTGGTTGAACCACCTTTAGGGTCTTTATTTAGCGGCATGCTGCAGCTTTGACAGGTTTTGAAAGTTTTTTCCATAAGATGTTTTGTAAAGTTAAATATAGCAAATATGTATGGATTTTGAGATGTGAATTGTTGATTTAAACTAAATGCACAGAGAATTTATCGGAGGTCACAGTGATATAATTACTAATAAGTTTGCAAGGGAAACAAGCGCCAGGTATTGTCCGCCTCGGCGGACGGAAATCCTTTCTGTCCAGAATGGCAGAAAGATTGCAGTGTAAAGCCCGTACTGGCGACCAAGTAAATGAATGTTTTGTTTATCAACGTATAAAATTTAAGCTCTTTTGAAATAAGCGATCAAAAAAAATCCCCCCAACACTCAGTTGGAGGGATCTGATAATTGTAGAATATAGGTTTAAACAGTTGCTTCAACCTTTGGTGCAGCACTCATGATCTCTTCGTTAGCAGCAGATGCATACTGAGCAAAGTTTTTCACAAACTGACCAGCTAAGTTTTGAGCGGTGTTCTTAAATGAATCTTTGTCTTTCCAAGCATTCATTGGTTCTAAGATCTCAGTAGGTACATTCGGACAAGCCTTAGGGAAGTGTAATCCAAAGTAAGGTGTTTTACCATATTCAACCGACTCTAACTCGCCGTTTAAAGCTGCAGTAATTAAAGCACGTGTGTATGATAATTTAATACGACTACCAACACCGTAGCTTCCGCCAACCCATCCGGTATTTAATAACCAAACGTTTACTTTGTTCTTCTTTAATTTTTCACCTAATAACTCAGCATACTTGGTTGGGTGTAAAGGTAAAAACGCTTTACCAAAACAAGCAGAGAAAGTTGTAGTAGGTTCTGTAATGCCCATCTCAGTACCGGCAACTTTAGCAGTGTAACCGCTAATGAAGTGATACATTGCTTGTGCATTGGTTAATTTGCTAATTGGAGGTAATACGCCAAATGCATCGCAAGTTAAAAAGAAAATATTTTTAGGTACATCGCCAATTGCTGGAGTTACCGCATTATCAATAAAGTTTGCCGGATAACTTACACGAGTGTTCTCTGTTTTTGAGATGTTCGCATAATCAACGGTCATTGTTCCATCATAAAAATTGATGTTCTCTAATAATGAACCAAATTTAATAGCGCTAAAAATTTGTGGTTCTTTTTCAGCGGTTAGGTCTACACACTTCGCATAGCAACCACCTTCAAAGTTAAACACACCAGTATCGCTCCAGCCATGCTCATCGTCACCAATTAGCTTACGGTTTGGATCGGCTGATAAAGTAGTTTTACCGGTTCCTGATAAACCAAAGAAAATAGCAGTATCGCCATCCTTACCAATGTTGGCAGAGCAGTGCATACTTAGTACTTTCTTTTCGTGAGGTAAAATATAGTTTAATACACTGAAGATCGATTTTTTGATCTCGCCAGTATAACCTGTACCACCGATCAAGATCACTTTTTTAGTGAAGTTGATGATCGCGAAGTTATGTTGTCGTGTACCATCGATCTTAGGGTCTGCTTTAAATCCAGGAGCATTTAAAATGGTCCACTCGTGTTTAAAGTTTTTAATTTGATCGTTCGTAGGACGTAAGAATAAGTTGTAAGAGAATAAATTACTCCAAGCATGCTCGTTCACCACACGTATGTTGATACGGAAACTTGGATCAGCACATGCATAAGCATCACGTACCCAAACCTCTTTGCCGCCTAAATAAGCTAGCATGCGGTTGTGCAATAGGTCAAATTTGTCTGATTCAAAACGGTTATTCACATCGCCCCACCAAACACTGTCTTTGGTCTTCTCATCATACACCACAAATTTATCTTTTGGTGAACGGCCGGTAAATTCTCCCGTATCAATGGCTAAAGCGCCTACATCTGTTAAAACGCCTTCTCCGCGAATAATACATTCTTCAATTAATTCACTTGGGTGCATATTCCAATAAGCCATCTCAACATTTGAAAGACCTAAATCGGCAATAGAAGCATCGCTTGCCTTTAAACCTATTTCGTTCATGAAAATTTTGTTTTTAAGTTAGTGGGGCAAAATTAGCAAAAATAACGGCTCTGTTTTTATCCGTTTTTCCACAGGGTAACGACTAAATAAGTCAATTTAATTAGCTGATAGTCAGGTTATTTGACATAGCACTCTGTTTTTTTTCAACCGTTACTAAAAGGCCGGATGCGTAAAATGAATTACTTTTTGCTTTTAATTGCCGCGTAAGCTATAAAAAGCCAACCTAAAACAAAGAGTATACCACCAATAGGTGTGATAGGACCTAAAAACTTCAACCATTCGGCGCCTAATAAATGGCGGGTACATAAAAAGTAAAGTGAGCCTGAAAAGAAAAGAATACCTGCAAAAAACAAATTGTAACTGTAACGCAAAAATTTATTGGCATCGTCTTTATTTAAAAGTAAAATTAAAAACATGGCAAGGGTGTGATACATTTGGTACTTCACTCCGGTATCAAATCCGTTTACTAGATCTTCTGTCATTAAACCGGTTGCAATTTGATTTTTTAATGCATGTGCACCTAATGCGCCTAAAGCAACGGCAATAGTGCCCAACAAGCCAATGGTGATGAATTTTTTCGAGATCATATCAATTCTGTTGTTTTAAATAATCTAATAAAGCTGCCTGATTTTCGTTATAGGAAAACTGGTCTTTTAGCGAAGACATATTTTCTTTATCGGTAATGTTGTTGTAAAATAATTTGGTGATATCCAGTTTCTCGCGATCGTGAACAAATGCGTTCAAAACGGATTTGAACTGATTGGTCTTAAAGCAGAATTTTGCAGCTTTTTCTTTTAGGTATTGGTATTTCTCAAAATCGGTGGTGAATAGTTTTAGATCCGAAATCAGCGATTGAACAGTGCTATCCGATACTTCCTTTACACACACAATGTTATTCTTGGGATTGAAATTGGCTGGAGAACTGATCATATCTCTAAACTCCTTCTTACTGGATTCGAATTTAAAAGAGGATTCCAGTGTTTTTAAATTAGACTTGTCTGTTATGGAGTTATAAGCTTCTTTAATGTATTTTAATTTATCGATCTCAAAGTTCAACGATTTTATTAAATGGCTTAACTGTTCGCATGAAATGCAATTGTTTTTTGCAACTTCTCTGGCATACTTGTATTTTTCGCTGTCTACCTGGGTTCGTGCGATCAGTTTTAACGCGTGACTTACATTTTCGTTAGGCATAGCAACTGTGCAAGCGCCGCTCGCGGGCAAATTCATGAAAAAAGTGGGTTTCCCGTTCTTTAATTCGAATAAATTGCCATATACATTGTTGCGCCATTTATAGGTAGTGTCCTCTTTCGGTTTCTCTGGCAGCAAGGGGTTAGGCAGTGCTTTTGCTTTGTACATGGTCACAAAAACCAGTTCTGCTTTTTTAGATTTGGGGTCAAGTTCCAGAGCATATAAAAATTCTTGACCGCTAACTTTTTTCCCTTTTTGAAGTAAATAAATAGTAGCGTTCAATGGGGTATTCTCGTCTTTTATCTGAATACGAATAGTTAGGGTGTCTTTTTGAATACCAGTGAATTTGATCTCCTGAACTAATGAGTCTGATGCAGTAATTTCGTTGGAGCTTACTTTGAATAAATGTGCCTGCGAACTAAAAATAACCAAATTGTTTTGGGCAAAACTAAAGGATACAAAAAGCAATAAAAACAGGGTCCTAAAAAGCATGTCTAAAGTTATTGAATATAAAGTTGTGAACGAAATTTAGACTTTAAAATTATTTTGGCATCTTTGATGTTCAAAATCACCATGAAACGAATATTAGTCATAGGCGCAGGGCGCTCCACTTCCAGTTTATTTCACTATTTACTCAGTAATGCAGTTGCCAACAATTGGTTCATTACGGTTACAGATATGTCAATTGAATTGGCACAGGAAAAAACAAAAGGTGCTGCCAATTGCGAAGCAAAAGTTTTTAATGTAACCAACGAAACAGATCGGAAAGCGTTTATTTCACAAAATGATGTGGTTGTATCGATGCTTCCTGCTTTTATGCATGGTGATGTAGCACGCGATTGTGTTGCTTTAGGAAAGCATTTGTTCACTGCCAGTTATGTGAGCGCAGACATGAAAGAGTTGGATGCGGAAGCTAAACGCAAAGGTGTGTTGTTGATGAATGAGATCGGTTTGGATCCCGGAATTGACCACGCTTCTGCCATGAAGATCATCCATGAGTTACATGAGAAAGGTGCTAAGATCACTTCGTTTAAATCATTTTGCGGCGGCTTGGTAGCTCCTGAATACAACGATAATCCATGGGGATATAAATTCAGCTGGAATCCGCGTAATGTGATATTAGCCGGACAAAGCACAGCGCAATACATTGAGAACGGAAAATTAAAATTCATTCCATACAATCGTTTGTTTACACAAACAGATACCATTGAAATGGATGGATACGGTAAGTTTGATGCTTATGCAAATCGCGATAGCATTAGCTACCAAGAACCATATGGACTAACAAACATCCAAACTTTATTGCGCGGCACCTTGCGTATGCCAGGTTATTGTGTGGCTTGGAATGTGTTTGTGAAACTGGGTTTAACGGATGATTCCTACAAAATTCATCATGCAAATAAATTAACTTATACCGACCTGTTGGATTCGTTCTTGCCGGAAGGGCAGGGCAGTGTAAAAGAGCGTTTGAAACAATTTATGGGTGCTGAATATTCAAATGAGATAGAAGGAAAATTGGAATATCTGGAGTTGTTCAGTAACAAGAAGATCAAATTAGAAGAAGCTTCTCCTGCTCAAATACTGCAAGATCTGTTGGAGGAGAAATGGAAATTGAAACAAGGAGATAAAGACATGATCGTGATGCAACATTTGTTCACCTATGAATTAAATGGGAAGCAACATCATCTTACCTCTTCGCTTGTGGTTAAAGGAGATGATGAAAATCATACGGCCATGGCAAAAACAGTTGGATTGCCTTTGGCAATTACCTTAAAAAACTTTATGAACGGGGCTTTCAAGCTGTGTGGTGTGCAAATGCCAATTGTAAAAGAGATATACGAACCTTTGTTAGTTGAGCTTGAATCACTCGGTATCAAGTTTGTAGAAAAAGAAAATTGATTATCTTTATCTGGAATGAAAAAAATCGTCATCCTGTTTTTGTGGATCATTTGTGCCGATAATCTGATCGGGCAAAAAGATAGTGCCTCTGCTGTTCTTGCAGTGAAAGATAGCTCTGCCATTGTATGGAATGAAAAGACAGTAACAGAGGAAGTGTTCAAAGAATATGCTCGCGTTGAATTTAACCCTGGTTTTTCATTACCAACCGGCAACTTCGCTTCCGGTGATTACACAAACCCACTTGCCGGCTACGCCAAAGAAGGTTATTCGTTAGGTGCTAATTTTTCGGTATTGGTTTATAAAGGTTTAAGCGTTATTGCCTGCTATTCGCGGCAAATGAATGTGTTTGACGAGAAATCGTTTGCGGTGAATGCCTTGGAAAGCAAGAAAAACTACACATTACAAACTTTAGGTAATTGGAAAAATCATTTTGTTTTAGCCGGATTGAGTTACGATATTGCCTTGGAAGATGATAATTTCCTAACGCCTCGTATGTTGTTTGGTGTCTGTTTAGCACGAACACCAGAATATGAAATGTTGCCCAGCAGCACAAATTTAACAGCTACAACACGCGAAGTAGTAGAAAGTGAAGAGACTGTGGCTTTTGCCATGCGTTTGGGTATTGGTTTAAAAAAGAATTTAACGAAACACATTTTCGTTTCTATTAACCCCGATTTTTATTACTCAGCCTTAAACCTCAATATAAACAAGTCGTTCACTAATATGCAGAAACCAAGTCAATCGGTTTCAATTGTGAGTTTGAGTATCAGTTTAGGATTTAGGATGTACAGATAATGTACTAAGCGATCACGCGAATTAATTTCTTAACCAGTTTAGCTTTTTGTTTGGCTTTGGTAATGTCATCATCCACAATGGTAATGTGTCCCATTTTGCGGAATGGCTTGGTTTGTAGTTTACCATATAGGTGCACGTAAACACCACTGAACTTTAAAATGTCTTCCAGGCCTTCGTAAACAGCTAAACCTTCGTGTCCAAAATCTCCCAATAAATTGATCATCACCCCTGGTTTTACAATGGCTGTATCGCCCAAAGGCAAGTTTAAAATGGCACGCCAGTTTTGTTCAAATTGTGAAATGATGTTTGCTTCAATGGTGTGATGGCCGCTGTTATGCACACGGGGTGCGATCTCGTTCACCAGGACTTTCCCGTCTTTTGTTAAAAATAATTCTACGGCTAAAATGCCCACCATTTCTAGCTTTTCAATAATATGAGTGGCAATGGCAATAGCTTCTTTTTCAACTTTTTTTGTAATGTTAGCCGGACTAAATAAAAACTCTACTAGGTTGGCTTGAGGGTTAAACTCGCACTCAACCACAGGAAAACATTTTACTTCACCGTTTTTATTTCGGGCAACTACTACAGATAGCTCTTTGTCGAAGTCTACTAAACGTTCTAACACACTCGGCTCTTCAAAGGCTTTGTCTAAATGATGCGGCGAAACAAGCTTTATTACGCCCTTGCCATCATAGCCGCCTTTGCGCAGCTTTTGAAAGAATGGAAAGAAATCAGCGTATTTAGCAATTTGATCTTTGCTTTCGGTTAAAAAAAAGTCGGGACTCGGAATATTATTACGTTGGTAGAACATTTTCTGCAAGCCTTTATCTTGAATTAATTCAATGATATGCGGCTGCGGGTAAACGATCTTACCTTCTTTTTCTAATTTTTTTAGTGCTTCAATGTTTACGTTTTCGATCTCAATGGTAATAAGATCCTTGTCTTTTCCGAATTTGTAAACCGTATCGTAATCGGTTAAACTCCCATTGGTAAAGGTTTTAACCAGGTGCTTACATGGCGCATTTTTATCGGGATCTAACACCGAAATGGTGAGATTATAATTAATAGCATTTTGAATGAGCATTCGGCCCAACTGCCCTCCGCCTAAAATACCGATATGCAATTCCTGCAAGCTTTTCTGAAACATAATTTACCCCACAAAGTAAAGAAAAATAAAACAATTTAATATCTTTATGTAATGATAAAATTCAACTTTTATTTGCTTTTGATCTGCGTCAGTTTACCGTTCATGCATCAGGCACAAAACCAGCGCGGTTGCGGATTTAATTTGGCGCAAGAGATGGCGCGCCAACAATTTCCTGATTATGATAAAAAACTAAAGTTGATCGAAAATTTCAGTTCCCCATACCAGCAGCGCTCTGCCGCTGTTACACTTACTATACCTGTTGTTTTTCATATACTACACAAAGGTGGTGCTGAAAATATTTCTGACGCGCAAGTTCAATCAGCAGTGCAGATCCTGACACGCGATTTTAAGAAGAAGAATGCGGATACCATTGATATCGTTGGGCCTTACGTTAGTTTAGCGGCTAATTGTAATATCGAATTTAAATTGGCAAGTAAAGATCCGGATGGTAAATGTACCAATGGGATCACTCGCCATTTAGATACAAAAACCGACTGGGCCATTGAATACTCAAGTTATACTTATACCTGGCCGAGTGACAAATATTTAAATGTGTATGTGGTGAACTCTATGCCGGATGCAGCAGGATATACCTTTTTACCGGGAACAGCTCCGGCTCCGGCTGATGCAATAGTTATACTGCATAATTATGTAGGCGAAATTGGTACAGGAAGTGAATTTGGATCACGCGCCTTAACACATGAAGTAGGACATTGGTTAGGCTTAAGCCATGTTTGGGGAAATACCAATAACCCGGGTGTTGCCTGTGGCGATGATGGTGTGTCGGATACACCTATTACAAAGGGGCATTATTTCTGCGATTTGGGAAATCCCGTTGATTGCACACCTAGTGTACCTGAAAATATTCAAAATTACATGGAGTATGCTTATTGCTCTAACATGTTTACCATTGGCCAATCTAACTTAATGAATGGTGTTTTAGCGAGTTCTATTGCAAGCAGAAATAATGTAGTGAGTGCGGCGAACATGATAGCTACTGGTATTGTTAATCCCAATTACAACTGCGCGCCAAAGCCTGAATTTAAAGCTATCGATCAGATCACGTGTGAAAATGGGACACTTATTTTTTACGATCAAAGTTACAATGGTGCTATCAGCAATTGGAGATGGAGTTCGCCTGCCGCACAAGCTATATCAACACTTCAAAACGGAATTCTCACCTTTGTTAGTCCGGGTTTAGTACCTGTTGATTTAAAAGTGAGTAATGTTTTTGGAGCAGATTCGGTATCAAAGCCTTATTTCGTAACGGTTCTTTCTAACAGTGGTGCTACCATTAATGTTTCCGAAGGATTTGAAACGGGCGCTTTTCCGGATAATAATTGGATCGCTTCAAAGCCACAGTATGGCGGAAGTTTCATTCAATCGCAGGTGGCTGGTGCAAGCGGACAAAAGAGTATGTATGTGAATAATTATACAGATAATCCGAATGAGCCAATCTATTTGTACTCGCCAAAATTTGATCTCAATAATGTAACAGGAGCACAATTGAGTTTTAAATACGCTTATGCGCAGCAAAACGGCAATAACGACCGTTTACGTGTTTATATTAATACCGATTGTGGCTCAACCTGGAGTATGCTTTATAATAAGTCAGGTTCTGCTTTAGCCACAGCAGATCCGGTTAACAGCGCATCATTCACTCCAACGGTAAGCCAATGGAAGTCGGAGATGATAAGTGTTTCTGGTTTTCAAGGGAATTCGAATGTTTACTTTAAGTTTGAGTTTACTTCTGCAGAAGCCGGGCCGGGAAATAACTTTTATATCGACGATATTAATTTATCTGGAACAGTTGGTTTAACCAAATTATCTACCGAAAGATCTATGGTGTCTGTTTTTCCTAATCCGGCTCACGGGCAGGTTAAATTAGAAAGTAGAACAAAAGCGATCAGCGGTTACACGATCATGGATGTAGCCGGAAAAGCTGTGTTGGTAAATGATCGAGTGAATGCGAAGGAGATCTCTATTGACCTCTCAAGCCTGTCAAAGGGTGTTTATTTGATGGAGATCCAATGCGACACACATATGAAATATCAAAAACTGATAGTTGATTAATTTATTCACTATTGGTTTAAATAGAACCTGCTTCTCTAATTAATTTTTATCTTTATACCTTCTTAGTTTGGTGTGTTTCGTGCAATGAACTGCCATCAAAGAAATAAAATACACATACATGAAAATCTCATACAATTGGCTTAAAAGCCTTATAAATATTGACCTGTCGCCCGAAGAAGTATCTGTTTTGTTAACAGATGCCGGATTAGAAGTGGAAGGAATTGAAGAATACGAAAGTGTTAAAGGAGGGTTAAAGGACGTGGTGATCGGTGAAGTAGTGTCTTGCGAAAAACACCCAGATGCCGATAGATTAAGTTTAACAAAAGTAAATGTGAACGGCCCTGAATTATTATCCATTGTTTGTGGAGCGCCAAATGTAGCTGCCGGTCAAAAGGTAGTAGTGGCAATGGTTGGTTCAAAATTATACCCGAGTGAAGGTGATCCAATAGAGATAAAAAAATCAAAGATCAGAGGTGCGGCAAGCGAAGGGATGTTATGTGCAGAAGATGAAATAGGATTAGGCAAAAGTCACGCTGGTATTATGGTGTTGCCTGAAAATATAGTGGTAGGATCGCCGGCAGCAGATTATTTTAAAGTAGAAAAAGATATCGTTTTTGAAATTGGCTTAACACCAAACAGAAGTGATGCGGCGTCGCACTTTGGTGTAGCACGCGATCTTTCGGCTATTTTGAATGTAAAGAACAATTCGAGCGAGAATGAAGTTTCGTTAATTGGTTTAACGGTATTACCAGATGCAACAGACCTGAACGTTGTATCGATTGAAATAAAAAATGCAGAAGCCTGTAAACGTTACAGTGGTTTAGTGATCAGTGGAGTAGAGGTGAAGGAGAGTCCGGATTGGTTAAAGAACCGCTTACAAGCCATTGGTTTACGCCCCATCAATAATATTGTAGACATCACAAATTTTGTATTGCATGAAACCGGACAACCCTTGCACGCCTTTGATCTGTCAAAGATAAAAGGGAATAAGGTGATCGTTGATCTGGCAAAAGAAGGAACAAAGTTTAAAACATTGGATGGTGTTGAGAGAACATTAAAGGCGAAGGATCTCATGATCTTTAATGAAAGTGAACCTATGTGTATAGCCGGTGTATTTGGCGGTGCAGAGAGTGGTGTTTCTGAAACAACTACATCGGTGTTTTTAGAAAGTGCTTATTTTGAGCCTGCATTTGTACGAAAAAGTTCGAAACAACACGGGTTAAAAACAGATGCATCTTTTCGTTTTGAAAGAGGTACCGATCCTGAAATGACCGTAAACGCCTTGATACGAGCAGCTAATTTGATATTGGATATTTCCGGTGGAACCATTAGCATGGGTGTAACCGATATTTATCCTGAGAAATTAGAGCCGAGTCAGATCGCATTTTCATACAACTATTGTAACGATCTGATAGGTAAGACCATTGATAAGAATGTGATCAAAAATATTATCACTTCATTAGGAATTGTGATTGACACAGAAGGCGCGGATGGATTATTATTGCAAGTGCCGCGTTACAAAACTGATGTAACAAGGGCTGCTGATGTGGTAGAGGAAGTGATGCGTATTTACGGTTATAATAACGTGGAAGTATCAAAGAATATTAGTTACACAGCTTTTAATGAAGAAAAGAATTTTGACAGAATACTAGAAGAACGTTTAGGAAATGTTTTGGTAGCAAATGGCTTTAATGAAGCTATGAGTTTGTCTTTAACAAAAGATACCTATCATTCAGAAACAGCAAGCTTGGTAAATGTTGTTAATCCCTTAAGTAACGATCTAAATGTATTGAGGGGTGAAATGTTGTTTGGCGGATTAGAAGCGGTTAATTACAACGTAAATCGCAAACAAGCCAATTTAAAATTGTATGAGATCGGTAAGGTTTATCATACAGATGAAACAAAAGAATTTAAATATACCGAAGAAAAGCAGTTGGCTTTATTTGTAAGCGGACAAGCATTTCATGAGAATCCATATGGCTTGAATAAAGAGGTTGATTTCTCTTTTGTAAAGTCGGTTGTTGAATTGGTTTTAAATTCAATAGGCATCAATAGTTACTCGAGTGCAGAAACAAGTTTAACGAGTTTGGAATACGGTTTATCCTATCAATTAAATAATAATACCTTGGTTGAATTTGGTAGCGTTTCAAAGCAAATGTTATCAACGTTTGATATCAAACAAAAAGTATTTTATGCTCAGTTTAATTGGGCTGCTTTATTAAAAGCATACAAAAAGTTAAATGTGCAGTATGCGGGATTACCTTTGTATCCAAGTGTGCGCAGAGACCTAGCTATGTTGCTGGATAAGGGTGTGAAGTATGAGCAGCTAAAAACCATGGCTTTAAATACCGAGCGCAAACTTTTAAAAGAAGTGAATTTGTTTGATGTTTATGAAGGTGAGAAACTCGGAAATAAGAAATCTTATGCGTTGAGTTTTACCTTGCAAAGCGATGAGGCAACGTTGACAGATAAGCAGATTGATAAAGTGATGGAGAAATTGATCAACTCTTATAAAGAGACGTTTGGAGCGGAGCTTCGTTAGTTTTTTTGCCACGAATTTCACTAATTCTTACTAAACCATGTTTCTAGTAATTTATTAAGACGGATCTAATTGAAAATTAGTGTCTATTCGTGTAATTAGTGGCTAAATATTAATAGAAAGCAAACAGCACAGATATAAATGACCAGTTAGATGTCGTTTAAACCCATGCTGTTTGCAGCATTCTTAACTTCTGATCAGTTCAATGAATCCCAAATTCTCACTTGAGCGAACTTCTAAATTCTTACTGAAGCTTAAAATGTTGTTGATACAAAACGCAGATGGCTCATCTGTATTTTGGTTGTCATTAAGCAAAAGCTGTTTTAATTCGTTTTCTTCTTTTGCAATGTTTAATGTATCAAATTCAAGAGTAGATGTTTTTAGCATAGGCAAACGTTGTGTTTTTGAGTGTTTTAAGTTGTTAGTATATCTAAATAACGGTGTTTTGTTTAACTTATTGTGAAACTTATTGTGAACCTTTGATTTAGGTTATATCTCATTATTAATCAGATTGTTAACTAACTTTAAATGAGTGTTAGGGTTAGTGGTTTTTCGAATCACTCTTCATGTTTTGCTAATCAATTCGGCAAAAAAAAGAATAAAAATTTGGTGGTCAAGATTTACGAAGTGCTGTTCGTTTTCATTCAAGAAAGCAGAGGAAAACTGCTATATTTGATCGATTACTTGTCATGGAGGCCGATAGATGATTTGTAGTGACTAAAGAGTAAATAAACAATTAAACAGTTCAGATAATTTATATGAGAAGATATACCATCCAAAAAAAAGATACTGGTTTTGAGGTTTTAACGCCTCAGAATAAAATTATTCAAAATCATTTAGAGCAAGATTTCCCGCCATTATCGGAAGATGTAGCGAAGCTCTTATGCAAAGATCTAAATGAAGTGATCGCTAAAAACGAAAAGATCGATTATGAGAGCGAGGATGAAGTGCGTGAAAGCTTTATATACTGTGTTATTAGCACGCTAATGGGTGTTGATTCAAATACCAAATACAGACCTATAGATCTTAGAATGGCTATTCAGTGGGATAGGGCATTTAGACTCATTCCCGATCCAGATCAACATGTTGAGGAGGCGAGTGCTATAACTGATTTAGTGAACTATTTAGATGGCAAATGGCTGAACCTACCTTTAAATTATGGGGATAGTATGGATGATGTGAAGGTGAAAGAAGATGAAAAGGTACCGGAAGTTGTGATCGCTAAATTGGAGAAGGTATACAATACACTCAATAATGCCCAACAAGCTGCTTTACATATTTTGTTTTCATACATGGATTCTTTTAGTGTGAGTATGCCTTTGTTATGGCTCGATGGTAGTGTATCTGATGAGGCACTGGTGAAGGCCAATTTGATCTTTAATGCGGACGACGAAGATGATGAGAAGGAGTATAAAGGTTTTTTTGAAAAGCGCTTGAATTATTTAAAGCAGTATTTGAATTCGTTTAAATAAAATTGATCTAAGCCATGCAAACAATTGGCCTCTGTAGATGAACACGGATGCACCAAATAAACCATGTAAAGTATCGGTAACTAATTCAGGTAAAAACCAAAAACCCCGCTTATGGCGGGGTTTTTAGCTCTCAAAAAACCAAAAACCTTGGCGAGGTTTTTAGTTGCCCTAATACTACACGTAGTATGGGGAGTGTTTTTTAGAAGGATTATTTACCTTCCATTTTATTTTTAAGGTCGCTTAACGCAGAGATATCACCTAAAGTGGTTTTCTCAACATTATCTTTTACCTTTTTCACAGCTTTCTTTGTATCGTCAGATTCAGCTTTCTTAGTTGCTT
The DNA here is from genome assembly GCA_032358265.1 of Vaucheria bursata. Lineage (NCBI taxonomy): Eukaryota > Xanthophyceae > Vaucheriales > Vaucheriaceae > Vaucheria > Vaucheria bursata. Next base: position 830,913 of record JAULBW010033147.1, on the reverse strand, counting down.
TGTCTGCTTTTTTGATCTCTTCTTTTACCTCTTCGTGTAAACGAGCATGAGAAACAACAATACGCTTAGCGTCTTTGCTAAATTCAATTACTTTGAAATCAGCAACCTCTTCAGCTTTTAAGCTTCCACCATCAGCTTTAGCTAAGTGGCGAGCAGGACAGAATCCTTCAACACCATAAGTTAAACCAATTGTAGCGCCTTTATCGTTCACATTCATTACAGTACCTGAGTGAATAGAATCAATTGTAAACACAGTTTCAAATACATCCCATGGATTTTCTTCTAGTTGTTTGTGACCTAGACTTAAACGACGATTTTCGCCATCTATCTCTAATACCACAACTTCCATTTTCTCTCCAACTTTGCAGAATTCGCTTGGGTGCTTGATCTTCTTGCTCCAAGAAAGATCAGAGATATGAACTAAACCATCAACACCTTCTTCTAATTCAACAAATACACCAAAATTAGTGAAGTTGCGAACAGTTCCTGAGTGCTTGCTGCCTTTAGCATATTTCTCCATGATCATATTCCAAGGATCAGGAGTTAATTGTTTCATGCCTAAGCTCATTTTGCGCTCTTCGCGATCTAAAGTTAAAACTACAGCTTCAACTTCATCACCGATCTTCACAAATTCTTGAGCACTACGTAAATGTTGACTCCAGCTCATTTCACTTACGTGAATTAAACCTTCAACACCTGCAGCGATCTCGATAAATGCACCGTAATCGTTAATAACAACTACTTTACCTTTAACTTTATCACCAACCTTAAGTTCTTTATTTAAAGCTTCCCAAGGGTGTGGCGTTAATTGTTTTAAACCTAAAGCGATACGTTTTTTGTCATCATCAAATTCAAGAATTACAACTTGGATCTGTTGATCTAATTTAACGATCTCTTCTGGGTGATTGATACGACCCCATGATAGGTCAGTAATGTGAATTAAACCATCAACACCACCTAAGTCAATAAACACTCCATAAGAAGTGATGTTCTTAACTGTACCTTCTAATACTTGACCTTTCTCTAATTTAGAGATGATATCACGTTTTTGGTTCTCAATTTCAGCTTCAATTAAAGCTTTGTGAGAAACAACTACGTTCTTATATTCATTGTTGATCTTCACAACTTTGAATTCCATTGTTTTACCAACGTATACATCGTAATCACGAATTGGTTTCACGTCGATCTGTGAACCTGGTAAGAATGCTTCAATACCAAATACATCAACAATTAAACCACCTTTAGTTCTGCATTTAACAAAACCTTTAATGATCTCATCGCTGTTAAGAGCTTCGTTAACACGATCCCAGCTTTTGTTAGCACGGGCTTTTTTGTGAGATAATACTAACTGACCGTTCGGATCTTCAGCAGTCTCAACAAATACTTCAATTTTATCACCAATTTTAAGATCTGGATTGTAACGGAATTCCGATAAAGGAACAACACCATCTGATTTATAATTAATGTTTACAACCACTTCACGGTTGTTCTTTGCAACAACAACACCTTCTAAAATTTGAAGATCTGCAATAGTGCTTAAAGATTTTCCGTACAACTCATCAAGGCGTACTCTTTCTGCATCATCGTAATTGCTTTGTTTTTTTCCGATTGAGTTCCAATCGAAATCGGGATTCCCCACTAGATTCTTTTCTGACATTTTATTCTTAATTGTATCAAACTTTGTAAAGGAAAATTTGAGAGGTTTTACATTTTTAGTTTCCGCTTTAACCCTTACTTAAAAACGGGCTACAAATATAGGTTTTTGTATGTGATTTTAGTGTTAAAAAATGAATAAATTAATATTTTTTTAAATGTTGATAATCAAAACGTTACATATTTTGGAAAAATGATATTTGGTTGTAAATTTACAACAGAATGATTAAGATTTCCACAGAAAATATTGAGATCTCGGTTAAGGCATCTTACTTGTCTGAACACAGTATACCCCGCGAGAACCATTTTTTCTTCGTTTACTATATTACGATAACGAATAAAGGAAATTATGCCGTGCAATTACTTAAAAGGCATTGGGATATTTTTGACAGCAATGGCGAAAAGCGCGCTGTTGATGGTGAAGGCGTAGTAGGCGATACACCTGTAATTGAACCCGGCGAAACGTATGAATATAACAGTGGCTGCAATTTGGTAACCGATATGGGTTACATGGAAGGTTATTATACCATGAAGCGCTTGTTTGATGACAGCGAATTTAATGCCGTTATTCCTCGCTTTGATTTGATCGTTCCTGCAAAGCTGAATTAATACAACTTTAATTTTTGGGCATAAAAAAATCCGGACAGAGCCCGGATCTTTGGAATTTAGTTAAACTTAAATTAAATCTTAATAGGAACTATTATGCTAATTTTACATTTACTGCGTTAATTCCTTTTTTACCTTCTTGCGTTTCAAAAACAACTTCGTCGTTTTCTTTGATTTTGTCTACAAGACCTGTAACGTGAACGAATATTTCTTGTCCACCATCTTCTTTAATAAATCCGAAGCCTTTTGTTTCATTAAAGAACTTCACTGTGCCTTTTTTCATTTTGTTATTGTGTTAATTAATTTGGAACAAATATATTATTATTTATAAACAAAAACAAATATATCCTATTATTTTTTAGGATGTTGAAATTGTTCGCTTAAACCTATAAGGCTTAGGCTTTCTTATACATCACCTCTTTAATGGCTTTTATGGTTTTTGCCACACTTGGTAAGCTAGCCTCAATAAGGGTTGGAGCGTATGGTAATGGGGTATCAGCGGTGGTTACACGCAAAATTGGCGCATCTAAATAGTCAAATGCCTCTTTTTGTACCTTAAAGGTGATCTCACTTGAAATACTGGCCAAAGGCCATGCTTCTTCCACAATCACCAAGCGGTTTGTTTTCTTTACAGAATCTATAACTGTTTGATAATCAATAGGTCTAACTGTTCTTAGGTCAACTATTTCTGCACTAATGCCTTCTTTTTCTAATTCTAAAGCGGCAGCCATGGCAACCTTCAAGATCTTACCAAAAGAAACAATGGTTACATCGGTTCCTTGCTTTTTAATATCAGCTACACCAATTGGGATCAAATATTCTTCTTCAGGCACTTCGCCTTTATCGCCATACATTTGCTCACTTTCCATGAAAATAACAGGATCGTTATCGCGAATAGCACTTTTTAATAAACCTTTTGCATCATACGGATTGCTTGGAACGATCACCTTTAAACCCGGGCAATTGGCAAACCAATTTTCAAACGCCTGTGAGTGTTGTGAACTTAACATACCTGCACTCGCAGTAGGGCCTCGAAACACAATAGGTACATTATATTGTCCGCCACTCATGCTATACATTTTAGCGGCACTGTTTATAATTTGATCAATGGCAACCAAGCTAAAGTTAAAGGTCATAAATTCAACGATCGGACGAAGCCCGTTACTCGCTGCACCAACCGCTATTCCTGCAAAACCTAATTCGGCAATAGGTGTATCAATAACACGTTTTGCACCAAATTCAGCCAACATCCCTTTACTTACTTTGTAAGCTCCGTTATATTCTGCAACTTCTTCACCCATTAAAAAGATCTTCTCGTCTCTGCGCATTTCTTCACTCATGGCTTCACGTAAGGCTTCTCTGAATTCTATTGATCTCATTTTGTATGTTTATTGGTTGATAAAAACAGTAAAATTTGCGTATTAAATCAGCCTGCAAAGTACATAAAATTTTAAAATATCACAAAACCCAAAGGATATTCTATTTGTCTCAGCAAGACTATTTTATGCCTTTGTTTTTTAAGAGCGATTGGTACAGTATGTCCATATCGTTTGCCAAACGTGTATAGCTGAATCGCTCATTTACAAAGGCAATGCCGCTTTTAGCTTGTGTTGACAAGGTCTCAAAATCAGTAATGGCTTTTTGCAATTTGTCTGAAAACTCCTTACTGTTTTCAGCAATAAAGCCACACTCAGGCTTTAAGATGTCTTTTATGCCACCAACATTGGTGGTGATAATAAATTTACCGCTTGCCTGTGCTTCAATTAAACTCACCGGCGTGCCTTCGTTCTTTGAACTGAGCGCCACCAGGTCGAGACCATTTAACACCACATCCACTTCAGTTTGCCAGCCAATAAAATTAAATAGGGCAGAAGTATCGCTTCCTTCGCTGTAATTGGCATTTTGGGAACGAATGTAATCTTTCAACTGCTGCTTGGTTTCCCCATCTCCCACAATAATGGCTTTGATAGTTTGAGTTGTTTTTGATGCGGCAGAAATGATGGAATCAATAAATAATTCGTGATTCTTAATTGGAGCTAAACGCCCAATGATGCCAATTGCAATGGTGTTTGGGAGCAAGTTGAATTTATTGCGAAATTGATCCCGTTTTTCCGTAGAATTTTCGCTAAACCTCTTTAGGTCAAACCCAAGCGGAATAACATGCGTTTGTTCATGAGAGGATATTTTGAATTTCTCTACCAGTTCTTTTTTTTGTATATCGCTTATTGCCACAATAGCAGCGCTTCGTTTGGCTAAATAACGTTCAATAGTTTTATAAAACAGCGTTTTCATTTTACCGAAGTAACTGTGAAAAACATGTCCGTGAAATGTATGAACTATAATGGGTACTCCGCACGAAATGGCAGCTAAACGTCCAATTGTACCGGCTTTACTGGCATGTGTATGAACAATATCCGGCTTAAATTCCTGAATGATCTTTTTAATTTCTTTGTACGATCGGTAATCTTTTTTCAGATCGATCTCACGGTTCATTTCCTTTAGTATCAATGGTTTTAAACCTAATGAATCGGTGATGTGTAACGAAGAAGATTCACCTTTTTCTTCAGGCCCGCCAATCAGCATGGTTTCATATGATTCGGGTAAATACTTTGTAAGATAACTTACATTGTAGGTTGGTCCACCTAAATTAAACCGATTGATGATGCGTAAGATCTTGGTCATTTAGCAAATGTGTTTTTTGTTTTGTAAATACCAATGTTGAAAAACTATCAGGGCCCAAACCTTTGCTGCACTGTCACCTGGACTTTTTGAAAATAATTTTTTCTTGAGTCCGTCAATGTGTTCGTAGTTAAAAATATGTTGTTCGTTGATCAATTCTTTGCTTAACCACTTGGTCTCAATTTCGGTTTTGAGCTCATTGTTCAGCCATTTCCAAAGAGGCAATTCAAATCCTTTTTTTGAGCGTTCAAAAATTTGTTTTGGGATCAAGTGACCAAATTCTTTTTGTAAAATGAGTTTTTGTCCGCTTTTAGTGATCTTTTGATGCTTACTTAAATTCAAGGCAAACTCTACCACTCGGTAATCCAGAAAAGGGTTTCGGATCTCGAGCCCATGCCGCATGCTAAAACGATCGGCCTTTACCAGCATATCATCTTTTAAAACTGTTTGTATATCAAATGTATCAACAAGCTGAAATTGCTTAAACGCGAAATTGGTTTGAAATAGATTGTTGAAATAGGCAGCAGAATGACCTTGTTTAAAAAGCTGCTGCAGCTCTTGATCGGTGCTGATCTGTGCCAAAAACTTTAGTTGCTCGGTTTCGTTGAGTCCGATCAAGTTCTTGAATTTTGAAAGCTGACGTAATTTGTTTGGAATAACTCCCTGCCGTGATTCCGGAAGTAATTGAGCGAATGGGTAAAGCGCATTTGCGGCTATTTTGGTGCCCGTGTTTTGCGATAAAAACAAGGCCTTGTGCTTGTTGTAGCCTTTAAATAGTTCATCGGCTCCATCACCACTCAATGCAACCGTTACATGCGGCTTGGTATACTTGCTGAGGATAAAAAAATTCAAAGCAGAGGAATCGGCAAAAGGCTCATCCATGCTGTTTAAAAAAGGATGGATGTTGTCTGTAAAATCGGTATGACTTAATTTAAATTCGTGGTGATTGGATCCAATATGTTTTGCAACCATCGTCGCATATTTGGTCTCATCAAAGTATGGTTCATCTTTAAAGCCTAAACTAAAGGTGTGTATGTTTTGATGATGTTGAGTAGACAGGGCCGAAACAATAGATGAATCAACACCTCCGCTTAAAAAGCAGCCAATGGGCACATCGGCTTGTAAGCGTAGTTTAACCGAATCATTCAGGAGCTCAGCCAAACTGCTTGTATTTGATTGCTTAGGCGCTTGATACCAGTTTTTTATTTCTAATTTATTTTGGCGAATAGAAAGCTGTGTGCCTGGTTCTAATTGAAAAACGGACTGAAAAATTGTTTCGTTACCGGCACAATAGTTTAAGCGGAAGTAGGAGTAAAGCTGGTTTGGATTTAAGGGTTGCTTGCCAATAATTTCGAGTAAAGGCTTTAATTCACTTGCAAAAACAAATTTCTCGTCATCTTTAAAGTAATACAAAGGTTTTATGCCAAGCCTGTCGCGACCAACCAACAGCGAGCCATCGTTTGAATTAAAAAAAGCAAATGCAAAATAACCATTGATCTGGTTCAGATCAGGATTCTTTTCCTCCAAAGCAGCATGCATGACTTCTACATCCCCATCCGTTTTAAGATCAGTGTATCTCGATCGCAGTTGTTTGTAATTAAACACTTCGCCATTAAAACTTAAATAGTTCCCGTTCTTCTCAAAAGGCTGATTGCTGGCCGCACTCACATCAATAATGCTTAAGCGGGTATGAAATAAAATGCAGTTTTTATGTTTGATGTAATGTTGAAAATCGGGACCGCGGTGTTTTAGTTTTTCTAAAACAACATCATAGCGATCAAATTCATCAACCCTGCTTTCATCAAAATAATAGATCCCTGCAATTCCGCACATAATGTGTAAAAATAAAGTGTTTGACTTTAATAAAAAATAATTATTTTAGATGATTGTATTTTGAGACCTAAAAACTACATACTGGCCATACTGCTATTTTTTGCTTTCATCAGCAATCATATTGCGCAAAATTTAGTTTTTAGACACCTCACCAGTGATAATGGTTTATCTACCATTATGGTAAATTGCATTTACCAAGATAGTAAAGGATTTATGTGGTTTGGAACTCAAGACGGATTGAACCGTTACGATGGCTATCACTTTAAGATATACAAGAACGAACCAAACAATAACAGCACGCTATCATACTCTGATATTAATAGCATATTGGAAGTAAATAATCAATTATTGGTGGGTACACCCAATGGTTTGAACTTTTTGAATTTAACCAACGATAGCGTTAAACGTTTACCATTCAATTCGAAAAACTATAACTCAAACGAGAATTATGTGAATGTTGTAAGACGCATGAACGACCGTGAGGTATTGCTTGGTACAAAGAACGGATTGATTGTTTGTGATGTAGAAACAAAACAATTTAAATGGTACAATTTTGAATACAGCGAAGATGTTGGAGTGAATGATATATTGATCTATAACGACTTTGCCTTTGTGTCAACCGACAATATTGGTTTATGGAAGTTTGTGTTTAAAACTAAAAAACTGGAAAAGATCGAGTTTGTAGACGAACTTAATCTTCTGAAAAACTCGAAAGGAAAGGACCAGTTGGGTAAAATGAATTTGTATGCGAATAAGCTTTACTTTTCAGCGTGGGGTAGTGGTGTTTTTAAGGTCGACCCAAATACATTTGAGGTAGAGAAACAGATCAAATTCAAAGATATTAATCACGAAAGAAATTACATTAACGATTTTTTCATAAAGGCTAATATTGCTTATTGCGCAACAGATGACGGGCTAGTGACCTACAATGTCTTGTCAGAAGACACTTCAATATACGTTAAGAACACCTCAGATCTTACCAGTTTAAATGATAACAAGATCAAAGCTGTATTTCAGGATAAAAGCGAGAATCTTTGGCTTGGTACCTTTGTAGGCGGTGTGAATGTGTCATTTAAGAGCTCTCAGAAATTTATTAATTCTACACGTTACAAACTCAATCGATTTAAAAATCTTTATGTAACATATGAGGACAAACAAGGTAATACATGGATAGGAGGGGATCGTAGTTTGCGGATGCTTCCAAAAAACTCTAGTGAATACAAGAACTACACCTTTATTTCAGGCGAAATAGATGTGCTATCGGTTTTTCAAGAAAACGACAATACCTATTGGTTTGGTACATATGGCGACGGATTAAGACGCTATGATATGGCTAAGAATAAGTCCATTTCCTATTTATCTAAAGAAAAATACACCATTTTATCTGTTGTTAAATACGACGACTATTTGCTCATTGGAGCATTTGGAGATGGTTTAGTGAAGTTTAATTTAGCTGATAATTCAACCGAATTGTTTTCAAAGGCAGAGGGATTAGATAATTTGAACATTACCAATATTTTTATTGATAAAAGTAAAAAGATCTGGTTATTGACGGATGGTGGCGGTGTTTATCACATACAAGACTTTAAAAGTTCGGGCGGTAAACTTAAAATTATAGAACATATTACCACTAATTTAAATCATACCAGTATTCCTTCGGATGTTGTTTATGGCATGAATCAGGATGGGAATGGATACTATTGGTTTGGAACCAATAATGGTCTTTCTCGTTTTGATGGAAAAGCTTACAAGAACTTTTACGAGTCAGACGGATTAGCGAATACCTTTATATACTCAGTTTTAAAGGATAGTGTTGGTAGGTTTTGGATGAGCACAAATAAGGGTATCACAGCATTTAATCCAACTGAATCTAACAAGCCTTTTTTCCGGAATTACAATTTAAAGGATGGATTGATCAACACCGAGCATAATATTGGAGCAGCAAGCGTTTCCGAACGTGGAAATATATTATTTGGCGGACCAAATGGGTTCAATATTTTCAGACCAAGTCAAATAAAAGATAATTTAAAAGTGCCACCGGTGCATGTGATCTCATTTAAACGATCGGGTAAGGACATTGCTCTGGATTCGAATCTCATTTATAAGAAAGAATTAAAGTTGAGCTGGCGTGAGAATTATTTTCAGTTAGAGGTTGTGGCTTTAGATTACATTGATCCGGAGAAGAATTTGTTTAAGTATAAATTAGAAGGATACGATGCGGATTGGTCGGAGCCGAGCAACATTCGTTTTATTTCGTACACCGAATTACCGGGAGGTTCTTACACGTTAAAGATCAAAGCCAGTAATAGCGACGGTGTGTGGAATGAGAACATGTATGAGCTCAAGATCATTGTAGTGCCGCCGTTTTGGCGTACGACCTGGTTTTATATTGTTTTGATAATAGTTGGCACAACAGGTGTTGTGTTGTTCACGCAATTTAGAACAAGACAGATAAAAAAGGAGAACAAGATATTAGAAAATAAGGTGGCAGAGCGAACCAAGGAGTTAGCAGAAAAGAACAGGGATATTACCAGTAGTATTGAGTATGCCAAACGTATTCAAGAGGCTATTTTGCCGTCAAAAGACTTTATTTTCTCACGCTTAAAGCGCGCCTTTATTTTATACAAGCCAAAGGACATTGTAAGTGGTGATTTTTATTGGTTTGGAGAGAAGAACGGTTACAAGATATTTGCGGTTGTAGATTGCACGGGTCATGGTGTGCCGGGTGCCTTCATGAGTATGATCGGCCATAATTTGATGCATCAGATCATTCAGGAAAAAGGAATCACAGAACCAGGTGAGATATTGAATAGTTTGCACAAAGGTGTTCAGGAATCCTTGCGTCAGGGCAATAACGAGATCAATACCAATGACGGAATGGATATTTCAATCATTGCGATCAACGATCAAGAGAAGAAATATTTATGGGCAGGTGCCAATCGTCCTTTAGTGATTGTATTTGATGATGGTGAATTTTTAAAAGTGGATGGGAATAAGTATCCGATCGGAGGATCACAAATGGGAGTTAACCGCTTGTTTACAACACAAACATTGCCAATCACCAAGCCGGCAATGGCTTATTTATCGTCAGACGGTTATGCCGATCAGTTTGGAGGCGAGAATGGCAAAAAGTTCATGGTTCGTCGTTACCACGATCTGTTAATGGAGATCCACTTAAAAGACATGAACACTCAAAGAGATCTGTTAAACGAGAATTTTGAGACATGGCGTAATCAACACGAACAAATTGATGACGTTTTAGTAGTAGGTGTTGCATTGTAAGAAAAAAGTATTATTTTTGTGTATATAAAGAAAAATTGAAAATCTTCATTAAACCTATTCACATGAGATCAATTAAATTATTTATTCCAGTTTTGTTTGCAAGTGTATTTGCATTTACATCTTGTCATAAGAAAGAAACAGTAGAAGTGGATAACGAAACTCAATCGGTGGTTGACAACGCTGTTGCTGAACAAGAATTTATGGCAATGGTACCTGCTGTTAACAATATGGCTATCAAAACAAAAGGAACAGGAGCTGCACATGGTCGTATGGCGGCACCTTGTGATGAATTAGTTTATATTTCAGGTGACACTACGTTTGCAAATTTAAATTCACCTCCAGTATTTTCGGTTTCAATAGCAAATTCAACTTGTACACCATTTATTCCAGATGCAAAGATCAGAGAAGGTGTTATGACCTTTACTTTGTATGGCCGTGTTAAAACTCCTGGAAGTAGAATTAAAATTGTGATGCAGAACTACAAAGCTGCGAATACAGATCCGAATAAGAAGATCAGTTATATTTGCGATAGTATTGTTTTAAAAACCTTAGTAAATCAAGCGTCTCCAAAAGTACGTGAGTTTAACATGAAAATCTATAATGGTAAATGTATAGGTGCTAATAATGGTTGGACAACCTTATATTCGGTAGACAGAACGATCAGACACGAAGATGCAGGAGATGTGATCATGATCTGGGGAACTTCTAATGGAACCAACAGGGAGAATCGTAAATTTACGGTAGAAGTGGCTGCTGCAACACCATTGGTGAAAAGAGGCAGTTGTCAATTTATCTCATCTGGTATCTTAAACTTAACACCAGAAGGCTTTAAAACAAGAACGGTAGACTATACAAGTGGAACAGGAGTTGATGCGTGTGATGAGAATGCCACTTTTTCGGTTAACGGTAACACAGTAGCCTTTAAATTAAAATAAAAACACCGAAAGATCCCCAATGGTTGAAGTTTTTGACATATATGAAAAAATGGAACGCAATAACATTTTGCTTTCATTTAAAGGGGAGGTAACTTCAGACCTGTTAACATCTATTCTTCAGATCATGGAGAATAAAATGGATGATTTTCAAGAGGAGCCAAAGATGAAGAAAAAGGTGTACAACGTATTAGTTGAATGCCTTCAAAATCTTTACCATCACATGGATGAAGTTCCGGATGCTAGAGCAGAAAAACTGAAATCGGCCATCTTCATGATAGGGAAGATCGGAAATGTTTACACCATTTTTACTGGAAACTATATATTAAATGAGAACGTAGCGGGCTTAAAAGGCCGTTTAGATAAAGTTAACTCCTTAACAAAGGAAGAACTGAAGTCGTACTACAAAGAAGTGCTTAATAATGGTGAAATGTCGTTAAAAGGCGGAGGTGGTTTAGGCATGATTGACATTGCCAGAAAAACAGGTGAAAAAATTGCTTATAATTTTTTGGAAATTAACGATAAAATTTCTTTCTTTACGCTCAATATAAAAGTAACACAACAAAACTAAAGTTATATGGATAATTACAAAATAGAAGGTTCCCCAAAAACACCATCAATTAGCTTTGATTTACAAGGCGGTGTATTAGAAATTAAAGGGCGCTCGATCCCTGAGAATTCAATTGAATTTTACAAGCCGTTAGTTGACGCATTAGACAAATATTCTTCTGCATCTAAGCCTGCAACAACTGTAAATGTTCAGTTAGAGTATTTTAATACCTCATCTTCGAAATGTATTTTGGATGTTTTCAAAAAATTGGAAAGTATTCATAAAGGTGGAAGTGCTGTTATTATCAACTGGCATTATGAAGAAGATGATGAGGATATGTTGGAAGCTGGTGAAGATTACCAAGCGATCATCAACGTACCATTTAAAATGGTAATGGTTAACGAATAATATTAAATTGTATTTGAAAAAAACCCTCTGAAACGTATGTTTTTAGAGGGTTTTTTTATTATATTTGTACCTCTTTTTAATAAAAACAAAATATGTCAAAGATCACGGAAATTTTAGGTTCTAAAGCAGATGGATTATTAAATCATACCTGTAAAACCATATCAAAAGAAAACATTCATTTACCAGGTTCTGATTTTGTTGATCGCATTTTTTCGATCAGTAACCGTTCACCGCAAGTTTTAAGAAGCCTGAATCAGTTATACAATACCGGTAGATTAAGCAACACCGGTTACATGAGTATATTGCCGGTTGATCAAGGTATTGAACACAGTGCAGGTGCTTCGTTTGCTCCAAATCCAATTTATTTCGACAGTGAGAATATTGTGAAATTGGCAATTGAGGGTGGTTGTAACGCAGTAGCATCAACCTTTGGTGTACTAGGTTCGGTTTCTAGAAAATATGCGCACAAGATCCCTTTTATTGTTAAGATCAATCATAATGAATTTTTAACCTATCCCAATAAGTTCGATCAGATCATGTTCGGCTCTATTAAAGATGCTTGGAACATGGGTGCAACGGCCGTAGGAGCAACTATTTATTTTGGTTCACCAGAGTCGTCTCGTCAGATCATTGAAGTAGCAAAAGCCTTTGAAATGGCGCATGAATTAGGTATGGCAACTATTTTATGGTGTTATACACGTAACAATGGATTCAAAAAAGATGGTGTAGATTATCACACGGCTGCCGATCTTTCATCGCAAGCAAATCATTTGGGTGTAACCATTCAAGCAGATATCATCAAACAAAAATTATCAGATAAGAATGGCGGATATACCGCAATTAATTTTGGTAAAACACATGCAAAAGTGTATTCAGAATTAACAACAGACCATCCGATCGATCTTTGTCGTTACCAAGTAGCTAATTGTTACATGGGCCGCATGGGTTTAATTAACAGTGGTGGCGAAAGCAAAGGCGCAAGCGACTTAGCTGAAGCGGTTGAAACTGCGGTGATCAACAAACGTGCTGGTGGTCAGGGTTTGATCAGCGGAAGAAAAGCGTTTCAAAAACCAATGACGGAAGGTGTTTCATTATTGAATACCATACAGGATGTTTACTTAGATAAAACAATTACTATAGCTTAATGATTTAAGATTTCTGATTTAAGAGGTAAGATTTAATGCAAATCCAACTTCTTAAATCTTATTTCTAACTTCTAAAATATTAAAAATGGGTTGGTTCAAACGATTAAAAGAAGGTATCACAACAAGCACTACTGAAAAGAAAGAGACGCCGGAAGGCTTGTGGTACAAATGTCCTTCTTGCAAAAAAATACATACAGCACAAGATCATTCAGGAAATAAATATGTTTGTTCGGAGTGTGGTTATCACGAACGTATTTCGAGTAAGGAATATTTTGAGATCATTTTTGATAACAATCAATTTACCGAGTTGCATGAAAACCTGGTGAGTGGCGATCCACTTGATTTTTCGGATACAAAAAAATATACCGACAGATTAACGGATACCATCCGAAAAACAGGATTGAAAGATGCATTGAGAAGCGGTTACGGTAAAGTGAACGGCGAAGATCTGGTTGTGTGTTGCATGGACTTTAGTTTTATTGGTGGAAGTATGGGAAGTGTAGTAGGCGAGAAGATCGCGCGATCGATCGATTTTTGCATTAAAACAAGAACGCCATTAATGATCATCTCTAAAAGTGGCGGTGCGCGTATGATGGAAGCTGCATTTTCATTGATGCAAATGGCAAAAACATCAGCCAAATTAAGTCAGTTAGCACAGCATAAATTAGCATACATCTCTTTATTAACTGATCCTACAACTGGTGGGGTTACAGCAAGTTATGCTATGTTAGGCGATATGAATATAGCAGAACCTAACAGTTTAATTGGCTTTGCAGGCCCGCGTGTTGTGAAAGAAACCATTGGAAAGGATCTTCCGAAAGGATTTCAAACAGCAGAGTTTGTTTTAGAACATGGTTTTTTAGATAAGATCGTACCTCGAACAGAATTAAAAGATAAATTAGCTGCTTTATTAAAAATGCTAAGGAATTAGTAAAAATGATATTCATCAGAAAGGGAATCAGTTTATTGATTCCCTTTTTTTATTTAATACAAGCTAAGTAATTAATTATTAAGTGTTTAAATCGGTTTATTTGGTTAATTGGATGAATTATAAATAAGGGTTTTAAACAGATGAGTCTTAATAATTAATGGATGAATTTGTTAAAGAATTTGGGAGCAATCGTTAAAATACCTACATTTGCGCAATATTGCTTCAAGCATTAAAACTAACCAAAATAAAAAAACATGAAGAAAAAAGTCCTAATTGTACCAACATTGCTACTGTCAATGTTTACGTACGCCCAAGAGCAAAAGTCTGATGGGTCTCATTCAACTCCTTGCGCAAGCGATGATGTGCCTTTGAACAGAAAGGGTCATCAAATTTTACCTAAAAAAGGTGACATCGCACTAGGGTTTAATGCAGTTCCGATGTTAGACCTTGTATTTAACTCATTACGTTATGTAAGCATTATGGGTAACAGTGCGCCTCAAGCAAACAACGTTGCTAGTAACACTAATCAATTCGTTCAATCATCAAATAACCAAATCGTTGGTAAGTACTTTTTAGATGATAAAACAGCTATCCGTGCTAAAGTTGGTATGAATACAATCTCTGGTTGGGTAAAAAATCAAGTACAAGATGCAGAAGTGATGTACAAAGCTACTTTAGGTACAACTCAAGATATGCAAGCTGCTTCTTTAATTCGTGTTGAAGATAAATTAAACTACTCAAAAAGTAACATCATGTTTACTGTTGGGTACGAAAAGAGAAGAGGATACCGTCGTTTACAAGGTTTCTATGGTGGAGAGATCGGAATCGGTGGTACATCTGCTCGTCAAACTGTAAGTTATGGTAACGCGTTCTCTGATGTTTACGCGGTTCAATACACTTCAAACTTTAACCCAGGTTTTAACCCTGTTGTTTCAACTCAAACACCTTTCAGTGGTAGAACTGTTAGAAATTTATATACCAAAGAAAGAGGTGGAGTTCGTTTTGGTGTTCGTGGATTTATTGGAGTTGAGTACTTTGTGTTCTCTAAAATTTCAGTAGCTGCTGAATACGGTTGGGGTTATTCAATCTTAACTAGAAGAGGTGCAAAATCAACTCAAGAAGTATTTGTTAATGGTCAAAATGGCCCAACTGTGTTCCAAGAAGATGTTAACGTTGATAACTCAGAAAAAACTAAAGGTTTCTCTGTAGATAATAACGCAGGTAACATTTTCTCAATGAGCAGCTCTTTGGGTGGTAACACTAACTTAGGTGGTGGTGCTGGAGCAATCACAATTTTATTCCATTTCTAATAAAAAATAACCAAATCAATTAAATTAAAAACAATTAACTATAAAAGTCATGAAAAAATCATTATTAGCACTATCTCTTACAGTTTTATTTTTCTCTTGTAAGAAAGAAACCGCAACAACGGAATTTACAGCAACTGATGTTACTGGAACAACTCTTGTAAAAGGTGTTTGTATTAAGCCTATCATCATCCCTAACGGTAATGGTGGATGGACAACTGGTAACACTCCAGCTGCAGGTGTAGTAGTTCAATTAAAAGTGAACAAAAACGAATTGTATCCAAACTCTATCGCTCAAGGTGCTGATGTTTATTCAGCTACTACTGATGCGCAAGGTAACTATTCAATAAATGTTAAAACAACTGCAACTGGTGTTAACGCTTATATGACAATTGCTGGTTTCACTGGAACTCAAGATACTTTGATCAACGGTGTTTCTAAAACTGGTTTATATGCAAACTACTTCGGTGGTGTATTTAACTTCAACTTACAAATGGGAACTACTCAACAACGTCCTATTTATACATTTGGTGTTTCAAACTTAAGCGCTAACCCTAACAATATCGTTATTGGTTCGGCAATCGTTTCTGGTTCAGTAAGCGCTAACCATATCTTAACTTCAAAAACTGGTACAAATGCTCCAGTTGTTGTAGGTGGTGGTACTAATATCGCAGTTCCTGCTGGTATTACAGTTTATATGTTATTAGACAAAGATCCAACTACTTTAGCTCCAAAAATGTATACTACAACTACAGATGCTAACGGTCGTTACACTTTCACTTTCCCAACTGTATCTTCATCAACTTCTGGTTTCAACCAAGATGCTGATATCTGGGTTGCTGATTATGCTACAACTCGTGATACTATCCGTGAAGTAAATGGTAACAGCGCTCCAAAAACTACTGGTCCTTCTGGTGTATTTGGTAACGTTACTACTTTCCAAGGTTCTTTGTATAACAACGAGAACAGAAATGCAACTAACTTAAATCACTCTTCTTGGACTCCTAACTAATTAGGTTTCTTGATAGAATTGAAAAGGCCTCCATTTTGGAGGCCTTTTTTTATGATCTTAACTGAGTTCTTTTTGCAGATCCCGATCTTCTAATAACTTCATCGTATAAGCATAGCTGAAATCAATGATCTCGTCTGCCTTATCCATATCAAACATGCTAAAGCGGCTCATATCCTCTGGAGCTACATACAGATCACATTGTTTAGCTTTTTCTTTCAGATAGCCACTTAAGGCTAAATGAAAGCTTCTGTCAATCATGTCTTTCATATGCAGATCCTTTAGCTTTAAACTCATGGAATTAACATAAGAGCCAATCAAATAATCACACTTGTCTCTGATGATCTCTACCGGAAAGTTATTCATGATGCCACCATCCAAAAAGTACGTATCCTGATACTTAACCGGCTCATAAACCATGGGAATACAAGCCGATGCCATAATGGCCTTAGATAAGCTTCCACTCGAAAAATAAACGGTTTGTGCGTTCACAATATCTGTTGCGGCCACATACAATGGTCTCTTAAGATCCTCAAATGAATTACCCGGAACGTGCTCTTCTATTAGCGTTTCAAAGGCCTTCATATTCAATAAGCCCGACTTACCGATCAGCAGATTCTTAACACTGAAGAAATTTGTTTTTTTAGAGATCTGAATAATGGTCTCAATGCCATAACCTGCTGCATATAGCGCTCCGCAAACCGCTCCGGCGCTTGTACCCGAAATAATGGATGGTTTTATACCTTTTTCTTCCAAGGCTTTTAAAACACCAATATGTCCCAAACCTCTGGCGCCTCCACCTGAAAATGTTATGCCTATTTTTTTCATACTTTTTAGCAAAAAAAAACCTGTTTCAAAAGAAACAGGTTTTTAAAATTGAATTAATGATTATGCTTTTTTAGCTGCTTCTTGTGCTGCTTTTATTTTAGCTTTAATGTTCTCTGTGGTTAATGAACCTGGACGCTCAATAGGCGATCCTGTAGCTCTGTCCCAAATTAAACTAGCTAATACACCTAAAGCACGACTTACACCAAACAATACAGTGTAAAAATCATACTCATGCATGCCATAGTGTACTAACAATGCACCAGAGTGTGCATCTACATTTGGCCAAGGATTTTTGATCTTGCCGGTTCCTTCTAGGATAGGAGGAGCCACTTCATAGATCATTTGAACGATCTCGCAAATATCATCGTGCTTAATGTATGTTTTGTAGAAATCTTGTTGCGCTGTGAAACGCGGATCGGTTTTACGCAATACAGCATGGCCATATCCCGGTACTACTTTTCCTTCAGCTAAGGTCTTTTTTAAGTACTCCGCAATTTGATCTTTAGTTGGTAAACCACCACCTAAAGTTTCTTTCAATTCCATGATCCAGCTTAATACTTCTTGGTTAGCAAGGCCGTGTAACGGACCAGCTAAGCCATTCATACCCGCTGCAAATGCTAAATATGGATCGCTTAATGCCGAACCAACTAAGTGTGTGGTATGTGCAGAAACGTTTCCGCCTTCATGGTCAACGTGAATGGTTAAATATAAACGCATTAAACGTTTCATGTCAAACTCTTCGTAGCCCAACATGTGCGCGAAGTTTGCTGCCCAATCTAATTTATGATCCGGTTCAATATGTGCACCACCTTTGTATTTACGACGGTAGATATACGCTGCGATACGCGGTAAACGAGCGATCAAGTTCATTGAATCTTCGTACGCATAATCCCAATAATCTTTTTTGCTCATGCCTTTTGCATAGGCTTTAGCAAACAAACTCTCTGTTTGCATAGCCATGATACCGATCACGAACTGAGTCATTGGATGCGTATCAACCGGTAATTTTTCAATTACGTCGAATACATGCTTTGGCACGTTGTTACGCTTTGTCCACTCGGTTGTAATAAAAGTTACATCCTCTTGAGTAGGCAATTCGCCAACTAACATTAAATAAAATATACCCTCTGGTAATGGCTCAGTGCCACCTGGTGCCTTTGGCAAAGCCTTGCGCAACTCAGGGATCGAATAACCGCGAAAACGAATTCCTTCTTCCGGATCTAAACGCGAAGTTTCTGTTACCATACCCGGCATGCCACGCATACCTTGGTATACTTGGGCTACAGTAATTTCTCCTAATTTAAGATCACCATGATTTTTAATGATATCCTTAATGTCAGCTGCTAATACATCAGCTTTTGCTTTAAATTTCTCTTTTAACTTATCCATACAGAAATGAATTTAACTTTCGTAAATTTAATGAGTGTGATCAAAATAAACTAATATTCAGCGCTATTTTTTTATTTTAAAAATTTGAATGATTTTCCAATGAAACGAGCCGAATCGCCCAATTGTTCCTCAATTCGGATCAATTGATTGTATTTGGCAATACGATCGGTTCTGCTGGCAGATCCGGTTTTGATCTGTCCGCAATTTAAAGCAACCGCCAAGTCAGCTATGGTAGTATCTTCAGTTTCACCACTTCTGTGGCTCATAACTGATGTATAGCTGTTTGTTTGCGCTAAATGCACTGCATTCACTGTTTCTGTTAGTGTTCCAATTTGGTTCACTTTCACTAAAATAGAGTTCGCTACGCCTTTTTCAATTCCTTTTGATAAGAAATCCACATTGGTTACAAACAGATCGTCGCCCACCAACTGGGTGTTAGCGCCCAACTTATCTGTCATCAATTTCCAACCATCCCAATCTTCTTCAGCAAAGCCATCTTCAATAGAGATGATCGGGTAGCGCTTGCGCCAATCGGCCCAATAATCAACCATTTGAGCGGCTGTTAATTTATCGCCGGTTGATTTTTTAAAATGATATACTTTCTCATCAGTTAAATAAAACTCTGATGCAGCGGCATCCATGGCAATGTAAATGTCTTCTCCCGGCTTGTATCCTGCCTTTTCAATAGCTTGCATTACTGCTTTAATGGCATCTTCGTTGTTCTTAAAATCCGGTGCAAATCCACCTTCATCTCCTACGTTTGTAGCCAATTTCAAGGATTTTAATACCGCTTTTAAATGATGAAACACTTCAGTACCCATGCGCAATGCTTCGCTAAACGATTCAGCGCCAATTGGCATGATCATGAATTCCTGAAAATCGATCCCGTTATCGGCATGTGCACCACCGTTTAAGATGTTCATCATGGGAATAGGCAAGGTATTAGCATTTACTCCACCAATATAACGGTAAAGTGGTTGTCTGCTTTCTTCCGCTGCTGCTTTTGCTGCAGCTAAAGAAACACCTAAAATAGCATTTGCACCTAGGTTTGCTTTGTTCTTTGAGCCATCTAACTGAATGAGCGCATGATCGATCGCATTTTGATCAAATATATAAGCGCCTTTTAAGTTCTCGCGAATAATAGTATTTACATTGTTTACTGCCTTTAAAACACCTTTTCCCATGTAGGTACTTTTGTCGTTATCACGCAATTCAACTGCCTCATGCATTCCGGTGCTTGCCCCAGAAGGCACAGCAGCTTTTCCAATGATACCATTTTCTGTAATTACATCAACTTCAATTGTTGGGTTTCCTCTCGAATCTAAGATCTGCCTTGCAGTGATTGTGTTTATATACGACATAGTTTTAAAATATGGGCCAAATTAAGGTTTTTATGGCAATTGAAAAACTTAAGTTCTGATATTTTTTTACCCTTTTTTAGGCTTATACGGACTGTATTTAGTTTTATTTTGGGTATTTCTTTTATTAAGGTTCTCCTGTTAAAAAAGATACTGATGTCGAACTTTTTAAAGAACCTTAACGTTTATCTTCGTTCAATGCAGCATCCCTTAAAAACGCTCTATTCACTTGTTTCTGTATTTGCTATTTTGGCATTGATGGCTTTTGTGTATCCCGAAAAAGGAATTCAAATTAGCTCGTCGGTGAATTTAAAATTCCCAACATTAGATCAATTACTCGCAAAAAAGGAAGCAAAGACGGATATCTCCAAGATCTTGCAATTGGCCGATCAGATCAGCATGAACGACTCCTTAGCTGGTTCGGCTGACTCGCTCATGCAAACCAAAGATACCGCTGTTGCTAAACCCATCACCACTATACAATTTAGAAACAAAGCGGCCTTGAACACATTTTTTGAAGCGCTATCTAATTTAAAAACAGATCCAAAAAGTATTCGCGTGTTGCATTATGGCGATTCGCAAATTGAGTGCGATCGTATTACCGATTACCTGCGTATGAAGCTTCAATCGCAGTT
The DNA here is from genome assembly GCA_032358265.1 of Vaucheria bursata. Taxonomy (NCBI): domain Eukaryota; class Xanthophyceae; order Vaucheriales; family Vaucheriaceae; genus Vaucheria; species Vaucheria bursata. The sequence continues at coordinate 810,368 of JAULBW010033147.1, read as the reverse complement.
TGGCGGCAATGGCCCTGGCTTGATATCGCTCATGCCCATCTCGCAAAGTGTAACAAACAGAATTGTGAATGGATACGGCTGGGATCGTTACCAAACATTTACGTCAAAAGATAAACGCGTGAAGCATAATAATTACGGACTCACCGGCGGATTTACTCGCTTCAATCAATACAAAGCAATTACAGATACTAGTGTGTTGTTGTCAACTAACGTTTCAATTACTACTACAAAATATGCCGGCGCTAACAACTTGGGCTACAAAAAAATTAAATTGTTTTATGGCGGTGCACAAACCAAAACCTGGTGCGAGTTTTACGATGGACCAGCATTGGCAGGCGCAGATAGTTTGTTAGAAGGCGGAAATTTAAGGATCAAAGAATTTAATATTTCTCCCGGCTCATCATCACATGAATTCAGATTCAAAGGAAAAGATAGTCCGGATTTTTATGCCGCATCACTTGAATCGGATAATGGTGTTTACGTAGATAACATCTCGCAACGTGGTAGCTCCGGTACATTTTTTCATCACTTGAATTTTGGGCAATTAAAAGGTTTTTATGATCACTTAAATGTGAAATTGATCATCTTACAATATGGCGGAAACGCTTTGCCATCGCTGAAAGATAAAGCCAGTGTGTTGAATTTTGCCAGTTACTTTAAAGGACAAATTGCCATTATTAAAAAAGCAGCACCCAATGCCAGCATCTTATTTATTGGCCCTGCCGATATGAGTGTAAAAGAAGGTGCTGATTATGTAACACATCCGATGCTGGAAGATACGCGCGATGCCTTACGAAATATTGCCTTTGATAACGGATGTGCATTTTTTGATATGTACGATTGCATGGGTGGTAAAAATAGTATGGTCAGCTGGGTTGACCAGAAATTAGCAGCAACAGATTACATTCATTTTAGTCCGCAAGGCGCACGCAAAATTGCCACTTTGCTTTATTCATCGCTGATAGCCAATTACAATAGTTACTCTAAAACAAAAACAAAATAGTGAAGAAGATACTTGCCATATGGAGTTTGGTTTTGGTTACAGCATTAGCTACAGCACAGTCTGCCGTGGGCACATACTCGTTCATTAAATACGATGAAAACAAGATATTGTTTGACAAAGACAGTTCTGCTTTTTTAAATTTATACAAAAAGCTTGGCGAAATAAATGGGGGTAAAGTAAAGAGATTATCCATTGTTCACATTGGTGGATCTCACGTGCAAGGCGGAACCTGGAGCAATACATTTAATGAGAATTTTCAACGCACCTTTAATGTGCAAGGTGGGGGATACTTTGTGTTTCCCTACAAAATTGCCAAAACAAACGGACAACCTTACGCCAGCAGTTTTGCAAACGGCAAATGGAGCAAGTGTAGAAATGTAAAAAAAGATTTTTGTTTGCCACTAGGCATGAATGGTATTAGCGTAACTACGAATGATAGCAGTAATCATTTTGGCGTGGCTCTCACCAAACATGCTGTTTGCCGCAAGTTTAATGTGGTAAAAGTATATCACAACATGAACTGCAGTTTTGAATTATATAGTTTAATGAAAGCAGAGAAGGAAGATTTTAAAGAACTTGGTTATACACTTTTCACCTTTGATCAGCTGGTTGATTCGGTGAGCTTTTCATTGATGAAGGTAGATACCTTGCAACGCGATTTTACCTTGTTTGGTTTTTCATTGGAAGATAGAACATCGAGCGGCTTTTATTTGGCAGCACTTGGCGTGAACGGCGCTTCCAGTCATTCGTTCTTACGATGCGATTATTTTGTACCGCAACTAAAAACCATTCAACCTGATCTGGTAGTGATATCACTAGGTGTAAACGATGTGCAAGGAAAGGATTTCACCAAAGAAGAATTCATTGCCCATTACGATTCGCTCATTAATCTTGTGCGTCAGGCTTCGCCTGATTGTGCTATTTTATTGAATACCACTACCGACAATTATATTAAACGCAAAACACCAAACAAACGCACCGAATTTGCACAAGAGGCCTTAATGGATGTGATGCGCAAGCAACAAGTAGGCTTGTGGGATATGTACGAAATTATGGGTGGGTATAAGTCTATTTCAAAATGGACCAAAGCCGGTTTAGCCGCCAGAGACCGTGTGCATTTTAGTGGAAAGGGTTATCGCATTTTAGGAACTTTAATGTTTGAAGCGATATACCGTAGTTATTTGATCAACCAAAAAAATCTCATCAAATAGAGTGGTTAGCACATATTCTAAGGTTTGATCCTGAGCAGCCACTCCTGTTCACGCACTTGTTCTTTTGGGGCTTTTTTGCTGTTGTACTGTTAGGATATACCTTTATTTACAAACAAAACAAAGCCCGTTCCATTTACTTATTGCTCTTTAGTTTTTTCTTTTACTACAAAACAAACGGAGTGTTTATCACCCTCTTGTTCTTTACCATTGTGAGTGATTTTTATTGGGGACGAAAGATCGCTGCTTCTAATAATCAACAACACAAAAAACTATTTTTAACCATCAGCGTACTCTTAAATTTGAGTTTGCTTTGTTATTTTAAATACGCTTATTTCTTTGCCAGCAGCAGCAACCAGTTGTTTGGAACCGAGTTTACCTACTTTAACAACTTTGCAAATTTCTCCAATACGTTTTTTGGTACTGAGTTTAGGCTCGATAAATTACTGACTCCAATTGGTGTTTCCTTCTTCACCTTTCAATCCTTATCCTATACCATTGATATATACCGCAACAAGATAAAGCCGGTGAACAATGTGTACGACTATGGCTTTTTTGTTTGCTTCTTTCCGCATCTGGTGGCAGGCCCCATTGTTAAGGCACATGAATTCTTGTATCAGATCTATCAGCCATATAACTTAACGCGTTTAGAGTTTGGGATGGCTACCTTTTGGATCATGAATGGTTTTGGAAAAAAAATTGTGGCCGATTACATAGCTGTGAATTTTATTGATCGGGTGTTTACGAGTCCGCATTTATACACAGGCCTTGAAGCCGTGATGGCCGTGTTTGCTTATTCGTTACAAGTGTATATGGATTTTAGCGGTTATACCGATATGGCCATTGGTATAGCTTTGTTGTTGGGCTATCGCTTAAAAACCAATTTCAAATCGCCCTACAAGGCTTTAAGCACCAGCGAATTTTGGAAACGTTGGCACATTTCCTTATCAAGTTGGTTGCAAGAGTATCTGTATATCCCATTAGGCGGTAATAAAAGCGGCACTATTGGTTCTTATATTGCTATTCTCATCATCTCCTTATTTTTGGTTTTATTGAGTGGTAAGTTATGGCTCATCTATTTATTGGTTGCCGTTTTTTTACTGTTTGTTTTTTTATCCATCCTTTTTCCGAAGGTGAAACAAAGCATCAATACCAACATTAATTTAATGGTGACGATGTTATTGGGTGGCTTGTGGCATGGTAGCAGTTCGTTGTTCTTAATTTGGGGCGGACTAAACGGATTAGGTTTGATCATCCACAAGTTCTGGCAAAAGGTGAGTCCGTTTAAAGGCAACGAAAGCCTGAGCGTGAAGATAGGCTTGATGTTGGTGACCTTAACCTTTATTAGTTTTACGCGTATTTATTTCCGTAGTCCGAGTATGGAAATTGTGAATGAGATATTTGATCGTATGGCCAACCATTTTTCGTTAAACCTTTTCTTTGATATACTTGTTGGTTATTGGCATGTGCTGTTGGTGGTGCTTATTGGTTATTTGATCCATTGGATCCCGGAAACGATGAAAGAGAAATACCGAAATGCGTTTGCGAGTTTACCAACTCCTAAACTTGTTTTGCTGTGTGTATTTATTGTTTTTTGTTTATACCAGATCATGAGCAGCGAAATGCAGCCGTTTATTTATTTTCAGTTTTAATACGTTAATTATTAGCTTTTTAGTATCTTTAACCTCACGTTTTTGTTTTGAGAAAAATACAGCAAATATTATCTTTTTTGGTTCTTCTGCCTTTGTTTTTTCAAGCGCAAGATGGTCCGGTTGTAGTAGATAATAAACCCATTGTTTTTTCGGCTCACATAGGTATCCCAAAAACGATCACCAGCAATAAATTCAGGAACTCATTCAATGGTTTTTATGAAGGCGATGTATCTATCAATTTTAAATTGGTGAATAATTTTTATGCCGGAATTGGCTATAAGCGCACCGATCTTCAAAACAACAAATTCTTAAAACAAAAGGTATTCAATGCCAGCATCCCATACAATACGCATTTTATCAGCGATTGTCCCTTTGTAAAGTTAAGCTTTGATAAGTTCTTTAAAGAGAACGCCTACATTCATTATTCCATCCAATACGGTTACATGATAGCCAAGTATGTTGATGTGAATGAAGACACAACATCGGCCAATAAGCCTTACGGAAAAACAAACTTTAATTCGCATTACATTGAGCCGCAGATCAGCGCAAACTTTATTGTAGATAAAACCATGAAGGCACCATTAGTGTTCTCGGTTTTTTTAGGTTACACGACACTGTTTTATAAATTCGATCCAAAAGCCCCGCGCTTCAATCAGTTTGAGCAAGAGTTAGGGGATAAGTCAAACAACTATTACATGAGTTGGTTAACTTTTGGGTTTGGAATAAAAGTATTAATTGGAAAAAATAAATAGATCTTTAAGATGATGATCACGGCTGAGACACCTGTAAAATTTGATAGAAAGAAGTTGAAAGACGCAACTTTAATGGAATTGTATAACAACATTTTGCGCCCCCGAATGATTGAGGAAAAAATGTTGCTGTTGTTGCGCCAAGGAAGAATTGCAAAATGGTTCAGTGGAATAGGGCAGGAAGCCATTAGTGTGGGTGTAGCATCCGCTTTAAATTCAGATGAGTATATTTTACCGATGCACCGTAATTTAGGTGTATTCACAACACGTCAAATTCCGTTGAACCGTTTGTTCTCGCAGTTTCAAGGTAAGCCAGGTGGTTTTACTAAAGGCCGCGATCGCTCATTTCATTTCGGTACGCAAGAATATAAGATCGTGGGAATGATCTCGCATTTAGGCCCGCAATTGGGTGTTGCCGATGGTATTGCTTTAGGTAATTTATTAAAGAAGGATAAGAAAGTTACAGTTGTATTTTCGGGAGATGGCGGTGCCAGCGAAGGCGATTTTCACGAGAGTGTGAACACGGCTGCTGTTTGGAATTTACCGGTGATATTTGTGATAGAGAACAATGGTTACGGTTTAAGTACGCCTAGCAATGAGCAGTTTAAATGCAAATCGTTTGCCGATAAAGGCATTGGTTATGGCATTGAAGGCATTAGCATTGATGGCAATAATATTTTAAAAGTATACGAGACCATTAAAAATTTGGCGGAAGATATTCGCGAAAACCCGCGCCCTGTTATTTTAGAATGTGTTACGTTTCGTATGCGTGGGCACGAAGAAGCCAGCGGAACTAAGTACGTGCCAAAAGAATTGTTTGATATTTGGGGAAGAAAAGATCCGGTAAGTACATTTGAAAAATACCTGATCAACGAAGGTGTATTAACCGAAGAGCTGATTGAGAACACGCGTGCTGAGATCAAGAAACAAATTGAGGATGGTTTGGAAATAGCCTTTGCAGAGCAAAACCCAACACCAAATACCGAACTCGAGATCAGCGAATTATTTAAGCCGTTTACAGTAAATGATACTACACCGGTTGATGGACCTAAGACCAATATGCGTTTTATAGATGCCATTAGCAGCGGAATGAAATTAGCCATGCGCAAGCATTCGAACCTGGTATTAATGGGACAAGATATTGCAGATTATGGTGGGGTGTTTAAAATTACTGAAGGTTTTGTAGAAGAGTTTGGCAAGGGGCGTGTGCGCAATACCCCTTTATGCGAAAGCGCTATATTGGGTTCGGGCTTTGGTTTGTCAATTAACGGACATAAAGCCATGGTGGAAATGCAGTTTGCTGATTTTGTGAGTGAGGGCATTACACAAATTGTAAATAATTTAGCTAAGAGTCATTACCGTTGGGGGCAAAATGCCGACGTGGTAGTGCGTATGCCAACCGGTGCGGCTGTGGCAGCTGGTCCGTTTCACTCGCAAAGTAACGAAGCCTGGTTCTTTAAAACACCGGGGTTGAAAATTGCTTACCCGGCTTTCCCTTCAGATGCCAAAGGTTTGTTGTTAACGGCCTTTGATGATCCAAATCCTGTAATGTTCTTTGAACACAAAGCTTTGTATAGAAGTATTAGTGAAGATGTGCCGGATGGTTTTTATACGATCCCATTTGGTAAAGCACGTTTGGTGCGAGAAGGAAGTGATCTTACGATAGTAACCTACGGATTAGGTGTACACTGGGCATTAGAAGTATTGAATGAGAATGAAGATCTGCAAGCTGACTTGATAGATCTAAGAACATTAGCACCATTAGATGTGGAAACTATTTACGCTTCGGCTAAAAAAACCGGACGTGTATTTGTGTTGCATGAGGATACATTAACTGGTGGAATAGGTGGAGAGATCGCTTCGTTGATCACCGAGAACTGTTTTGAATATTTGGATGCACCAGTAATGCGTGAAGGAAGTTTGGATACACCGGTTCCAATGAATGTTGATCTTGAACACAACTTTTTACCGAAAGAACGGTTTAAAGAGAAGTTGATGAAACTTTGGAAGTATTGATGATAGTCGATAGATATCAGTCGCTAGAGTATAGTCGAAAGAGATCTGTTACTAACGACTAAAATATAGAGACTAGCATCTAACGAATATTGACTAACGACTAATAACAAACAAATGATAAAAGTAGGCCAAATTTACACCCACGAATTTCAGTTCTCGCAAGAGGAAGTGAATCGTTTTGCAGAAGTTACCGGTGATAAGAACCCGGTGCATACCAACCCTGACTATGCTGCTAAAACCATGTTCAAACGCCCTATTATGCACGGTATGCTGAGTGCATCCTTGTTCAGTAAAGTTTTCGGAACCTTGTTCCCAGGCGATGGCACTATTTATTTAAAGCAATCTCTTTCGTTTTTACGCCCCATGTATGTTGATACAACGTATGAGGCAATTTTTACCGTAAAGGAGATCGTATCAGAGCGCAACCGAGCCGTTATTGAAACGGTGATCAAAGATAAGTCGTCAGGCGCAGTTTGCACCAGCGGCGAGGCTTCGGTAATGAATACCGAGAAGATCAAATAAGGTATTCGACTAATACCCTTTATTGGCTATGAAATACATTTGAATTATTAATTAAAAACTATATTTTTACCACCTTAAGAGAAAATTATGGAACAAAATCAAGTTCAAGGCGGACATCCAAAAGGACTTTACGTACTTTTTATTACCGAAATGTGGGAGCGATTCAGTTACTATGGAATGCGCGCCATTTTTGTGTTGTTTTTAACTAAAGCATTATTATACGATAAAGCCTTTGGTTCAGATATTTATGGTAGCTACACCGGATTGGTGTATTTAACGCCGCTTATTGGTGGTTATATGGCCGATAGATACTGGGGTAACCGTAAATCTATTATTGTAGGTGGCATTATGATGGCCATGGGTCAGTTCTTAATGTTCTTAGCAGGTTCTTTTTACCAAAATGTGGATCTGGCTCGTATCATTATGATGGGTGGTTTAACCATGTTGATCATTGGTAATGGTTTCTTTAAACCAAATATCTCAACTATGGTTGGTCAGCTTTACTCAAAAGGCGATAAGCGTGTTGACTCGGCATTTACTATTTTTTATATGGGTATTAACCTAGGTGCTTTCTTTGCGCCGTTGGTTTGTGGATTTATTGGTGATACTGGCGATCCTGGCGATTTCAAATGGGGCTTTTTAGCAGCTTGTTTTGGTATGATCATCAGTTTGATCTTATTTATTTCGTTAAAAGACAAATACATTGTAACGCCTGAAGGTAAAGCCATTGGTGGTAAACCAAACAGAGCGCTTCAAACTACCGATATTGATACACCGCAAGAGGTGAAATCTGAATTCACAAACGGACAGATCATGACTTGGCTAGGTATTGAGATCGGTTTGTTTAGTTTATTCATGTTCTTAGGTCAAGGTGTTATTGGTTCATTCATTTTCTCTTTATCTATTGCAGCTCCTGGCTTTATTATTTCTGATAGAAGTTTAACCAAAGTGGAGAAGCAACGTATTTGGGTTATTTACATTGTAGCTTTCTTTGTTATCTTCTTCTGGGCAGCGTTTGAACAAGCAGGTGCAGCGTTAACGTTCTTTGCAGCTGAGCAAACCGACAGAACTATTTTTGGCAGCGAAATACCTGCAAGTTATTTCCAATCGGTTAACGCGGTTGCTATCGTAATTTTTGCGGGTGTGTTTGTGGCTTTATGGGGCTTTTTAGGTAAGCGTAACCGCGAACCGGCTTCGCCATACAAACAGGCTATTGGTTTGTTTTTATTAGCTATTGGTTATGTGGTAATTGCTGCTGGTGTTAAAGGTATCGATCCTTCAACCAAAGTAAGTATGATGTGGTTATTAAGCTTATACGTGATCCACACTTTTGGTGAATTGTGTTTATCGCCAATTGGTTTATCTATGGTAAACAAATTAGCTCCGGTTAAATTTGCTTCTTTATTAATGGGGGTATGGTTCTTATCTACTGCTTCGGCTAACAAATTTGCAGGTACTTTAAGTTCATACTATCCTGAGACCATGTTAGTGGTATCGGCGGTTGAACAACAGCAAACAGACAAATCGATCGTTATTTGCCCTAAGTTAGATAAGGCAGAAGAGATCAACGGAACAAAATACATCAGTATCGACTTGATCAACTTAGATGGTATTCAAGATAAAGTAGTGAAAGCAGATGTGGTAAAAAACATTTTTGCGAACTCGGTGATCAAAGAAAAAACATTTATTGGTTATAAGATCAACGACCTTTATTCCTTCTTTATGCTATTCGTTGTAATGGCGGGAGTAGCTTCGGTTATCTTGTTCTTCTTATCTAAAAAATTATTGGCCATGATGAATGGTGTGCGATAAGCAAACACTTTTTTAAGCTAAAGCCTTGTCAGAAATGATGAGGCTTTTTTTATGCCTAAACTTTTTGCGTTTGTATTTGTTATAATTGTATGAAAACTACCGTAATTGTTGGAGCAAGCTCAGGGATTGGTGAAAGCCTAGCGCAATTGCTGTTGAATAACAATGAACAAGTGATCTCCATATCACGGTCGCAACCCAAATTAAAGGTTACATCGCATTATAATTTAGATGTGCTTTCAAGCGATGCTTTTCCTGAATTAGCAGGGCAAATAGATGGACTCGTGTATTGTCCGGGTTCTATCAATTTAAAGCCTTTCAGAACCTTGAAAGAGGTTGATCTGATCGCTGATCTGCAATTAAACACCTTGGGTGCTGTGCGTTTTATACAGGCATACACCAAAAACTTGCAGTTGTCTGAACAGGCCTCCATTGTTTTGTTTAGTACAATTGCTGTACAAACCGGTATGCCTTTTCATGCATCCATTGCCATGAGCAAAGGTGCTATAGAAGGTTTAACACGTTCGCTTGCGGCGGAGTTCTCTCCTAAGATCCGCGTGAATTGCATTGCGCCTTCACTCACACATACACCCTTAGCCGACAAGTTACTCAACTCACCCGAAAAACTCGAAGCCTCAGCTAACCGCCACCCGCTTAAACGTATTGGTGAAGCCAAAGATATTTCAAATTCAGCTGCCTTTTTATTGTCTGAACAGTCTTCCTGGGTTACCGGGCAGATCATGCATGTAGACGGTGGTTTATCTAAATTAAAAACAGCATGATCGATCTATTAACCGAACGCTATTTGTCGTTTGTTGACCTTATGACCCTTGAACAAAGGTATCGTGCGGCATTTGTAAACTCACTCACCGGTTTTAAAAGTGTGGCTTTGATCGGAACTGTTGATCATAAAGGACAAACTAACCTGGCTGTATTTAATTCCATTATGCATATTGGCGCTAATCCGCCATACATAGGTTTTATCTCTCGTCCCGATTCGGTTGACCGACATACCTTAGACAACATTAAGCAAACCGGTTTTTATACCATCAATCATTTAAACGAAAATATTTACAAGCAAGCGCACCAAACATCGGCACGTTACCCAAAAGAGATATCGGAATTTGATGCCACCAATTTAACCGAACAATACAAGCAAGGTTTTAGCGCACCTTTTGTGAAAGAGAGCATTGTTAAAATGGGCGTGCGCTTTCAAGAGCGTATTGATATCAAAACAAACAATACAGTTTTGATCATTGGACAAATTGAGAAAGTTTTTTTCCCGAACAATTGTTTGTGCACCGATGGCTTTATTGATATTGAAAAAGCCGGTTCTATTACTTGTGCCGGATTAGATAGTTACCACAGCACCAAACGATTAGACAGATTGACCTACGCCAAACCCAATGAAATAGCGCGTAGCAAGAACTTGGATTATTTTGATTAAAACCCCAAACCATGAGCAAATTGTATCGGATCACCTTTAAGCAATCTATACCCAGTGATATAGATACCGTTTGGGAATTTATTTCGTCACCCAAAAATTTAAAACGCATTACGCCACCACACATGGGCTTTGATATTGTGAGCGAAATGGATTCGGATAAAATGTACCCGGGACAAATAATTGCCTACAAAGTTAGCCCTATTGGTGGTATTAAATTAAATTGGGTAACCGAAATTACGCATGTGAAAGACAAAGAATATTTTGTGGATGAACAGCGTTTTGGTCCGTATAAATTATGGCACCACAAACACTTTATAAAAGCTGTGCCCGGTGGAGTAGAGATGACGGACATTGTAGACTACAAAGTAGGTTTTGGTTTTTTAGGAAATATTGCCAATGCCATTTTGGTGAAAAAACAATTGAAGCAAATATTTGATTACCGTTTTAAAAAAGTTGAAGAGATCTTTGGAAAACTTTGAAAATAAACAACCAGATCCTAAACCCGCGCACGAACTAAAAGAAACAGAATGGTGCGAATACTCGGGTATGCCTTCGCCGGAATATTACATGAGGGAAGAGGAAACAAAAGAAAACGAAAACAATTCGCACACCAACATATCCTAATACCGCTAAGCCTATTCATATTACCGCCCATTTAATATGCTTTTGTGTTGCTATCCTATTTAGGTAAATTTACTTCACATGAAAGCAGTTATTTATACCCAATACGGCCCACCTGAAGTGGCCAAACTTACCGAGATACCCAAGCCCATTCCTACCGATAACGAATTATTGATAAAAGTGCATGCCTCAACGGTTAATCGAACCGATGCAGGTTTTCGCAGTGCCTCATATTTTATTTCGCGGTTTTGGACAGGCTTATTGCGCCCTAAACACCAAGTATTGGGATGTGAATTTGCCGGTGTGGTAGAAGCAGTAGGTAAGAATGTGAGTACATTTAAAAGCGGTGACCGAGTTTTTGGTTTTAACGATAAAACCTGCGGCGGCCATGGCGAGTATTTAACCATTGCCGAAAGCGATGCGGTGACACAGATGCCTAAAAACATTAGTTTTGAAGAAGCAGCACCTTTAACCGAAGGTGTGCATTATGCCTTAGTAGACATTAAAGCATCAAACATACAAAAGGGACAACACGCCATGGTGTATGGCGCTACTGGTGCAATTGGTTCGGCAGCGGTGCAATTGTTGAAACACTTTGGCGTAATTGTAACAGCGGTGTGCAATACCAAAAATGTAGACTTGGTGCGATCGTTGGGAGCAGATACCATAATAGATTACCAAACACAAGATTTTACAAAAACACAAACCAAGTTTGATCTTATTTTTGACTCGGTAGGTAAAAGTTCCTTTGGGCAATGCAAGCCCTTGCTTACACCAAAGGGTATATACATTTCAACGGAGTTGGGCAAAAATGCCGAGAACGTGTTTTTAGCTTTATTTACGCCTTGGTTTGGCGGTAAAAAAGTTTTGTTTCCGTTACCCACCATAACAAAAACCGATGTAGAATTTTTTAAAACCCTGTTAGAGAACGGTGAGTTTAAACCGGTTATAGATCGTACCTACACACTCGAGCAAATTGTGGAAGCTTATACATATGTGGAGAGTGGCCAAAAAACAGGCAATGTGGTGATCAGAGTGGTGGAATGAGCAAGAGAGGTGAAATATACAAGCCTTTGAAACATCGTTTTCGTATCCCGTTTATTTTATGCGTATTGATAATAGTAAGTGGGATTGTAATGACTTGGCTAGATAGATCAGATGTTGGGAAATACTCAACCAAAGGTGGTGGATCACATGACTTTACATTAACAGGCCCTGGAGTGATAGTGCTTGGAGTAGTAGTTTTGTTGTTTTTATGGTATAATAGAAAAGAGTTGAAATAACATGCCTAGAAAATTAATTTTATATATAGCCTGTAGTTTGGATGGCTATATAGCTAAACCCAACGACGACCTGAGTTTTTTAGCCAACGTGCAAAAAGAAGGTGAAGATTATGGTTATAGTGATTTTGTGAATACTGTTGATACGGTAATACTTGGCCGAAGAACCTATGATTGGGTTATGAAGCAAGTACCTGAATTTCCACATGCAGATAAAGAGAGTTACGTGATCACTCGCGCAGCAAAAGCTAGTATTGGTAATACACATTTTTATACCGGCAATTTAAAAGACTTGGTATTAAAACTAAAAGCAGACGAAGGTAAAAACCTGTTTTGTGATGGAGGTGCAGAATTGGTAAATGAATTATTGAAGGATAAATTGATAGATGAACTGATCATTTCAGTCATACCCACATTGCTTGGTAATGGAATTCGTTTATTTAAAGATGGCAGACCCGAACAAACACTTGAATTAATAAGTACCAAAAAGTTTGATACCGGATTGGTGCAGTTGCATTATCGCTGCGCTAGATAAGTTCTTAATTGTTTAGCCGATAACAGCGCCTTGTTTTTTGTTGCTTAACTTAAAATATTGGCTATTTTTACAATTAGAAGTTGTTATTTAAGTGTGAAGATTGTCTAATGTTACTTAGTTAAGGGAAAGGTAGAGATGATAAAACCACATCTATAATATCGCTACTACAAATTATTTGAGAATCATGAAATACATTTTAGTTTTCCTTACTTTTTTGGTATTGACTTCATGTGAAGAAGATGTGCTTGTTGACCCTTTTGCTATTAGCGATAGAACAAGAGATAGTATTTATTTAAAAGTTCAAGAATTGTATACTGCTCAAAAATATTCTGACGCTGAAAAGTTACTGAGTGCAATTAGAGCAAGAGACATATATGATTATAGTTATTTTTCTATGAATGCAAAGGTGAAATTTAATCTTGAAAAGTATTCTGAAGCTATTCATTTTATTAATCAAGCATTGAAGGTCAGTAATGAAAATGCTTCTATTTATTTTATAAAGGCTAGTTGTTATGCCAATCTTAATTTAATGGATACCGCAATGATTTGTCTTCATAAGGCAATTTCATTAGATAGTTCAAATGCAGGTTACATAATTGCGAGACTTAGGTATAATTTACAGAACAATTTGGCCATTTTAGCTATTGATGATGCAATGAGATTAGTGCGCTTGGATAGCACAAATTTGGACTATTTATCATACGTTGGAGTTTGTAAATATGAGTTAAAAGACACATTAGGAGCGGTTCAGGTTTTCGAATCAATTCTCAGATCGCAACCCCTTAATTTAAACGCATTAAAATCACTTGGCTTTATTGATCTGCACAAAAAGAGGTTTTCATCTGCAAAGATCCATTTTGATAAGTACATACAAGTTGAGCCTACTAATGGTGAGGTATTTTTTGGAATGGCGCAAATATTGAGCGAGGAAAAAAAGACAGAGAAAGCCTGTGATTGTCTTTTAAAATCTCTAGAGTTTGGATTTCAGGAAGCCGCCAAACATGCATATAAATGTGAAGAGTATTATAAAAAGAAAGGAATTTCAATTCAATTTAAAACAGACACCATAAAAAACAATACTGCGGAAAGTGGAGTTAGTGAAATATAGTAAATACCTGTTAATGAAAAGAATTCGCTGAAGACAGGCCTAATAAATTAGTATATCATGAAGGTAAAAGTAGATTTTTTTCTAAAAAGATATGCTCTAATAAATAAGGCCAAACTACTTTTACTTGCTTTTTTTGTTTTATTACAAACAGTTCATTTTGGGCAAACGCAAAAAATAAAAGTGAAGAAACCACTTTCAACAGATCCAAAAGTTGATTCAATTTTAAGCTTATCAAAACCTTATTCTTACTTAACATTCGATATTTATTATGGATTTAAATCATTTAAGAATTCATTTTATGATCAATTGAATGATATGCAAAATCTAGACCCTAGTTCACCTATAAAAATAATTGGATGTGGTATTTCAAATTATGATTTCTATTATAATCCAAGAGGGCAAGTAGCTTTTCAAATGTCGTTATATAGTTACCAGAAAGGCAATATAATTGCCCCAGATTCTATCTCCACTAGTATAAAAGGATTCTCATATAACTTTGGAGTAGGTAAAATCATTAAAACACGTAACAGAAAATACAGTTTAGCAACTTATTTAGGATTTAATACTGGTAGACTTAAATTGAGTTTTGGTGATGGTTCAAGATCAGATAACCCATTTTTCTCGACAAAACTAAGTATTCAACCGAAAATAATGCTGACAAGAAAAATAGCGATTTCAGTTGTCTTTGATTATGAATATGATGTTTCTAAAACATTTTGGAAGAATTCTGGAAATTCGTTGATCATTAAAAACTATAACCAGTCCGGACTTGTAGGCATTTTCTCTTTTGGCTATTGTCTAAAATAGTTGACACACAACACTTCAGTCAATTCCCAAAAGCAATAAATCCATCTCATTCCCGTTCAACTAAAGCCACCTTAATTAAAAAGGATTAAGGCTTTAGTGTTTGTATGCGAAATAGTTTGTTGTTGCTTTTATTTTTGAATTCAGAGGGGGTATACAGCCAGACTAGTATCAAGGGGCCTTGGCATATAGAGTGTGGGGCAAGCTCAAGCAATGCGTTTCAGCAATCATCTAGTTTAAATGTGCGTTATATTTCACCGCGTTTTCGTTGGTCGGATGAATACATAGCCGAGGAAGAAAAGAACCCAGAGAAGTTTAAGAACATGCGCTTGATGCTGGAGTTAATTTACAACCCACCCTTAAAGGTGCTATGCACTGGCTTTAATGCCCAATACTGCTTGATACATTACAAACGCTTTAGTTTTGAGCTATATGGCGGCATGAAGTTCTTTTTTTTAACGGGAACGGATTATGCCATTCCCAACTCCAGAGGCGGGCGGGATGGCGATATATGGTACATGAACATGGGATTATTGTGTCAGCTCGATCTGGGAATGGTAGCACCCTTTGCCGATATTGGCGGTGATGGCATTATTACCGTAGGCACTGAAATAAATTTCAGGAAGATATACCGCAAGCCAAAAAGCCGCTATAAATTAAAAGCAAAGCCGGCCAAAATATTACAAAATTAGATTCTTAAATATTTGCTGATGTTTCCAATTGATGAACGGAAATGATCTGTTTTGATTGAGCTTTGTGAAATAAGATCAGGATATACTGTGGTAAACACATTTGTTTTTATTTTTTCGAGCTTATGTATGGCAATATTGTTAGGTGATATAGTTTAAATAATAAGCGAAACGAATTAATACCATGTTTAATTACCAAATATTGGTAATGGTAGGTTCCCAAATAATAATGCCAACAGGTTTCAACTTATTTTCTGTGTTGTGAAGCGAATTGTCTTCATTGTACCGAGAAGTTTGATTTGTAAAATCAACCACCTTACTACCAAATAAACCGGGGACCTCGATATGAATATCGCAATCAGAATAGAATCTTGCAGAATTAAAAAACGGCGCAGGAACCGTGTAGCTGGCACCTGCCGGAATCGGGATCATTTTTGCTTCGTTGTTCTCCGTGTTTTTGTTGCAGGTAACTGTATAGTTAACAAATACACTTAAATTGGTGTTGTTTTTAATTTGGTACTTTGTTTGAAAACTTATCTGCGATTTTGCTGTGGTTGAACAGATAAAAAAAGCGATTAATATCTTTAGAGTATAATTCATGAAGTAAATGTATTCTTTAGGCTGCAAATATTTTGTCAATATTTAAATGTGGCTTATAAATGGCCACATCTGGCAATTTAATTTGCACATGGCATAAATTCCTACAATACGAAATGCCTAACCCAACAGTACTTTTTTTGCTTCTTCTAAAATGTCAAAAGCAATTTCTTTGGTAGCACCTTCGGCGTATACGCGTAAAACAGGCTCGGTGCCGCTAGCGCGTATCATCATCCAAGTGTTCTCGTCAAAAAAGTATTTGTAGCCATCCAAATCATCAATGCGCGCTACTTTGTATTTACCAAAGGCTTTGTAATCGCCTTTTTTGCAATGGTCTAATACCTTTTGTTTCGTAGCTTCATCTATATACATATCGTTACGCTCAAACCAAAAGGTTCCGGTAATATCGTACACTTCTTGTATCAATTCTTTCAACGATTTGCCGGTCTTAGCCATAAATTCCCAAATGGTCAATCCCATCCAAATACCATCACGTTCCGGTATATGGCCTTTAATAGCAATACCGCCGCTTTCTTCGCCACCCACCAACACGTCTTCTTTCACCATAATACCGCAAATGTATTTAAAGCCGATCTTCACTACATCCAATGGCAAATTATAGTGCTCGCACATGTTCTTGATTTTTACCGAGGTGCTAAATGCGGTGGCTACTTTACCTTTCATGCCTTTGTATTTTACCATGTAATGGATCAATAACAAAATAATGTGGTGCGAGTCAACA
Organism: Vaucheria bursata; assembly: GCA_032358265.1. NCBI lineage: Eukaryota > Xanthophyceae > Vaucheriales > Vaucheriaceae > Vaucheria > Vaucheria bursata. The sequence goes on along the minus strand of JAULBW010033147.1, from coordinate 793,586 downwards.
AAGTTTCCTTCGGCATCGTATAAACCAATTCTATCCGCATCGCCATCGGTAGCTAAACCGCAAGAGATGTTCTTTTTTGCTTTAATAAAATTGCTGAACTCTAATAAGTTCTTGTGAATAGGTTCCGGTGCTTGCCCATGAAAGCCCGGGTTTTCATCGTTGTGAAGATGATGGATCTCGGGGAACAAACGCGCCATCACACGTTGGCCTGCACCATACATGCTGTCGTATGCTAAATTTAAGTTCGCGTTTTTTATAGCAGCCAGATCAAAGTTCTTTTCAACGTGCTTAATGTAATCTTCTTCTAAGTTCACATATTTTAAAAGTCCTGTTTTTTCTGCTTCCTTCAAATTGATCACATCCAGATCATAAATGGTATCCGGTGGAATAATATCTTCTATCTCTTGTACCAACTCGGGACCTAATGGTCCGCCATAATGTGCTTTTATTTTATACCCATTGTACGACGGCGGGTTGTGACTTGCCGTAATGATGATACCCAAATGTGTTTTGTAGTTTACAGCACCTAATGAGATCATAGGGGTGCTAATAAAACCTTTGGCTAAGTATACTTTAATGTTGTTGGCAATAAATACTTTGGCAGCAGTTTCGGCAAACAATTCACCGGCAAAGCGGCAATCGTGCCCAAGCACCACGCAAGGGTCGGATTGTGTTTTTAATAGGTATTTAGAAACGGCTTCTGTAACACGCGCTACGTTCTCAACCGTAAAATCTTTTGCTATAATGGCTCTCCAGCCGTCGGTACCGAATTTAATTTTTGTCATAAAACGTTTATTAGAACGTGAATCAAATATAAATAAAAATAGTTTTTGGTGGGATGCAAGTGAGTGAAACTTACTTACTCCTTATTGAAAGTATCTCTTAAGGCCAGCATTTTAATGGCGGTGGCCGCAGCTTCTTCACCTTTGTTGCCATGTTTGCCACCGGCACGGTCAATTGCTTGCTGTTGCGTATCGGGTGTTAAAACCCCAAAAATAACAGGTGCCGAATAGTTGATGTTCAATTGGGTGATACCTTGAGCTACGGCATTGCAGATAAAATCAAAATGACGCGTTTCGCCTTGAATAACGCAACCCAAAGCAATTACGGCATCTACTTCGGTATTCTCTAAAAAGTATTGTGAGCCCAAAACCAATTCAAAACTACCGGGTACGGTGTTAATGTGTATGTTCTCTTGCTTAGCACCATGCTTTAATAAAAACTGTAAAGCACCTTCTTTTAAAGCGTGGGTAATTTCGTGGTTCCACTCCGACCATATAATAGCAAAGGTGTATGCGGCTGCATTTGGTATTTCGCTTCCTTGAAAATCGGAAAGGTTTTTGTGACTGCTTGACATGTTGTTAAGGTTTTAAAATAAGACCGCCCCAACAAAACTGCAGGGGCGGAACTTTTAAATGTGATTTAAATTTACAGGTTGCCCAATGCTTTTACTTTAGCAATATCTTTTGCTATTTCTTTGCCAACTTCGGTTTTACCAAATTCTTTTTCAATACGCTCATAAACAGTTAATGCCTCAGAGAAGTTTGATTTTAACTCGTAAGCAAAACCGGCTTTCTTTAAGAAATAAGGTGTAGTGAACTCATTGGTGTTTTTTTCAGAAGCCTTTAAGTAATATTTAACTGCTTCATCTAATTTATTTAATTCCATGTAAGAATCGCCAATTGCACCAATAGCCATCGGAGCGATCATTTCATCTTTCAGGTTGTATTTCTCTAATTTCTCAATTGCTTGCTCAAATTTACCGGTACGTAAATAACAGATACCTGCGTAATAGTTAGCCAAATTACCATTCTTGGTCATGCCATACTCTTCGCTAACTTGCTCAAAGCCCATCATTTGTTTTTGACCATCGGCAGTGTATACCATTTTACCACCATTTACCGCCACGCTAAAGCTGTCGATATCAAAGAATTTTTGCGCCCACATAACTTCGTTAGCCGCTTCTTTCTCCTTTTCAGGCATGTAATAAAAGTTCCAATATACCAAAGCAGCAACAACAGCAACTATTGCGCCACCTGCGTAGGTGATCATCTTTTTGTTCTTCTCATAAAAAAGTTGAATACCTTGTAAGTTCGGATCAATCACACGTTCTTCTGTTTCTTCAACAGTTTCGTAAGTTACTTGGTCATTCAATTCTACATTTTCAACTGGAGATTTGTCTTTAGTTTCAGCCATTTGTTAAAATAATAAGGTGCAAAAATAGGCTTTTTTACTTAAAAACCACAATTTTTTTAAACACTTGTTACAGGCTTTAAAACTAAGCGTATTTTTGCTAAAAGCGGAATGTATTTAAAAGACCTATCCTTAATCAATTTTAAGAACTATCAAGAGTTTACGGGCACTTTCTCATCAAAGATCAATTGTTTTGTGGGAAATAACGGCTCGGGTAAAACTAACTTGTTAGATGCCATTCATTACCTTTCGCTCTGTAAAAGCTATTTTAATGCCATTGATAGCCAAAATATCCGCAATTCTGAGAGTTTTTTCTTAATTCAGGGTCATTTTGAGAAAAATGGTGAAACAGATGCTGTTTATTGCGGTTTAAAACGTAACCAAAAAAAGGTATTTAAGCGTAACGGAAAGGAATACCAAAAACTGAGTGAGCATATTGGATTGTATCCTTTGGTAATGATCAGTCCTAACGATAACGAGTTAATTTGGGGGGTAAGCGAGGTGCGTCGTAAATTTATTGACAGTATTATTTCGCAATACGACCGGGTTTATTTAGATAGTTTGATATCCTACAATGGTGCGGTAAAACAACGTAACTCCTTATTAAAGCAATTTGGCCGAACGCAAACAACCGACAGTACTTTGCTGGATATTTGGGATGAGCAATTGGTGATCTATGGAAATACGCTAATTAGTAAAAGGGCCGATTTTTTAAATTCATTCATTCCCATGTTCAACCACTTTTACCAGATCATTAGTGATCATAAGGAAGAAGTATCGTTGGTATATGAGAACTCTTTGGAAGGACGCGATTTTAAGGCCGCTTTAATGGCTTGTTTGCCAAAGGATAGGGTTATGGAATACACAACTATTGGTCCGCACAAGGATGATCTGGAGTTTAAGATCAACAATTTATCGTTAAAGAAATTTGCCTCACAAGGGCAGCAAAAATCATATTTACTGGCTTTAAAATTGGCGCAATTTCAATACATAAAAGATAAGAAGCATCAAAAACCCTTGTTATTACTGGATGATGTGTACGATAAACTAGATGAAACACGTTTTAATAAGTTAATTGAATTGGTAGAGGGCGATGAGTTTGGGCAAGTATTTATAACCGATACCCACATGGAGCGCATGCAAAAACTGTTTAGTGAGCATCAGGTAGATCATAAATTATTTAAGGTAAGTAATGCCATAGTGGAGGAATTAGTGTGAAGAAAAATAATTTAATAAAATTGGGCGATGCCATTCAGATGATCTTTAAACAAGAGAAGTTGGATGTGAAAATGAGTCGATTTGCCGTGAAGAATGCCTGGGAAGACATAGCGGGCAAAGTAATAGCAAACCATACCACCAATATTTTTTTTGATGAACAAAAGAACATTTACTTATCCATTGATTCATCGGTTGTTAAAAACGAGGCTCTGTATAGCAAAGAAGAATTGGTAAAAAAGATCAATACATTTTGTGGTTACGAATTGGTAAAGAGTATTATCTTTAAATAAGATATCATGAACATTATTCACAAACTCATACAAGACGGCGTTCTGAATGAACAGGAGGGAGCTGCAGTAGATGCCTTTGAGCGTGAGAAACCCATGTCGGTTCACTGGGAATTAAAAACCATTTTATATTTGGGTATTTTGTTACTGGTATCGGGTATTGGAATTTTGGTGTACTTAAATATTGATACCATAGGTCACCAAGCCATTATTGCCGCCATTAGCTTAAGCGCAGGTTTTTGTTTTTACTATGGCTTTAAGCACAAATTACCTTTCACTACTTCGCAAGTAACTTACGAATCGCCTTTGTTTGATTATGTGGTATTGTTGGGTTGTTTGTTGTTAGGGGTATTAATAGGCTATTTGCAATTTCAATATAGCATATTTGGTTTGCATTACGGCTTGGCCACTATTGTGCCCACGGTGGTTTATTTTGCAGCGGCTTATGTGTTTGATCACAAAGGAATTTTGTCGTTGGGTATTACGGGGCTTGCAGCCTGGGCGGGTATATCGGCAACGCCCATGCATTTATTGAGCGAGAATAATTTTAATGATCTGGATATTATTTTATCGGCTGTAGGTGTGGGATTGATACTAGCGGGTTTTTCGAAATTTGCTGAAGTAAAAGATATTAAAAAGCATTTTGGCTTTACCTATAATAATTTTGCGGCAAACATTTTGTTTATTGCCACCCTTGCAGCATTATTTGATCAAGAGTATAAAGTGATCAGTTTTATTTTTTTGGCTGGCGTTTGCTTTTATTACCTGCGTTATGCCATTGCTCAGCAATCGTTCTTGTTCCTTTTACTGTCGGTATTGTATGGTTATATTGGTTTAACCTATGCCTTCTTTTCGGTGCTTATTAATATGGCCAACACCTTTAGTTTTATTTTAGGGATGTTCTTTGTACTGGCATCCTGTGCGGGCATTATCCTGTTCTTTATTTATTATAAACGCATTTTAAAACTTAAAAAATGACCGTTTATAATACCACATTACTATCGAATATTGCCATTGTAGACAAGGCCAAACAATGGTATGCGCGCAATTTGATCTCAACCGAACAAATGGGGAAGATATTTGCCCAGTATCCTGTAACGTATTTTAAACCCAATATTTTTATAAAGATCGGATTATTTGTGTTTACCTGGTTTTTAGTGAGTGCCGCTTTGGGTATTTATTCCTTGTTTACTTCCATGATCTTTACGCAATTTGATAGTTTTATGCCTTATGGCATTGTATCGAGTGCCTTGTTTGCCGGTTTGTCGTTTTTTGCCTTAGAGAAATTAGTGAAATGGCGCAACTGGTTTAGTAATGGTATAGATGATGCTTTACTTTATATTGGTTTGTGCAGTGTGGTAACCTTGATCGCATTTTGTTTCAGTAACATGCAAAACGGCGAAGACATATTTTTACTGGTGTGCATTTTCTTTTTCCCGGTATTACTGTTTGCCATGTTGCGATATTTAGATAGAGTAGTGGCACTGTTTTTAATGGGCTGCTTTTATTGCATCTCGTTTTTATTGATCATGAAATTAGGGAGTGTGGCTAAGTTTATTATGCCATTTGCCTTTATGGCTCTTTCGTTAGCTGTTTATTTTTATGTAAAAAAACAAATGAAAAAAGAGGAGTATTTTCATTTGATGAATTGTTTCAAGGTCATTCAAATCATTGCCTTACTGGTGTTTTATTTGTCTGGTAACTATTATGTGATCCGCGAAAGCAGCATCGCATTCTTTGATCTGGTAATTTTACCGGGCTTTGATATTCCTTTGGCTTTTGTGTTTTATGCTTTTACAGCATTGGTGCCATTGATCTATTTGTATTTTTCATTAAAGAACAAAGATAAGTTGTTGCTTTTGGTATCACTCATACTCATTGCCGCAGCGGCCTTAACTTTTAAGTATTATTTCAGTTTGGGTCATCCTGAGGTAACTCTTACACTTGGTGGTTTGGTGATGATCAGTTTAGCTTATATCTCAATCCGATATTTAAAGGTTGATAGAAAAGGTATCACTTTTAAAGACGATCCGGACGAGGATAATTTTTTAAAGTCGAATGCAGAAGCCTTGATCATTGCGCAAAGCTTTAGCGCTCCGGTTGCAGAGCCGGGTAATGCACCAATGTGCGGTGGCAGCTTTGGCGGCGGTGGTTCGGGAAATAAATTTTAAAACTCACAAATGAAAAAAATATTACTCTTTTTAATTAGTGCTTCTTTTTGTGTAAACGCACAAAACCAAGATACAGCGATGGTGCGAAAGATCTACGATTATTATTTGACCAATAGTAAATGTTATTCAAACCTCGAATACCTTTCATTAAAAATAGGCGGTCGTTTAAGCGGCAGTGCCAGTGCTGAGAAATCGGTGTATTGGGCAAAAAAGGCCTTGTACGAAGCTGGAGCAGATACGGTTTATTTGCAACCATGCATGGTGCCGCACTGGGAAAGAGGCGCAAAAGAAAAATGCGTATTGATCTCAAAACAGGGAAAATCAGACCTTGCAGTTACTGCATTAGGCAGCAGCACTTGCACCCCAAAAGGTGGTATTATTGCTGATGTGGTGCGTGTACACTCGTTTGATGAATTAGAAAAATTAGGTGAAAAGAACATCAAAGGTAAGATCGTGTTTTATGATGTGGCTTTCAATGATAAGAATGTGATACCGGGTACCTCATACGGACAAACTGTAAAGTACCGATCACTTGGTGCATCTTATGCGGCTAAGTATGGTGCCGTTGCTTCGGTGGTTCGCAGTATGACGAATGCGCGCAACAACTCGCCTCATACAGGTAACATGCGTTATGATACCACCATTTCTAAAGTTAAGATCCCGGCATTGGCATTAAGTTATGTGGCCGCAGATAAGATCGCAGCGCACATCGACCTGTTTGGAACGGTGAAATTACAGATCGAAACTTCTACCAGAACTTTACCCGATGCGCCAAGTTTTAATGTAATCGGTGAAATTAAAGGATCTGTAAAACCCAATGAATACATTATAGCCGGTGGGCATTTGGATAGTTGGGATAACGGACAAGGAGCACACGATGATGGTGCAGGGATCGTGCAAACAATGGAGATGATGGCCATGTTTAAAAAACTAAACATCAAACCAAAGCATACCATTAGAACTGTTTGTTTTATGAATGAGGAAAACGGACTAGGCGGAGGCAATGCCTATTTTAAGGAAGCGGATGAAAAGAAATTGAAGCATCTAGCTGCTTTAGAAACTGATGCAGGTGGATTTACACCACGTGCATTTGGCGTTGATACAACAGCAGGACTTTACGATATGGTTATTAAATGGGCGCCTATATTTAAACCATACTTAATTGAACGTATTCACAAAGGTGGTGGTGGTGCCGATATTGGTCCGCTTACTAAACTTGGCGTACCCTGCATTGGCTTTGAACCCGATAACCAGCGTTACTTTGATATTCATCACACAGCAGATGATACATTTGATAAAGTGAATAAACGCGAGTTAGAATTGGGTGCAGCGGCGATTGGAAGCTTGATCTATTTGATCGATCTATATCATCCGTAACTCTCTCTCGTTTAAATTTGTTCAACTGTTTTTAAACAATAATAAAGTGGTTTAAGCGTTAGTGGACCTGAAATGAAACTGTTTTTTTGAGATCACCATTCACATATTTATTCCTTTTGTTATTTGTTCTCACGAGTTTACAAGCTCAAAATTTTTCCATTAGTGGAAGTGTATCTGATGCGGCTAATGGTGAATCGTTGATAGGCGCTACAGTTTATTTAAAAGAGAATAAAAAAGTTTCATCTACCAATATTTATGGTTTTTATTCTATTAACTCAGCAAAGGGCAAATATACACTGGTATGCCAATTAATAGGTTACACTACCTATACCAAAACAATTGATTTGAACGCCAATCAATCTGTCAACATTAAAATAAAGGCCAGTGATAAACAACTAGAGGAAGTAGAAGTAACGGCTAAAGGCAATGAAGAGAATGTTAAAAGTACTCAAATGAGTTCGATAAACTTAGATATGTCGGAGATCAAAAAGATACCGGCATTTATGGGCGAGGTGGATATTTTAAAAACCATACAATTGTTGCCAGGAGTAAAAAATGCCGGTGATGGTAATACCGGTTTTTATGTGCGCGGCGGCGGCCCTGATCAGAATTTGATCTTACTCGACGAAGCCAATGTTTACAATGCTTCTCACTTAATGGGTTTCTTTTCGGTGTTTAATGGTGATGCCATTAAAAATGTAAACCTGATCAAAGGCGGTATGCCGGCTCAATACGGTGGTAGATTATCAGCCGTGTTAGATATTGCCATGAAGGATGGGAACGATCAAAAGTTTCAGGTAGATGGTGGAATAGGAGTGATCGCATCGCGTTTAACCATTCAAGGACCAATTATTAAAAATAAGGCCTCGTTTATTGTGAGTGCCCGAAGAACTTATGTAGATATCTTGGCGAAGCCTTGGTTAGATAAATCGGATTTTGCCGGAACCTCGTATTATTTTTATGATTTTAATGCCAAACTCAATTACCGTATTAATGATAAGAACCGTTTATTCTTCAGCACCTATCACGGTAAGGATATTTTTGATTACAAAGATAACGAAGCTGGTTTTCGCACCAATATCCCGTGGGGTAATACCACGGCAAGTTTGCGATGGAATCACATATTTAACTCTAAGTTGTTTTCCAATGCTACGGCAGTGTATTCCAATTACGATTTTAGTTTTGGTGCCACACAAGATGATTTTGAATTCAAGATCAAATCGGGCATCAAAGATTTTAATTTAAAATACGACCTTAATTACTTTCCCAATTCGCGCCACAATATTCATGCAGGGGTGAATTACATTTACCATATTTTTACACCAACCAATGTTAGCGCTAAACAAGGCGAAACCACATTTGACCTGGGTAAAGTGATACGTTTGTACTCACATGATGCCGCCATTTATGTGGGCGACGATTGGGAACTCACTCAAAAATTAAAACTGAATGTAGGCTTGCGTTATGGCAACTTTACACAAATTGGTCCGTTTACCCGCTACAAGAAAAACACCTTTGGTGTAATAAATGATACGGTTACTTATGGGAAAAATGAGACCGTAGTAAATTACGATGGATTGGAGCCAAGGGCTTCAGTGCGCTACTCATTAAATCCTTCTTCTTCATTAAAAGCATCCTACACTAAGAACTTTCAATACATTCACCTAGCTACCATCTCTTCATTAAGCTTACCAACCGATGTATGGATGCCATGTACCGAAGAAATTAAACCGCAAATTGGCAACCAGTATGCCTTGGGTTATTTTAAGAATTTTGCAGATAATATGTTTGAGACCAGTGTGGAAGTGTATTACAAAACCATGGCCAACCAAATTGAGTATAAAGATGGAGCGCAGCCGAGTGATAATGTGTATGATAACCCCGATAATGCCTTTACGTACGGCAAAGGCTGGGCTTATGGTGCAGAGTTTTTTGTTAAAAAGAACAAGGGTAAATTTACAGGCTGGATAGGTTATACCTTATCTTGGACCTGGCGACAATTTGCAGAGATCAATTACGGGAAAAAGTATTTGGCAAAGTATGATCGTAGGCACGATGCCTCATTGGTGTTGACCTATGATGCTAACAAGAAATGGAACTTTGGTATGGTTTGGGTTTATGGTAGCGGAAACAGAGGAACCTTACCAAATGGTTTCTTTTTATACGAAGGCAGTCAGAGTTACGATTTTGGCTTACGAAACTCGTATCAATTTATTGCATACCATCGCATGGATGCCAATGTAACCTTTACACCGGATAGAGAAAAGAAGTTAGAGAAGCGTAAACAAAAACTTATTGCCCAATACCAGCTCGAAGGCAAGGATACCACCAATATTGAGGTCTCTAAGAAGTGGGCAAAGAATTTTAGCAATAGTTTTACCTTAAGTGTGTTTAATGTTTACAACCGTTATAACCCGTATTTTATTTATTTAACCCGTGAAGGTGATTTTACAAATGGAACATTAAAGGTGGGAGCCAAGCAAGTATCGTTATTTCCGATATTGCCGAGCTTTACCTGGAATTTTAAGTTTTGATGCGAGAACTGTCACTTCGATTGCCGGCGCAGGAGGCGTATCGAGAAGTGCAGTTCTCGATAAAATTTTTGCAAGAGGCAAGCAAAAATCACTCGAACTGACATTAGAGTTGATGTTAGACTGAATTAAGTTTAGCAAGACAAAAAAGAAAAAATGAATAAAGGATACTACATATTAATTTTTATCACAGCCCTTATTGCGAGTTGCAGAAAAGATGTGACCTTAAAGTTACCGGAGTATCAGCAAAAACTGGTAGTTGAAGGAAGTATTGAAACGGGTTCACCGGGTTATGTGTTGTTATCGTATTCAGTGCCGTTTTTTGGAACATTTGATTTTACAGCCCCAGAGAAAGCTTTTGTAAAAGGAGCATTGGTTACTATTTCTGATGGAACGTTGATTGATACCTTAACCGAATTAAACCCAAGTTTAGGATACATTTATTTGGGAAGCAAAGTGATTGGACAAGAGGGAAGAACGTATACCATGAAAATTCAATTAAGTGGAAAGGAGTATAGTGTTCAATCTACCATTATGCCACAAATAAAATTAGATAGTTTGTATTTTAAATGGGAGCAAGATTCATTAGGATTCATTTGGCAACATTTCAATGAACCTGCCGGATTGGGCAATAACTACCGATGGTTTGCCAAGCGTTTGAATGCGAAGTACAACGACCAATTATATGCGGCGCCCTTGTTCTCGGTATTTGATGATAAGTTTGTGGATGGCAAGCCCTTTGATTTTTCGTATGATCGTGGTCCGCAACCCAACAACATACAAGCGTGGCGTGACGACCCGAACCGATCATATTTTAGGGTCGGAGACACGGTTGCCGTAAAATTTTGTCAGATAGGGAAAATAGAATATGATTTTTGGTACACCTATTATCAGAATAAGGCGAGTAATTCCAATCCATTCTCAGCACCTACCAACGTAAAAAGCATGTTCATTAATCAGGAAGATGTATTTGGTGCATTTGTGGCTTACTCACCCAGTTTTGATACTTTGATAATTAAGCCTAAACCATAATTTATTCTTTTATTAGCTTCATTGGTTTATAGTTTTTTACAACTATAAAATAAACACCTTTTGCAAAGTTACTTGTATTAATGGTGTATGTGGTTGATTGTAATTTCTCTTTTACAATCAATTGTCCTAATGAATTTGATATTTCAACTACGGAATTCTCTTCTCCATTAATAGTTAATGTTTCATTAAAGGGATTTGGAAACACATCAATCAATTGATCAGTTGAAGTAATGTTCATTATTCCGGTGCATGTGCTCACGTTTTGCACAACAGTAGTTGAGTTATCACAACCAAAGGAATTAGTGCCATTTACGGTATAGGTTGTAGTTATACTAGGGCTAACAACAATGCTTGTTGAATTTGAATTTGTGCTCCATGTATAGGTGCTTGCACCATTTGCTGTTAATGTAGAACTCTGCCCAACGCATATGAATGAACTATTTGAAACTGCGGATAAGTTGGGTAATGGATTTACAGTAATGTTTTTTATAGCTAAACCGTTGCACGCTAATGTTCCACTGCCTGAAACAGAATAACTAGTGTTAGCAGTTGGTGTTATAATAATTGATGGCGAGTTGCTATTATTGCTCCATGTATAGGTGCTCGCTCCAGAAGCCGTTAGTGTAAGTGATTGCCCCGCACAAATGCTTGTGGTGCTCGGGGTAATGCTAACACTTGGTGTTGGGCTTACAGAAACCGATGTGGTTATAGAGGACGAGCAGGAATTAGCGGATACAACCAAGGTGTAGATTCCTGCGTTTGCCAAGTTAACAATATTAATAGTTGGGTTTTGAACTGCAGAAGTAAAACTATTAGGGCCTGACCAATAATAGCTTCCTGAACCCCCACCTGTTAAATATAAATTATTGTTTTGACATACGGGTGAATTGGATGTTGCCGATGGATTTGGAATCGCTGATACAGTTGCATTTGAAACAGCAGTATTTGTGCAGCCAAGACCGTTTGTAGCATTTAGTGTATACTGCCCACCCGTGGTTAAATTGACATTGGAAATTGTGGGGTTTTGAGCAGTGGAAGAAAAGGAGTTTGGTCCTGTCCAAGTATATGTGATAGCACCTGATGATGTGAAATTTAAATTACCGTTAACACATGCCGAAGGATTGTTGATGGTTAGAGTTGGTTGTGAATTAATGGTTACAGTGGTAAATGCAACAGCGGTGCATCCCGCAGCGCTTGAAACAATAACTGTATAAACACCTGAAATAACTGGAGGGGCATTTACGAATGTAAAAGACTGTGCCGTTTGAGCAAAATTGTTTGGTCCGTATATGGTATAACTAGATGCACCGTTTGCGCCAATCACCAAAGAGGAGCCTGAACAAACAGGGCCGTTATTTGTAAAAGTTGGCGTTGGTAATGGGTTAACGGTTATGTTAATGGTACTCGGGACGCTTGCACCGCACGAATTTGTAGCTGAAACATTTATCAAGCCTGTTGTTCCAGATGTTACACTAATGATGTTTGTTGTGCTTGTACCACTCCATCCGCCAGGAAAACTCCAAATATAACCGGTTGCTGATGCGTCATTAACTACACTGTATGATTGAGCTGTTCCAAAACAAATATTAGTTGCCCCACTTATAGCACTTGGTTGAGCCGGAGGTGAACCCGTACATAAATTATATTTCGCAAAAAACACATCACTGCTACCAACCGGAGTTAAACTCGCAGAGGAAGCACTAAAATCGAAATCGCCAGTGGCGTTAAAAAAACCTGTGATGTAAAGAGAAGAATTAACCGCCATACTTCTAGCTTCAGAAACGATATCACCAGGAGAATTAGCAAATAAAAAACCTCCAGTTGAATTATAACCTGCAACATATAAACAGCTAGAAGTGGCTGATAGAAAACTTGAACTAGCACTCGGGTCAAAATCAATATTACTTCCTTGAAATTTCCCAGTGATATACACATTGTTCGATGCGTCTATTCCCATACCATAACAATAGTCGTTTGTGGTGCCGCCTGTTCCGTTAACCCAGGTTAATAACCCTGCTGACGTGTATTTGGCCACAAATAGATCTCCTTGTCCTGCGCTGGTTAAACTGCTTACGGAGGCAGTTGGGTCAAAATCACAAGTGTTAGAAAAAACACCACCTAAATATATGTTACCGCTGGCATCAGGCATTATCTGGAATCCAATATCTACACCAATTCCACCAATTTGTTTTGCAAACGTGTAAACGCCTGTTGATGTGTATTTAGCTAAAAAAATATCCAATTGAGTTAAGCTGCTTGTTGAAAGGTTGGCTGTAGAAGCACTTGGATCAAAATCATTTGTTGTGGCATAAGAACCTGTGAGGTAAATATTACCAGTGCCATCAATAGCAATGTCATCTCCTTCCGAATATCCACCAGTGATCTGTTTGGCAAAAACCAAAGCTCCGGTTGATGAGTATTTTCCGAAATAGGCATTGTAAGTTCCACTCACAGGAAAAGTGAGTGTTGCCGCACTAGGGTCCATATCTGCATTTGCCCCAATAAATCCAGAGATGAAAACGTTTTGCGATGCATCAACAGCTATGCCAATAAGTCTGTCATTTCCAGTACTTCCAATTCTATTAACCCAAACTAAACTACCATTGGCATCATATTTTGCAAAAAATCCATCACCATCTGTTCCGCCTCCTAATGAGGTAGTGTTGTTGGTTGCTGCACTTGGATCAAAATCGATCGTACCCATAAAGATCCCCGCCAAATAGGCTCCGGTTGCATCTGCAGCAAGGTCTAAAGGTCGTTCGGTGTTTGTGCCAGCGATTTGTTTCACCCAAATAAATGTTCCAGATGAAGTGTATTTAGCTAAAAAAATATCCTGACTTCCGGAAACACCAGTCAAGTTTGCTGTAGATGCGCTGGGATCAAAATCAACTGTACCTGAAAAAGAGCCGGCTACGTATACATTACCAGACGGGTCGGTAGCAATAGATTGGCCGTACTCCATATTTGCAGAGCCAACCGAATTAGCCCAAGAGTAATTGATTTGTGCGGTACCTATAAAAGAGTAGATGAAGCAAATGCTTGCAGCGAGTAGTTTGAAAGAATTTTTCATTTGATGATTTGGTCACCAAATATAAAAAAATATTGATCTTACTTTTATTTATTTTCTAATGAAATTAAGAACATCTTTTTTGTATTCCTCAATCCCCCAAATCACAGGAACGTTAGGATGATCGGCGTCTTTGATGCGATGTGCTTCGCTATAAGAACCTTTGTAGTTGTTGTAAATCGTTTGTCCGTGCGTTTCTACATTTAAGAATTGATCGCTTTCGCCATGTATCCACATAAAAGGTTGTTTCACATTTTTGATCTCTTCGGCGTTATCAATTTTTAATTCGGTAAAGTATATGCCGGGCATGTTTAATTGTGAGGCATCGGCCACCATCATGGCGCTGCTGGCAAATGGCGATTCTAAAATTAATTTGATTGGCGTAAGTGTGCGTGGTTTGCTGGTAAGTTCAGTTGCCGGCGCGCTTCCTAAACTAAAGCCATAAAAAATGGTGCGTGCACTGCTAAGGCCTTGGTTCTTTAACCATTGCAAACAAACATCCACATCGGCATACATGCCATCTTCGGTAGGGTCGCCTTTGCTCATGCCATAGCCGCGGTAATCCATCATTAATACACCGTAATTATTTTTGCCACCTAGGTGTGCTAATAGTTTAGCACGATTGTAATAATAATCCATATGCCATTTGGTACCATGGCAATATACAATCACGGTATCGCTGGCAATGCGTGAGATCTGACCTAAGTATACGGCATAAATTTCGCTGGCAGTTTTTTCGTTAGCTGCCTGGGAGTTTAATTTTATCAGATGCACAAGCGAATCGGGGAGAGTGTAGGAATTATCTAAAACCACTTCCTGTTCGCCGGTATAGTTCTCAAAACCATATTCTTTTAGTTCTTTTTTATTGAACAACATGGGGTCGAGTTTTACGCACGATGAGTTTGCAAAAAGAGATAAGATGAATATGACAATAAACTTTTTCATTAAAACTTACGGGTTATAGAATAGAAAACACCAAAAGCACCTTTTTTATTTAAACCAATGTAATCAACCACACCCGGATAAATGGCAGTGGAAGGTAAGTACCATTTTGCCTCGAATTGATGATTCCATTTGGTATTTGTTTTAGTTAAGCCTAAGTGAAATGTAGGTAAGACCCATTTGTTTTGCTTGGTATCATGTACTCTCATTTTACTGGTTTCAAACCAGTTATGTGTCCCTAGATAAACAAACCCTTTAGTGAATTCGTAACGCGCATTCATGTCTACGCTTGGCCATAAGCGAAACGAGTTGATATCTTTATAACTCACTGCAGCTTGAACAGCAGGAGTAATTGAAATTCCAATTTTGTTTTTAGAATAGGCATCTATACATGCACCAATATCTGTTTGAAAATTACCGAATAACAAAGCTGTGGTATGCAATCCGGCAAATCCGGATACTTTATCGGTGAGGCCTTTAGCATAAGACACCGTTGAAAAAGGCAGCGGAATAGGAGCGCCTGAAAATTTGATCAAAGGCCCGCCAAAACTACCACTCACTGTTTGTTCGCCTTTTTTTAAGGGCTTTACCAAGCGGGAAGGGGTGCAGGAAGTAATAAAAAAAAGTGATAGGGTCATCCATTTAAGAAAACTGAATGCTCTATCACTTTTGTACATATTGAATTCGGTTAATTAAGCCTTTTGCTCAGCGTATTTTTTCATGAAGTCCATTGCGGTATCCACCATATTTGAACTTCCTAAGAACAATGGTGTACGTTGATGTAATTCTTTTAATTGCAATTCCATGATACGTTTTGAACCATTGGTAGCTTTACCACCGGCTTGCTCTAACACAAAGGCCAAAGGATTACATTCGTATAACAAGCGTAATTTACCGTTTGGTGATTTGGTTGTGGTTGGGTAGATATAGATGCCTCCGGTGATCAAATTACGGTGGATATCGGCAACGCCGGAACCAATATAGCGTGATGAATACGGACGACTTGTAGCTTTGTCTTCTTCCTGGCAATATTTAATATATTTTTTTACCCCTTCAGGGAAGTGGAGGTAATTTCCTTCATTTACCGAATAAACGTTACCATCTTTTTTGGTTTGCATATTTGGGTGCGATAAACAAAATTCACCAATACTCGGGTCTAAAGTAAAACCGTTAACACCTTTACCGGTTGTATATACCATCATACAGCTGCTACCATAGATCACATACCCCGCAGCAACCTGCTCAGTACCTTGTTGCATAAAATCTTCCATGGTACCTGGTCCGCTTAACGTTTTACGACGATAAATAGAAAAAATGGTACCAACAGAAACGTTCACATCAATATTAGAAGATCCATCTAACGGGTCCATAGCCACCACATATTTGGCGCTTTTAGAGATCTCAGTATCGAT
The DNA here is from genome assembly GCA_032358265.1 of Vaucheria bursata. NCBI lineage: Eukaryota > Xanthophyceae > Vaucheriales > Vaucheriaceae > Vaucheria > Vaucheria bursata. The sequence continues at coordinate 777,356 of JAULBW010033147.1, read as the reverse complement.
AGGGATAATATCATCATTCTCTTCGCTGGCAATAGCACAAACCTCGCCACCTGCTTTAAATGCTGCAATGAATTGCTCATTGGCAAACACATCCAGTTTCTTTACTTTTTCACCTTGAATATTTGTTTCACCGGTTTCACCAAGAATTTCAACTAAGCCGGCTTTGCTCACCTCGCGGTTCACAATTTTTGAAGCAATTCCAATATCTCTTAATAAGCGTGATAATTCGCCTTTCGCATACGGGAAATCGGCTTGTTTTTCGATGATGAATTGACCTAGGGTTACTGCGTTCATAAGTATTACAATTGTTTTACCAAATGTAAATCAATATAGCAGAAAAGAAAAATAATTTTATAAACTAAAACTACGAAGTATGAACGTCGTTCAAGAAATCATGCCAGTCGCCCAAATTGGCAATTACCTGGATCTTGCGGTAAGCTTCATGAAAAGCCTCTTCACTTTTTTGTGAATTAAGCACTTTAATGCGGTATTTATCAAAGTTTGACAAAGCAAATCGTTCTTCAGAACTTAGTTTTTCACCGCTAAATTCCTTGTCTCTCAAATCGTTTATGCTGGAAGTTAACGATCTGGTTGATTTTGAAAAAAGTTTACTTAATAGGTCTTTACGGGTTTCCACAACACAAACTTAATTAATTAATAAGGAGTTAGAGGACAACACTTGTTATGTTCCTAACACGCAATTGTTAATTTGCTTATATTTGGATTTAAGAAAACGGACCAATATTATCTGTTATGAAAAGACATCAGTTATACCTTACCATGTTAATGCTAGCCATTGCTGCATCTAGTTTTGCTGCTAAGCCTAAAACATCACGTTACGAGTTTTGGTGGGGTGTGGCACATCCATTTGCCTCCATTAAAGTAAAAAAGGCGTATAAAAAGGCGAGTCCGTTTTACGAAGCAAATGACACAAAGCTGCAATTAGATACCTTTTCGCAGGGCGGTAAATTAGATGCTTTCCGACACGTTTATTACATGGCTGCATTTGCTCAAAAAATAAAAGCTAAAAAGCTAGTTAAATTGGGCAAAGCACATGAAAAAACAAATTATCTGCAGTTTAAACGACATAAGAACGAAGGAGGAATGCCGGCAGATAGCATGAGTTGCGTGATGGATCTGATGAATAATGAAGTGGGTATTAAACTTGGACAAGAAAACAAAAAACTGAGTTTAGAGGAACTGAAGGCTAAGGTTATTCAGTTAGTTAAAGCAGACGGTGTGTATTACATTTTAAGAGATAGCAATGGAAATTTTATTGATTGTAACAACAAGCCAATAGATTTGAAAGCCTATTCAGGCAAATGGTTTGTTCCTAAGTGTTTAATGGGGTACAAGGATATGCAGGTAAATCCCTAGGTGAACTTTTTAATTAGGAACTTGTTGGTGCTTGGAATAAGGTTCTCGACTACGCTCGAACTGACAATGAAGATGCCTGTTTTCGTGGCTATGTAATAAAAAACTAAAACTTCTGAAGTTCTTCAAAGGTGAGTTTGCAATTGATCCATTCGCCATCAAACACGGTATTGTATCGTTTGTAGAATTTGATGGCGGGTTCGTTCCAGTCTAGTACTTGCCATTCCATCCGTTTTACTTTCTGTTGTTTGGCAACTTTGGCAACCTCGTTAAACAACAATTTGCCGTATCCATGCTGGCGTTCGTTTTCGGTAACAATAATATCTTCTAAAAACAAACACTTGCCTTTCCAGGTACTGTATTTGTAATAGTAAAGCGCCATACCAACAATAGTATTGTTTTTTTCGGCTACAAAAAAATCAAATAGTTTATCGTTGCCAAATCCCCATTCTTCCATTTGCTCAATGGTAACTTCTACATCAAGCGGGGCTTTTTCGTAGGCAGCCAGTTCTTTAATAAGATTCAGTATGGCTGGGATGTCAGTCTTGGATCCTGTTCTGATTGTCATTTTTAGAAAAGTGTTTTTTTAATACAATTTTTTGTAAGATGCGTTTAATGATGAGTTCGGCCACCACGGCAATGTAATCTTCGTTCTTGTTTTCGGCAAGCTCGGTACTCAGGCGTTTCTCATTAATATCTACTCGGTAAAGTAATTGTTGCAAATTAAAATGGCTTCTTTTTTCATTCAGTTTTATCACTTGGATCAATGTTTGCTTGATGTCGTCGAATTCTGGTTCCAGAGAATCCACAAAGGATCCATCGCAAGCACATTCTTCCAGATCTTTTTTTAGCTGCATTTTAAATGCTTCAAAAAGTTCTTTTGAATTTAAATGATCTGCTATTTTTAATTGCTTATCCATTTTGTTTGAGCAATAAACGCTCAACCGGCTTGTTGTTTAATATGTGCGATTCAATGATCTCTTTCACGTCTTTTTTATGCACGCCAACATAAAATATACCCTCTGGGTAAATAGCTACAGTTGGTCCAAAATCGCAGATCCCCAAACATCCACTTTTATTTGCGCGTGTTTTTAGGTTCACGTTCAGGTCTTTTAATTGCTTTTTAAATTCGCCAACTAACTCAAGGCCATGTGCTTCACCGCAACTCAAGCGTTCAGATCCGGTGCGTTGGTTGGTACATACAAATATGTGAACATCAAAAACTTTCATAAACAAAAATAAGTGTAAATTGTAACTAATATATGGCAAAGATACTAATTACGGGTGGAACAGGATTGATCGGGAAACATTTGTCTCAGCATTTAGCTGAAATGGGAAACGAAGTGGTGTTATTGAGTCGGAATCCGCATCAGTCGCGTTCGGCTTTTAAAGTTTACGAATGGAATGTAACTACTGGTTTTATAAATGAGAAAGCGTTTGAAGGCATTGAGCATATAGTGCATTTAGCAGGTGAGGGGATAGCAGACAAGAACTGGACAGATAAGCGTAAGGAAGAGTTAATTGATTCCAGAGTTCAGTCTGCCCAATTGATCGCTAAGTATTTGCTTAAGTTGAATATAAAATTAAGATCGTTTATAGGTGCCAGTGCCGTTGGTTATTACGGTGCAAAAACCAGTGAAACTATTTTTGCCGAAACCGACAAACCGGCGGATGATTTTTTAGGGAATGTATGTAAGGTTTGGGAAGAGAGTTATGAACCCATTAAAAAACTGGGTATACCTTGTTCCATTATTCGTATTGGAGTGGTAATGGCCAAAGAAGGTGGTGCTTTGCCTAAAATGATGATGCCATTTAAATTTGGAATTGGATCGGCTTTAGGTAACGGAAAGCAATGGATGCCTTGGATACATATTGATGACCTTGCTCGTATATTTGCTAACGCGCTGTTTGAGAAGATACCTTTTGACACCTATAATGCAGTGTCGTCTCAACCTGTTACTAATTACGATCTTTCAAAAACGCTTGCCCATGTTATGCGTAAACCTTTTTTTGCACCCAAGGTGCCAGCATTTGTTTTAAAACTGATCTTCGGCGAAATGTCGGCCGTGGTGCTCGAAGGGTCGCGCGTGAGCAATAAAAAATTAGTGCAGGCCGGTTTTGAGTTTAAGAACAATGAATTAGAAACTTGCTTGAAGAATTTGCTGAAATGATTATATTTAAAGCATGGAATTTATTGATGAACTCATTCAGAAATACAGTGAAGATCATACACAAGCAGAAAACGATCTGCTAAAGAAACTGAACAGAGACACGCATTTAAAAAGCAATCAACCGCGCATGTTAAGCGGGCATTTGCAAGGTCGTTTTTTAAGTTTTCTGTCGAAACTTACTCAGCCAAAATTTATTTTAGAGATAGGTACTTACACCGGTTATTCAGCATTATGTTTGGCAGAAGGCTTAAGTGCGAACGGAAAGTTGATGACCATTGATCCAAACGAGGAAACGAACTCATTTGCCAGAAAATATTTTAATGAATCGGTTTATGCCAAGCAAATAGAATTGTTGCAAGATCAGGCGTTGAATGTGATACCAGCCATTAAGGAAACGATAGACTTGGTATTTATTGATGCCGATAAAAAAAATTACATGAATTATTATAATGCGGTGATTGACAAAGTTCGAAGTGGTGGTTTGTTGATTGCAGATAACGTTTTATGGAGTGGTAAAGTAATTGAAGAAGAAAGTAAAATGGATGCCGATACAAAATTGATCCATCAATTTAACGAGTTGGTAAGCGCTGATGAACGAGTAGAAAACTTATTACTACCTGTGCGAGATGGTTTGATGATATTGAGAAAGAGGTGATTAGAAAGTGAAAGTTTTTTTTGCGTGAGCGATTGTCCGCCGTGGCGGATGAAAAGCGCGACCCCGCAGATAAATTTAATAAAAGGAAGAAATGAATTGCGGGGGTACGCCCTAAAATAAATTAAAAGATATGATCATAGACATAAGAAGTGATACCGTAACTAAGCCAACAAAGCAAATGCTGGAGGCTATGATGAGCGCCGAAGTAGGTGATGATGTGTTTGGAGAAGACCCAACTGTGATAAAACTGGAACAAAAGTTGGCAGGCATGTTTGGTCACGAGGCTGGTTTGTTTTGTCCGAGTGGTACCATGACCAATCAAATTGCTATTAATGTTCATACACGACCAGGTGAAGAAGTGATATGTGATGTGAACAGCCATATTTATAATTACGAAGGCGGAGGGATCTCAAAGAACTCAGGTGTTCAGGCGAAACTGTTGCAGGGGAATAGGGGCAGGTTAACAGTTGCTCAAATAAAAGAAAGTGTAAATGCAGACTATGATTGGTTGTGTAAAACAAGCTTGGTTGGACTGGAAAATACAGTAAACAAAGCAGGAGGTAGTTATTATGATTTGCAGGAGGTGAAAGCTATATCTGACTTTTGTAGAAGTTCAAAGATCAATTTACATTTAGATGGAGCACGTATTTTTAACGCTTTAATTGAAACGGGTGAGCAGCCAAAAAAGTATGGTGATCTGTTTGATTCTATTTCTGTTTGTTTGAGCAAAGGTTTGGGTACACCATCAGGTTCGGTTTTAATAGGCAATAGTTCATTCATTAAACAAGCACGCCGTGTAAGAAAAGTGTTTGGTGGCGGTATGCGCCAGATCGGTTATTTTGCTGCTGCCGGAATGTATGCATTAGAGAATAATATTGATCGTTTGGCGGAAGACCATAGGCGCGCAAAGCAAATAGGGAAGAATCTGGAAAAATATGCATGGGTAAAAGGTGTGATGCCGGTTGATACAAATATTGTGATCTTTGATCTGAATGATGGATTAACAGCCGAAGAATTTATTGCTATCATGGCTAGTAAACAAATTAAAGTGGTAGCTTTTGGAAAGCATACGATTCGTATGGTAACACATTTAGACTTTACGGACGTGATGTTAGAGCGATTATTAGCCGAGCTGCAGGCATTTAAAAAGTTATAAAAAGCTAAAATAGAAGGGGGCTTTGGTTATTTACATAACTTAAAGCCATTGAAACCTCTGTTTAAATACGTGTTTGTTTTGATCGCGTTGGTGTTTTTCACCAAACCTTCATGTGCTCAAAAAACATTGCAAATACTAAAGGTTAAGCCTGGTTCTTTTAAGAAATACGAATTATTTTGTGGCAATAAAATGGTTTATAAATTAAAAGGCGATCGGTTTTACCGGCATCAAAAGATCGCGAATATGAATGATAGCCTCATTTTATTTGAAAACGATTCGATTATAAAATTAAGCGAGATAAAAGCAATAAAATTAAGAACCGGAAATCATTTGATGGGAACCTTTGCGGATGGATGTTTGAAAGGAGCGGTGTTGTGGCCCGGACTTAATTTTGTAAACAACATCATTCTTGAAAGTGCATTGAGAGTAGATCCAAGAGCCTTGATTATTTCTGCAAGTTTTTTGACGGTGGCAATTATTTTAAAACAGATCAGCGTAAAACGGATCCATATCCGAAGAAACGTGAGTTTAAAGGTTTTGGATCTTGATTTTCAGAAGTTAAACTGACTCATTTTTAATATCATTTTTATTTTATTTTTAATTTTATCTATATGTTAATCAATACATTATGGTTTAGTTAAAATATTTATTTGGTTTATAATATAAACTAGTTTACATTTGTTTCATCAAATTTAAAAGAATGGAAAATAAAGACTTTAATCCAACAGAAAGTATGCAGTTGATCAACACGATGATAAACACTGCGAAGAATAAATTAGCCGACGATGGCTTTTTGTTGATCTTTTGGGGATGGAATGTAGTTGCGGCAGCTCTAATTCATTATGCCACATTAAAACTTAATATACAACATGGCGAGTACGCTTGGTCTATATTAATGCCATTAGGCGGTATTGTTTCGGCAGTATATGGATATAAGCAAGGGAAGAAGAAAACCGTTAAGACTTATGTAGGTACTTATTTAAGTTATTTATGGGGTGCTTTTGGGATTGCCTTGGTATTAACTATAGTAAGTATGCCGCAATATGGTATTAAGCCAACTTATTTTATGTTAATGATTCTTTATGGGGTAGCAACTTTTGTTTGCGGTGGTATTTTAAATTTTAAACCATTGATCATTGGCAGTCTCTTTTCTTTTGCTTGTGCGTTTGTTTCTAATTTTTGTGGAGAAATGGATCAGTTACTCATTATTTCTATTGCGCTTTTATGTAGTTATGTTATACCTGGTCATTTATTAAGATCAAAATTTAAATCGCAACATGTTTAAAGACCTCGATCCTATATTGCACTCTCAATTACGTTTAGCAATTGTTTCTATATTGGTATCGGTTCAGGAAGCCGAGTTTACGTATCTCAAGGAAGAAACAAACGCAACGGCCGGGAATTTGAGTGCTCAAATACAAAAATTAAAAGAGGCTAATTATATTGAAATTGAAAAAAAATTCAAAGATAATTACCCGCTTACCATTTGCCGGATCACGCCTGAAGGTATTAAGGCTTTTGAGGTGTATGTGAAGTGTTTAAAACAATACATTCATAAGAAGTAATTATAAGGATCTCCAGATTAACGTGACTGATCTTTTTTTAATCTAATTTTATAGTATTAAATTTCTCAGGCTTATACAGATCTTCGCTTAAGTTTTTCGGGAATTTAATATCGTAGTAGCGTTCAATTAAATTTAATTTACCGTTTTGTTTAAAAATAATGGTGGGTGAGATCCAGTAGTTTTTTGTCTTATAGTAATCGGCAAAGATCACTTCATTGGTCTTGTTTTTTTGTTTGTAGATCACCCGATGCATGTATAATCGTTCTGCGTCTATCCAAAACTGACGGCTTTCCAGGTCGCCTTTATCGGCCCCAACCACATAAACTTTTCTTCCTTCAAATACCTCTTCTCTGATCTTTGAAAGGCAATAACCCAGTGAGTCGAGCATGTGGCATGTTTTTTCAGGACTTAAAAAATACACATCCAGTCCAATTAATAATAGATCATGAATCATTGGTGAACTCTGTGGGTTTTGACCATCCCTGAAGGATGTTACTTTAGAATTGCTGAATATCACTCCGTTCTTAGAATCTTTTGTTTCGAATTTGATCAGCAAATTGCCAGGTAGAGTGGCTGCTTCGTGCCAAACATCTTTTTTTACAATCGAGTCGTTTCGGTAAAACTCCATGTTTTGACTGAAGGTAAAATGCTTATACCATTTGTTGTGGTATTTTGTGTGCATGGCTGTTATTAATTCATCTCCTGAATTAAATTTTTTATTCTGAGAATAAAGGTTCAAGCAAATAGTATGAGCTATAAGTATAAAAAAAACATTCTTCATGGTTTAAAATTAAACTTTAATATGATTTAACTACCACAAACTACAATAATTGCACAAATATTTGATTTTCAATCATAAAGAATTGGTTTATATTTTTTTTTCCAGGAAATTTCATATTTTTGAATCGATTTAGAAATAATAAGATGAAGAAAGTAAATTTAGTTGTTATTATCATATTTATAAATGCGTTTGCTTATAGTTTAAGCATTGATTCCCTAAAGAATATTCTAAAAAGGAAAGACATACATGATACAACCAAGTTAAGGGCTCTGTGTATACTTTCAGAAAAGGCCCCGGATGGTGAATGGGAGGTGTTCAATGAGCAGATGAATGGTTTAGCCATAAAGAAGTTGGCAGAAAAAAATTCAACTGAATTGCAAAATAAATACAATAATTTTTTGGGATATTCATATAGTAATATGGGTTACATAGCCCAAACACAGAGTGATTTGGATAAAGCCATTAAGTTTTTTCAGAAGGCACTTGATATTTTTTTGAAAATAGGAGGAAAAGGCGATCAGGCATCATGTTACAATAGTATAGGAAGTGTTTATAATGATAGAAGTGAGTTTTCTACTGCAATCGAGTATTATAAAAAGGCAATTAAAACTGCAGAAGAAGTTGGAGCAAAGTCAATTGCTTCAGTGGCCTATAATAATTTAGGGTTGATTTTTTATAGAATGGGAAATATACCTTTAGCTGTAGAATATTTATATAATAATGCAAAAGTTCAGGAGCAAATAGGTGATGATGTTTCTGTATCTGCCACTTATAATAACCTTGGACAGATCTTATCTCGAAATGGCGATACCACAAAGGCTCTTGAATACATGAATAAGTCGCTTAAAATTAGAGAAAAACTTGGGTTAAAAGAAGGGATGGCTATCGTTTTGAATAATATGGCATCCATTCAGGGTGGTAAAGGAAGATATAAGGAATCACTTCAGCTATTTAATAGATCACTGCAATTAAAAGAATCGATAAATGATCATCAAGGTATAGCCTTGTCTTACCTAAATATTGCTAGAATATATCTGAAAACTCAAAATTATGATAGTGCTACAATTTATTGTAAAAAGGCGATTGAGATCTTAGAGAAGTTTGAAGAGAAGGAAGAAATATGTAATGGTTATATGATATATGGCACTATTCTTATGAATCAAAACAAATTAAAGGAAGCTGAAGATTATACAAAACGTGCTCACGAAATAGCCGTAGAGATAAGTAATATGGAAGATATTAAATTTACTTCGGCTCAATTATTCGCGATTTATAAGAAACTTAACAAATACGATAAAGCTTTGGAAATGCATGAATTATACATGAGAACCAATGATAGCTTGAATAGCCAGGTTAACAAAAAAGCGATCTACAAAAAGCAATTAAATTATGAATACGAGATCAAGGCGATTGCAGATAGCATTAAGGTGGCAGAAGAACGAAAAGTGAGCGATCTAAAGTTACAACAGGAAAAAACTCAAAAATATGTATTGTATGTTGGTTTGGGTATAGTTATGATCTTTGCTTTTATTATGTTTAACAGATTTAAAGTTACCCAGCGTCAAAAAAAGATCATCGAAGATCAAAAACATATAGTTGAAGAAAAGAACAGGGAAATCACTGATAGTATTAATTACGCACAGAAGATTCAGAAAACCTTACTTGCAAGTCAAACATTTTTGAATAATAATCTTCAGCAATATTTTGTGTTGTTTAATCCAAAGGACATTGTAAGTGGCGACTTTTATTGGGCTACCAATGCGCACGATAAGTTTTATCTGGCTGTAGCTGATTCAACCGGACATGGAGTTCCTGGTGCGTTTATGAGTTTGTTGAATATTTCTTTTTTAAATGAAGCAATTAATGAGAAAGGATATGTGCATACGAATGAAGTGTTGAACCACACTCGACAACGATTGATACAGAGTTTAGCCAACGAGGATCAAGAAGGTGGAAACGACGGGATGGATTGTAGTTTGCTTTGTTTTGATTTTAAGAGTAATATATTAGAATTTACTTGCGCCAATAACCCAATCTTAGTGATCAGAAATGGGCAGATCATTGAACACAATGCCGACAAAATGCCAGTTGGTAAATCGCCTAGACAAGAGCTGTCATTTACAAAAACACAGTTTCAACTACAAAAGGATGATATTGTTTATGCATTCACTGATGGTTATCCAGATCAGTTTGGTGGTCCAAAAGGCAAGAAATTTAAATACAAAGCATTATGCGAATTGCTATTAAACAGTTCTCCTAAAGATCTAAAACTCCAACAAGAATTACTACAAAAATCATTTACAGTTTGGAAAGGCGAATTAGAACAAATAGATGATGTTTTGGTGTTTGGTATAAAGATCTAGATCAATTAACCACCAATTTCATGCGGTACTCGGTACCGTTATAGGTGATAGAACATACATAAACTCCTTTGGCTAAAGGTTTAGCAGGTGTAATGTCTAATTTAGCGCCGGTGATATTATCATTTATCAATTCAAAAGGAGAGTCGAAAACCGATTTCGCCAATTGATCATAGATCTTAACCTCGAGTTTTTGATTGGTAAGTGCTGTTGGCACATCAATGCTAAACTGACCTGTGTTTGGATTTGGATAAATAGTAAACTCTGGAGAATATACCTTAACGGAAATAGAATTGGTGTATTTGTAGCCCCCGTCAAGATCAACTTGCTTTAAGCGGTAGTAATACAAAGGATGTTTTAGGTCATAATCAACTGCGTCGTAATTAAGTATCCCAACATGACTTCCGTTTGGTGCTTTAGACCGCACACTCGTTATTTTTGTAAAATTAACACCATCAATGCTTTTTTCCACATCATAATAAGCGTTGTTCAATTCGGTAGCAGTTTTCCATTTTAGAAATACCACTTTTACCTCCAAATTACCAGTAAAGGCTAAAAACTCAACAGGAAGATACGAATTACATGGTGCAGGAAAACAAGTACCCCCACCTTTTGGCCCATCTGAAGCTTTCCATACTTTAACATTGCAAATATTCAACTCATTTGAAGATCCCGAACCGTTAGGAACCATTTTGCCATTAGGATTCATTACTTGAAAGGCTGAACAGCAAGGCATGCTTAATTTTCCTCCGCCAGTATCAAAAGTTATAGTTCCACTAACTTGAACCAACATTTGAGTTGGACAAGTTCCAGTACATGGTGAAGCTGGGCAAGCGGCGCATGATGAATAATAATCTGCGTGAGCAGTTACTGTAACAGAAATCCCTGAAGGAATTACGGCAATTTTACCACATCCAGGGCCTCCCGGACAAGACCAAATAGCAGCATTCCATGCACCACTGGCTGTAGCTGTGCAAATAGTTTGTGCAGAAAGATACTGCATTGATATGATAATTAAGAAAAGTAATTTTTTCATTTCAGTAAACTAAAGTTAATACTGTTTTATCTAAATCCAAATCCTAAAAAACTTTAGGAAAGTTTTTGATAGGTTTGCCACCATCTATCCGGTATTTCATTGTTCATGGCCATATCGTAATCTTTTGGTGAACAAGGGATCAATGTGTGGCGTTCAAATTTCAGGTCTTTGTGCGAAGGGTATGGGATCTCCATCCACCATCGGTCGCTTTTTTTACTCTTATAAAAATTGATATCGTATTTGTCTTCCAACACGACATGAAATCTTAAGTATTCGGGATTTGAACGGCTAGGGAAATCATTCTTACGGCTATAAAAACCATCTAAGAAACACCAGATCATTTGCGCGAGTAAATTGGCAGTTTTGCCGCCAATATCATAATCGGGGTTCAACTCATAAAATCCAATTGAAGATAACTTATCGCTCATACCAGCATAACGCATCATTTGGCAAGCTTCTTCACTATAAAAACCATTAGGTGAAGCGTTAGGGTTTGCAGGTGCATCGGCGTTTTTTATAGAAGTGATATCAAAGGTGATCATATCAGCCTGACGAATGATGGGTTCTGAATCTTCGATCTTATCACGTATCTGCCCCAAACGGTATACATCAAAAAATAGGCGCTCCATCATTTTTAAACTTAATGGATCTACCAAATAAGTTTGATAACCCACATTACTAAAATTGAACAAATAATTAGGTTGATGTAAAATGATCTTACCTAAGTAAGATTGATTATTGATTTCCTCATCCGGATTTCCAATATCAAAAACACTGTCGATACTCACAATATTGATGGTTTGTTCAAGGTCTTTATATCCCAAGAATTGCGGGTAGGTAAGGTCTTGCGAGCCACCAATTATGATTGGAATAATGTTTTTGCGGATCAAAGCATCTACGGTGGTTCTTACAGCAAAGTAAGTATCTTCTGTGCTATGGCCAGATCTAATATCGCCCAGATCCAGGATCTTTCCATTGAATTCACCTGAATATAATTTGTACAAATATTTTCTAACGGAGTTGGCAGCGTTTTCGCAGCCGCTATTATTCACGGAGTTTCTGCTTTCGCCTACACCAAAAATAGCAATGTGTTGCTCGTCGAGTTCAGGAAAATCGCTTCCTTGTTTATAAATGGTAAACACATTTCCTAATTGCAATGGGTTTAATTCACCCTCATGAAATTCAGAAACATCAACAGGTGTAAAGAAAGTAGAAATATCGGTCATTGATAATAATTTTCTCTAAATTATACATACTAAGTTTTAAATACCAACCAATTAAAACAACATATTAACAGTGGGTGTTTAATTTGTTCTACCGAATTTTAATTAAGGAATAAATTAATAGAGTAATTATGTCAGTAAAACCGCACATATTAATTGCATTACCATATATTCTTTCAAGCCAAGCAATCGTTTGACCTACATCTTAAACACCTTGTTTGTGCGCTTAAGTGATGTGAAGTATGAATTAACGCATGATCAGGAAGTATTTAAAGCTGCAACCGGAGCTAAGATCAATTATTCTGACGTGCACATGGAAGGTTGTTTACAGGTGATACCACACCCCATTTTGTTTGAATACGGGATAAAAGATTACCTATTGGAAGTGCACTCAAACGAATTGTACTTAAAGTATTTCTTTAAGAACTCAAAAGGCGATATTCCCTTTGATATCTTTGGCGCAGCGTTTTGGCTTGTTTCACGCTATGAAGAATATTTGCCTTTTAAAGCTAATAAATACAACGTGTTTGATTACCGCAGCAGTTTAGCTTGGCAAAATAGTTTTTTAGAGAAACCCTTGGTGAATATTTGGTTGAATGAGTTAAAGAGACTTATTCAGAAAACAAACAAGGACATTGTATTCAAAAACGCGGAATTTAAGTTTACCACCACCATTGATATCGATAATGTTTACAAGTTCAAGCATAAAGGCTTTGTTCGCTCATTGGCTGGGGTGTTAAGCGATATTCTTTCGAAAAATATCAAGCAATTGCGAAACAGGATCAATACCATTTTGTTCAATCGATTAGATGAGTTTGATTGCTATCAGTTTTTAATTGAGACCAATAAAAAGTACGATACCAAAGCCATCTATTTTCTTTTATTAGGCGATTATGGTGTGAACGACAAAAACCATCCTTCTTCAAATTTAAATTTTCAAACGCTCATTAAGCATTTATCTGATTATTCTACCACCGGCATACATCCATCTTTTGCTTCAAATTTTAATACACAGCAACTTAAAGTTGAGATCGTGCGTTTGGCAACCATCACACACAAAGATGTGATCCATTCGCGTCAGCATTTTGGTATGCTTACCTTTCCAAGTACCTACCAATCTTTATTACAGGCAGGTATTACGCATGATTATAGTTTGGGTTACACCAACATGAATGGCTTCAGGGCCAGTATTTGTTCATCCTACAAGTGGTATAACATGGGAGAAGAGATGGAAACTGCTCTTACTCTGCATCCGTTTTGTTTAAATGATGTGGCATTGGATAAGGAATTGATGAAGAACGAAGCATTAGTGAAAGATCAATTTCAAGAATGTCAGCAAACCATCTCACGTTTTGGCGGCGAAATGATCATGGTGTTTCATAACGACATGTTATCGAATACCCTTAAAGGTTCAAAATGGCGCGAATTGTATGTTTGGTTTCAGGAAAAAATAAGATCAAATTAGGGATCGAAGGGATCAGGGCTTTTCACAAAAAACACTTGTTTATCAACAATTACAATAAAATAGCCTCAATAAACTGGTTTTTTTGATAAAAAGCCCAGTTAAAAATTGGTTAAATCCCCTTATTTTTATAAAATTGCATAAAATTTTAAGAAATGGCAGAGGTACACGTTTTAGGCATAATGTATATTGAGATAAACAATGAACAAGAGTTGGAATTTAAGTATAAACCAGATGTTCCGAAATTACAATTGGTTGGTACGATCTTAAATTCTGAGAGTGAAGATGAGGAAGAGGGGGTATTGTTTTTAACTCAAAAGCAGTTAAATCAATTGATCGCTAACAAAGATATTGAATTGAAATTGCAAGACGATCGTTGGTACTTAAACAAACCATTAACCAAGGAGCAGATCAAAAAGATTGGCTTAGTGGATGTGGAAGCAAATTACATGGGTACTGCCGGCGATCTTAAATGTTACGAAGCAGTTAATATCAAGTAATTGTTACCATTCGGCTGGTCCGTATCGCTTACTCAGTTTATGATTAGGTAATACTTGATAAAACAGCTGATCAGGCCAAAACAATACTTTAATACTATAAGTAGGTGAATTTAATTTTTCACCTATTTTTTTTTGATTTTTTAGGGTGAATCGATACGCCACATCGGCACCTAAACCTGCCCAACGAAACACCTTGAACTGAACCGTGATACCAGGTTCGTACAAAAACAAAAAATATTTTGGATCGTGATTGTGAAAGCGATAGGCCTTTTCTTTCTGAAACCAGGATAGGCCGGTGCCTGCTTGAATAGGTACACTTAGCTGCCAGCGTTTGGTGCGGTGAAAAACAAAATCAATATAGTAACACAGGTAACCCAGTTTCATGAATTTACTTACGGTATCCATTTTTGAGAGTTCAGAATTGTATTCATAGAAGTCAGATGTGTAATCGGATTTTACCCAACTAAAACCACCGCCAATACGCAGTTTTCGCTTGTAAGCAATACCCAAACGTACGCCGGTGATGTTGATCAATTCGTTCTTGTAAAAACTCACACGTGATTCTAAACGCGCATCAATGCTTGATCGCGAACGAAACATCAGATTTAAAGAATCAAGAAATTGTGCTTTGCCATTTACAAACAGCAGTGAGAAAAGAATTATGACAAGCACCTTTTTCATTCCTAACAAAATTAAGTGTATAACTCATAAACCTTAACTTTTAATATTAATTGTTTCAACAAGCTAGTTGTAGTAATTTTAAGTTTTACATTGTTAGATACCGCCATTGAATATTTAAAGGGTATTGGTCCGCACCGATCCGAATTGCTGAAAAGCGAACTCGGTATCTATACCTTCCGCGACCTTCTTTTTTATTACCCGTTCAGGCATGTAGACCGTACCAAGTTTCACACCATTAGCAGTATTTCAGAAGAATCGGTTCCGGTGCAGTTGCGAGGTACTATTGAAAACATGCAGGTGATCGGCGAAAAACAAGCTAAGCGCTTAGTAGCAAAATTCAGAGATAACAGTGGGGTGATGGAGTTGGTATGGTTTAAAGGACATCAGTGGATGGCCAATAAGTTACAATTGGGTGTTGAGTACATAGTGTATGGCAAACCTACAGCGTTTAAGGGTAGGTTTAATATTGCACACCCCGAAATAGATGCGGCGAGTGAGTGGGACTTGAATGCCCCAAGCGTATTTCAGCCTGTTTATAACACCACCGAAAAGCTTAAATCGCGCGGTTTGGATAGTAATGGCTTTCGGAAAATACTCAAGCAGTTATTCTTGCAAATTCAACCAAGTATCATTCACGAAAATTTATCGGAAGAATTGCGAGAAGATTTTAAATTGATCGGACGGTTTGCAGCCCTTCATCAGATACACTTTCCGGATAGTCAGAAGAACCTCGCGGCAGCCGTGTATCGCTTAAAGTTTGAAGAATTGTTTTTTGTACAGCTTCGCTTATTGCGCTTAAATAAAATTCGTGTTAATACGGTCAGAGGTTTTGTATTTTCAAAAGTAGGAGACTTGTTCAATGGATTTTATAATCATCACTTGCCCTTTCAATTAACGAATGCCCAAAAACGCGTGATCAAAGAGATACGATTGGATATGGGCAGCGGAAAACAAATGAATCGCTTGGTGCAAGGAGATGTAGGAAGTGGCAAAACATTGGTGGCACTCATGTGCATGCTTTTGGCAAATGATAATGGTTACCAGGCCTGTTTAATGGCACCCACCGAAATATTGGCGCAGCAGCATTTTCAAACGTTTACCGATCTGTTAAAAGACTTGCCGGTAAACATAGCCATCTTAACCGGTTCAAGCACGGCTAAGGAAAGACGTGAATTACTGAATGGTATTGCTACCGGAGAAACACATATTTTGATAGGCACACACGCTTTGATAGAAGATAAAGTGGTTTTTAAAAATCTAGGTTTTGTTGTGATCGATGAACAACACCGTTTTGGAGTAGCTCAACGTGCCCGTTTGGCTAAAAAGAATACCCAGCCTCCGCATATTTTAATCATGACTGCAACACCTATTCCGCGCACTTTGGCTATGACCTTATACGGAGATCTGGACACCAGTGTGATAGATGAGTTGCCGCCGGGAAGAAAACCAATAAAAACCATGCATTTTAGCGAAACACAACGTTTGCGTTTGTTTGGTTTTATGAAAGAGCAGATTCAGTTAGGCAGGCAAGTGTATGTGGTATATCCTTTGATCAAAGAAAGTGAGAAAATGGATTACCGTAACTTGCAGGAGGGCTATGACCATATTGTGCAGGAGTTTCCGCCACCACAATTTCAGATCAGTATTGTGCATGGTAAATTAACGAATGAGCAAAAAGAGTATGAGATGCAACGCTTTGTTAAAGGCGAAACACAAATAATGGTTGCCACCACTGTAATTGAGGTTGGTGTAAATGTGCCCAATGCAAGTGTTATGGTGATAGAAAGTGCCGAACGATTTGGTTTGTCGCAACTACACCAGTTGCGCGGCCGGGTAGGGCGTGGTGCTGATCAGTCGTTTTGCATATTGATGACCGGCTACAAACTTGGTGCAGATAGCCGAACCCGCATGGAAACCATGGTGCGTACCACGGATGGATTTGAGATCAGTGAAGTGGATCTGAAATTGCGCGGTCCGGGTGATATAGAAGGTACACAGCAAAGTGGTGTCTTAGATCTGAAATTAGCTGATCTGGCAAAGGATGGCCAGATTTTGCAGATGGCTAGAAATGCGGCTCAGCAGATATTGGATGAAGACAGTGAATTGAGTTTGGAGAAGAATAAATTGTATCAGAATTACTTTTTGCATTTGAGTAAAACCCGGCCTGATTGGAGTAAAGTGGGCTAAACGAAAATAAAAAAACTCCTGTGATTACAGGAGTTTTTAATTTGAAAAGAGGTACTTATTATTTGTTTCCCTTAACAATGAACCACCATAAAGCCACATAAACCGCTTCCGGTTTAGCACCTTTAATATCACTCATTACATCACTCATTTTGGCAATGGTGCTGTTGCTAGAGTTACGGATGTCATTTCCATCTACCTTTAATACCGTTGAATTGCTGGAGTTACGAATGGTTTTGCCATCGCTATCCACATGCCCTACAGAGCTGTTGCTGGAGTTACGAATGGTTTTCCCGTCGCTGTCAATTCTTCCTACCGATGAGTTGCTGGAGTTACGTAATGTTTTTCCATCACTATCCATTTTGTGTTGTGCCGAAGCAAATGTTGAAATAAGCGTAAACGCTGCTATTGCAATTAGTTTTTTCATGTATGTTTGATTTATAGGATAAAGATATAAATGTATTTGATAAAACCATTGTTTTTCTCTCCTGAAATACCATGTTAAAAGCTGACGTATTCTAAAAAAACCTTATATTTATTTTGTGAATTCAATTCGAAAAGATACCATCATAGCTTTAGCCACTCCAAATGGAGTTGGGGCTATTGGTGTGATACGCATAAGTGGTAAGGATTGTATTTCCATGGTGGAAAAGTTCTTTTTTACAAAAGATCTGAAACCTAAAAAACTAACAGATAAAGCTTCACATACCATTCATTTTGGTGTGATAGCGCACAGCGAAGTGATCATTGATGAAGTATTGATCAGCTTGTTTAAAAACCCACACTCCTATACCGGAGAAGATTCGGTAGAGATATCCTGCCATGGTTCGGCTTTTATTTTGCAACAAGTACTGGCACTTTTTCTCAAGAATGGCTGCCGTATGGCTGAGCCGGGTGAGTTTACGATGCGTGCATTTTTAAACGGGAAATTAGATCTGAGTCAGGCTGAAGCCGTTTCTGATCTGATCGCTAGTAACTCAGCCGTGTCGCATCAAGTGGCTATGCAACAGATGCGTGGTGGTTTTAGCAGCAAAATTAAGGTGTTACGTGATCATTTGATCAATTTTGCATCCTTAATTGAGTTGGAACTTGATTTTAGTGAAGAGGATGTGGAATTCGCCGATCGAACAGATCTGAAGAAATTAATTTCTCAGATCTCCGGCATCCTTCAAAAACTGATCGATAGTTTTGAAGTGGGTAATGTGATCAAGAATGGTATACCTGTTGCTATTGTTGGAAAACCAAACGCCGGTAAATCAACCTTATTGAATTTATTATTAGATGACGATAAAGCCATTGTGAGTGAAATACCAGGTACAACCCGTGATGTGATAGAAGATGAAATTGTGATCGATGGCGTGATGTTCCGTTTTATTGATACGGCAGGTATACGCACCACCACTGATATTATAGAGCAAATGGGCGTAAACAAGGCTTTTGAAGTGATAAAAAAATCAGCTATTATTATTTACCTGTTTGATTCGCATGAATTAAGCAGTGGTGATCTGAAGTTAGAAATTGAATTGATCAAAGAGCATATCGGTAAATCGCAATTGGTTATTGTTGCCAATAAAATTGATGTGGAAGGAGAAGCAGAACTCAGAAAAGAGTTTGCAGATTTTAATGACATCATTTACATTTCGGCAAAGGAACACAAGAATATTGAAGAACTTAAAAAGCGCTTGGTTGGTTTATTTGATAATAGAACAGTGAATGCAACAGAGACCGTTGTAACAAACGCAAGACATGCCGAATCGTTACGAAGGTCACTTTTGGCTTTAAATAAAGTATCTGAAGGGTTAAACAGCAATGTACCGGGCGATTTTCTGGCATTGGATATTCGTTATGCATTGGACGAACTGGGCAGTATCACAGGAGAAGTTACCAATGAAGACCTGTTAGATTCTATTTTCACACGCTTTTGTATCGGTAAATAATTCATGATATATTCGTCGCTAAATAATTATAAATTCATCCAATCTGTTTAGTTCCGTGAAACGTTTTTTGCTACTTCTGTTTTACTTAAATCACCTGGCCATTCAATCGCAAGTTAAAGTAGGTGATGTGAAAGTACCGGTAACTCTTGCAAATGGTGAAACTACCCTGGTGTTAAATGGGGCAGGACTTCGCGAGAAATATTTCATAGATCTGTATGTGCTGGCGCTTTACGTTAAAACAAAATCAAGCGACCCCATCAAACTTATGAATGCGAATGAACCCATGGCGATCCGCATGTATATTGTTTCTGGCTTTGTTACCAGCGAGAAAATGGAGGTTGTAACGGATGAAGGATTTCTCCGATCAACAGATGGAAATACAGCCCCCATTCAAAGCCGAATAGATCAAATGAAGTCTGTTTTTGCAGTTAAAATGAACAAAGGGGATATTTATGATTTTGTATATATACCGGAGGTTGGTACACAAGTGATCAAGAACGGGATCTTAGCCACAACAGTTGCCGGTTTCGATTTTAAAAGAGCTTTTTTCGGCATCTGGTTGTACAAAAAGCCAACAGACTCCGATATACAAGACAAGCTAATGGGTAAATGATTAAATTTATATAGTATAAAAAAGTAAAGTTTAACTAAATCAAATTACAAATGAAGATCAAAAAAATACTATTCAGTGCGCTTTTATTGATGATTTTGGGCTCAAAGGCACAATTAGAAGTTGGAGGTATTAAGGTGCCATATACTTTTAAAACAGATGAAACAACCTTAGTGATAAACGGCGCAGGTATTCGTGAGAAGTATTTCATTGATCTTTATGTTGGTGCACTTTACTTGAAAAGTAAAATAACTGATGCAACCAAGATCATAGCAGCGGATGAGCCTATGGCCATTAAACTGCATATCATTTCCGGAATGATCACCAGCGAAAAAATGACAGAGGCAACAGATGAAGGATTTAAAAAGTCAACTGGTGGAAACACAGCACCATTTGCCGCTAAGATCAGTCAGTTTAAATCGGTTTTCAAAGAGAAGATCAACAAAGGTGATATTTACGATATCGTGTATGAACCTGCTAAAGGTGTAATGATCTTTAAGAACAGCCAATTATCATCCACAATTCCAGGATTGGATTTTAAAAAGGCCTTATTTGGTATTTGGCTTTGCAATCAGCCAGCCGACTCGGACCTAAAGGATAAGATGCTTGGGAAATAAAGAGGGTGAAATAACTACAATTTATTAGTTCATATTAGGATACCGTTTATATCATTAAATTAACCGCTTGAAGTCGATCTATTTATTAATTGTTATCAGTTTGATTGGTTTTGGCGCTTATTCTGAAAACCTTGATTCACTAATTAAGTTTAGCGATTTGAGTTTTGGAAACGAAGTGGAAAGAACTACTTTTCTGAAGTATCGTGATAATTCTCAGAAAGCAGATATAATTGATCTGTTTTTAGCACATTATACAAAAAAGGAAGGATTCAGTTCGTTAAAAGCTCACGAACAAATATTGGATTGTGTAAATGAGTTAAAAAAAGAGACTGACGGATTATCTGAGCCTAAAAAGGTGAAAGCGATTTACAAGTATGTTCACAAACGCTTTTTTAAACTGTATCGTCTTCAAAATAGTTTTTCTGATATTTTTGAAAAGGGGGAGTATAATTGTGTATCTGGTTCAGCAATGTATGCCATCGTTTTTCAGTTAATGGATATTCCATACCAGATCGTTGAGGCACCCCAACATGTGTATTTATTTGCGTATCCAAGCACTCATAAGATCCTTGTTGAATCGACAATTCCAGTGAATGGTTATTTTACATTTTCTCCAGCTTACGTAGAAAAATTCAGTAATTATTTATTGGAAACAAAATTGATATCAGAAGAAGAACACAGTAGAAGTACCCCGGACCAGATCTTCAATAAGTACTATTTTGCGTCAAAGGGTCTGTCCATTCAGGAATTGGCTGGAATTCAGTATTGTAATTACAATGTTTTCTATATTGAGAACAATGAATTTGAAAAAGCGTTGGAAGAAATAAAGAAAGCATATTTTCTTATCCCAAATGAACGGAACAGGTACATTTTGTATTCGGTGCTAAGCCATGTAGTAACAAACAGAAATTACAAAACCGATAATGATGTAAACAATCTGAATTTGCTGTGCAGGTTAAATAACAAAAATAAGAATGAAGTGAGTGATGAAAGGATCAAATATGAATTCGGAAGAGTGTCGAAAGAACAACTCATCAGCAGTTCTGACCCGGTTTTATTTGAAAGTTCTTATCATCAATTGCAGAGTACTTTAACAGATTCTACATTAAAAAAAGAGATCGCGTTTTATTATAATTATGAGATGGCAAGAATTGGTATGCTAAAGGCGAAAGATAATGAGTTTGAAATGAAGCATTTGGAAGCAGCTTATTTGGCTAATTCAAAGCACGAGGATCTTCACCGAATGATCATGGGTTACTTTAGTGATAGAATAGAGGGAAGCAACGATCCGGATTATATTATGAAAGAAATTGAAAAATTTAGTAAGAAATTTGATTTCATGATAAGTGATGATCGATATAATTTGGTGAGATCGAATTGCCTGTTAGAATTAGCTTATCAGCAATTTATGTTAAAAAATCCGAGTATAGGTGAAAGTTATTTAGATAAATTTGAAAAGCTAATGAGGGAAAATAAGACACTGGTACCAGCAGAAAAATTTGTTGAAAAGGCCTATTCAACTGCTGCAACATTTTACTATAAAAAAGGAAATACCTCTAAAACAAAGCAAATCCTTAAAAAAGGCATTGAATATGCGCCAGAAAATTTCGGATTAAAGATCCGTTTAAGTCAGGTGCATTAAAAATTATTTGACGCTACATTAAAGCTTTGTGTTTTAATGAATGTGTTTCCAAAGCCGGTATTTCTGTAGGCGGCAATCGTTACTTTTTCCATCACAAAACCACCTTTAGGAATGTTGTACTGAAAAACAAACACATCGCCTTTTTTTTCTATTGGAACAACAGAACCAACATTGTTTCCTTCTCCGGCTTTAAATACTTGATACACTTTGTCACTTGCTTTTGGGTTTTCCAATCTGATATAATAAGACAATGTGTTTTCTAACAAAACAGCGTCACTTTCAGATATACTTATTTTAAAATCGTTGCTTACGAGTTCGCCATTTTGACGGTATTCCTTGGTTCCCTTGCAAAGTGCTCCCTCACTGTAATATTCAATGCTTTTTAACTTACCATTAGGGTAATAGTGTTCTTCTGCACCATTTTTCATCCCATGTTTATAGCGCACTCGGGTGAGCAGGTGGTTACTTCGGTAGCTATACTTTGAGCAGGCACTATCCATAAGGTCTTCCTTAAAGAATATTTCTGAATACAATTGCCCATCTTTATTGAACTCTTTCCAACAACCATTCTTTAGTTTGTTTTTGTATACCTGCAACGTTTTTAATCTTCCGTTTGCATGATAGATCAGTGTTGAATCATCTAAAGTGTCATTTACATAAAATTGCTTAGCTTTCAGCACCCCGTCTCTGTAATACTCCTTTAAGTAACCATTTTTTTTACCATTCTTGTATTCAATGGTTTGTTTAATAATATCTGTATCCTTAAAGTGAACTGTTTTTAACCCATCATCTATTTTATTGGGGTCACCGCAGCAATAAAAAATAAGCATCAAAATAGGCAAAATATATAAAGTACATTTTTTCATACGTCCCAAATATAATAAACAGTTTTGTTTTAAGAAATAAGTTACGTTTCTATAATGGTATGCTGTATGTCTTCGCTTTATTATTGTTCACCAGTATTGCTAAATTTTCTTACCTTACAGATAAATACTCTCAACATGTCAAACACAAAAATAACAGTAAGCAATAACGGACCTTTACGTTTAGAAGGCGAATTTGAAATAGTGGATAAGAGCGGAAATTCTTATGATCTGGCAGGAAGGACTGTAGTTTCATTATGTCGTTGCGGCTTATCGAAAAACAAGCCGTTTTGTGATGGTGCGCATAACGGGCATTTTGAACACGAAGCTACGGCCTTTGCCTTGCCGCCAAAAAAATAAGTTATTTCTTAAGCCAACCGGTAATACTCATTCTGCGTGCATTGGTCACTAGTACTTCGTGACTCAATTCACTGCTATTAAAAAACACGGTTTTGCCCTGTGTTGGTGAAATGGCTTGGTTATTATTTTCCTGATGGATCAGTAATTTACCGCCATCCATCTCCTTCCAATCATTATTTAAGTAGCTGATCATGGAATATTGTCGGTCGGAATTGTTTTGAAATCGATCTACATGTTTTTTATACGAACTGCCATTTTCGTAAAGTGAATAATGGAACTCATAACTGTTTATACCGGCATTACAAGTTCGGTTCAAGTATTTTACAAACGCATCTATTTGGTCAAAGAACTCATTTTCGTATTTGTCTTCATGGGCTCTATCCAACCAGTAAATAGAGTCGCTTCTTACCAATACATTATGCATGAGGTGTTCTTTGTTTCCCGTTCCTGCGGCAACTAACATTTTTTGATTTAAAAGCGAGAGTAAATTATCCTTTAAATGATCTGCAAGCTGCGGGCTCAAAAAATGTTCTGATATCCCAACATTCTTTTCAATAAAACATGTAATCAATTCTTCAAAGTCTTTTTCCATGGCACAAGGCCTGAAATGACAGACATGATTAAAGGTAGCTTTATATTTAGATCTTAACGAATTTCTTTGTCACCGATCGTTTGTCACTGTTTAATTGAATAAAATAGATCCCACTTGGTAAATGGCTGACATCAAGGGTGTGAGTTGTATGAGTGTGTTTCTTCACATCATATTTCTTTCCAAAAAGATCATATATTTCTATTTGGAGATCATTCACCGAAATGTTGTCTGTTTCAATGAAGAGCTTATCTGTAGCGGGATTTGGGATAATTTTAAGATTGATCGTATTCTCAAATTGATTCAGATTATTGGCTGTACAGGCAATACTTCCGTTGATCTTTCTACCTAGTCTTATGTTAGAGGCAGTTGTGATACTATCCATAAATCGCGACCCTTCGTTGCATTCATTCTTTAATTGATTATTTAAAAAGGGTAACAAATAATTCATATATCGTGTAAAGGCCACTGAGTTACTGATGGAATTGGCGCAACCACTGGTGCCTTGACCAAATGTACAATTGAAGCTAGCACCATTTCCAAAATCACAATGGGTGAGATCGCTAATGATCACATGAAACTTTTTTGTTGAAGCTAAATTTGCGTAATGATTGTTTTGAATATTAGTATCAACCACACAATCGCGTGCGCCCGAAAGAACCAAGGTTGGAACGGTTACTAAACTTGCACCTGCAACAGATGAAATGCCTGTAGTGTTAGATAATGCAGCGGCCATATTAAATAAACAGGTAATGTTAGTGTTGTTTTGCGCCCCAATGAAAGAACAGCCACCGCCCATAGAATGGCCACCTAAGGCAGCACGCTGAATAACCTTACCATTAAAATCAGCAACATTGCTTGGTGTTGATGCCGTATTGAGTGTTTGAACTTGCTCAGCTAAAAAAGCTAGGTCTTTCCCAAACTCCAGGTGATTGGGTGAGAAACCTTCTTCTGTGCGGGGCAAAGCAACGATATATCCTTTGCTTGCTAGGTCGTTATATATATTATCGTAGTTGCTGTAGGTCATCACAAAACCATGACCAAACACTACCACCGGAAAACTACCAGTTGCTATGACCACATTATTCCCGGCAGTTGTTGCAGGATAATAAACTTCGGTGCCTACATCTCTTCCGGTGCCGGGCATTTGTATACCGCCACCAATGGCAAAACCACCGGTGCGCGCTGCATCCTTGAAATTAATGCTCCGGTGACCAACTTGAAAAGTTTGTGCAAAGAGATTGGTAACAAGGATAAATGCGAATAGAGTAAATACGTTTTTCATAGATGTATTGATGTATTCAAATATATTGATCTAAATAGGATCATATGAAATTATAACATATTCGGTCAACTTTTGTTTTAAGCGGTTAACTGTTGAGTTAAGTATTGATGCATAGTTGCTTTTGAAGTGTGTTTATCTTGGTTTCTTTCTTTATCTTTGAGAAAGTTAACTCGTAAATATGTCGAAATACGCAATAGCCATACATGGTGGAGCTGGTACCATTTTAAAAAGCACAATGACGCCTGAAAAGGAACAAGCATACACAAAAGCACTATCTGATGCAATAAGTGCCGGAGAAGCTGTCTTAAAAAAAGGTGGCCCTGCACTAGATGCTGTTGAAATGGCTATTCGTTCGTTGGAAAATGATCCCTTATTCAATGCAGGTAAAGGTGCTGTTTTTACCAATACCGGTAAAAATGAAATGGATGCTTCCATTATGAACGGAAAAGATCTGATGGCAGGGGCAGTGGCAGGCGTAACGAATGTGAAGAATCCGATCAGTTTAGCCAGAGCGGTAATGGAAAAATCAGAGCATGTGTTATTAACGGGAGCGGGGGCAATGGATTTTGCAAAGAAAGTAAATGCAGATATGGCAGACGATGCTTATTTCTTTGTCCAGATGCGTTATGATCAATTGCAGAAAGCGAAGGAAAGTGACACGATGATCCTGGATCATACAGAGGATAAATTTGATCCCAATAGCTATCGGGACGGCGAGAAAAAGTTTGGAACAGTTGGCGCTGTTGCATTAGATATACATGGTGATCTGGCTGGCGGAACAAGTACCGGGGGTATGACAAATAAGAAGTTTGGAAGAGTAGGCGATAGTCCGATTATTGGAGCAGGAACTTATGCGAATAATAATACCTGTGCGATCAGTTGCACCGGGCATGGCGAGTTCTTTATACGCTCGGTTGTGGCTTATGATATTTCGTGTTTAATGGAATATAAGGGCTTAAGCTTAAAGCAAGCTTGCGACCTGGTAGTAATGGATAAACTCGTAAAAATAGGCGGTGAAGGCGGACTCATAGCCATGGATCAAAAAGGCAATATTGAATTACCTTTTAATTCAGAAGGAATGTACCGCGCAAAAAAATCTTCCGACAGCGATCTGTTTATTGGGATCTATAAATAAGGTAGATTAAGCTTCCGGAGCTAACTTTGGCTTATAATGGTCAATGATCAAACGCTTTGATTTGAGATCAAAATGATCGCCAATCGACATCACATGTACAATTAAATTCTCGATAGAAACGGGTTCGCCCATTTCTACATCTGTCATGTTCGTATGGCGCATTTGTGTCCCATCCACTAAGATGATCAAACCTGAGCCGATGGCTTCCATGTCGTTGCCGTTTGAGATCAATAAGCCGGTATCTTCACCTAATCCAATTCCAACGTTAATTGGGTTGCTGGCGCAGGCATATAATAAGCGTCCAATTCGTCCTCTTTGTACAAAATGGGTATCGATGATCACGTTATTGATGAAGCCTAAACCTCCCGTGATCTTTACTTCTCCTTTTAAAAGTGCACCATGACTGCTACCTTGATAGATCATGTTGTTTGAACTGGCTGCAGCACCTGCAGAAGTACCCGATATGATAAATGGCTCGTTCTCGTATTTTTCTAACAATAAATGATGAAAGCTGGTGCCTCCAAAAATGGAAGTCAATCGTAATTGATCACCACCTGTAAACATAACCACATCTGCTTTTTTTAAGCGTTCAATGTTGTCTGGTGCATTCGCTTCTTCACGTGTTTTGATATTTAATACACCAACATCCATCACATTTAATTGTGCAAATGCTTTTACGTATTCATCACCAACCTCTTCAGGAATGCTGGATGCAGTGGTAATGATCTCGAAGCGGGATAAATTGTTTTTAAACGATTCGATGGTGATGCGTTTTAAAATTCCTTTCTCAAAAAACTTTAAATTTCGTTGCAGATCAGCAGGACTTTCGGAAAAACTGCCTCTATCAACCGAACCACCAATAATTACTAACTTTCCTTTAGGGATATTCATTTCAATTTGATTAGACAACAAATTTAACGGAATAGCCTTGATTAATTAAACTAAGTAGCTAAAAATAGCCTTTATTTTAAACACTATATTGTTTATATAAGAAACAAAGGGTAATTTCATAAAAATTCCTATTTGCATGAAAATCGTTGAAATTAAAACCCTCCGTGGCCCCAATTATTGGTCGAACTACCGTAAAAAATTAATAGTAATGAAGTTAGATCTGGAGGATCTAGAAGAAAAGCCAACGAATGCAATTCCCGGTTTTTCTGAAAGATTAGAGAAAACTTTTCCTTCCATGAAAAAACACCGTTGTTCTAAGGATCACGAAGGTGGTTTTTTTGAGCGCGTGAAAGAAGGAACGTGGATGGGACATGTGATCGAACACATTGCTTTGGAGATACAAACTTTAGCGGGAATGGACTGTGGATACGGACGCACTCGCGGCACCGGAGCACCAGGTGTATACAATGTAGTGTTCTCTTACATGGAAGAAAGCGTTGGAATGTTTGCAGCAAAAGCATCTGTTAAAATAGCAGAAGCTTTGGTAGAAGGAAGTGATTACGACATGGAGGCTGATATCAGAACAATGCGTCAGATGCGTGAAAGAGAACGTTTAGGGCCAAGCACCGGAAGTATTGTGGATGAAGCTGTAGCACGTGATATTCCGTTTATTCGTTTAAATAACGAATCTTTGGTTCAGTTAGGTTATGGAAAAAATC
This sequence comes from Vaucheria bursata, assembly GCA_032358265.1. Taxonomy (NCBI): domain Eukaryota; class Xanthophyceae; order Vaucheriales; family Vaucheriaceae; genus Vaucheria; species Vaucheria bursata. The sequence goes on along the minus strand of JAULBW010033147.1, from coordinate 749,560 downwards.
AAGTGCGCTTTAGAGCAACGATGACCGATCGCACCAGTTCAATAGCGGTTGATCTGGCAAGTAATAAGGATGAAACTAAGCGTATGTTGCAGGATGCAGCCATTCCGGTTGCAAAAGGGATGTGCATCATTCATGAAGCAGAAGTGGATGAAGTGATCTCTAAGATCGGATTTCCACTTGTTTTTAAGCCACTAGATGGCAATCATGGTAAAGGTGCCTCCATCAATGTAAAAACGGTTGAAGAAGCAAAAGCTGCTTTTGAGCATGCAAAAAAGTATTCGCGTAAGATCATTGTTGAACGCTTTATTACCGGATACGACTTCCGTGTTTTAGTGATCAATAACCGCTTTATTGCAGCGGCTCTGCGTGAGCCAGCTCACGTAATAGGCGATGGAAAATCAACGATTCAACAATTAATAGATAAAGAAAATAAAGATCCGAGAAGAGGTTACGGACATGAGAATGTACTAACCGAGATCAGTATTGATAAGGAAACAGATGATCAATTAGCAAAACTGGGATATACGTTAGAAACGATCTTAAAAAAGGATGAGCTTTGCTATTTAAAAGGCACCGCCAATCTCAGTACTGGTGGTACTTCAACAGATGTAACAGATATTGTACATCCACATAATATCTTTATTTGCGAACGTATTTCTCGTGTGATCGGATTGGATATTTGCGGTATCGATATCATGGCATCCAATTTAAGTGAACCACTTGAAGTTACTGGTGGTGTTGTTTTGGAAGTGAACGCAGCACCCGGTTTCCGTATGCATTTAGCGCCTGCAAAGGGCTTGCCGCGTAATGTGGCTGCTCCGGTAATTGACATGTTGTATCCTCCAGGAAAATCTTGTCGTATACCTATTATTGCGATCACCGGAACAAATGGTAAAACAACAACAACGCGTTTGATCTCACATATTGTAAAAAACAACGGATACAGAGTAGGTTATACCACTTCAGATGGTATCTACGTTCAAAATTCGATGTTAACCAAAGGTGACACAACCGGACCAATAAGCGCAGAATTTATTTTGAAGGACCCTACAGTTGAGTTTGCTGTATTGGAAACTGCACGTGGCGGTATCTTACGTTCCGGTTTAGGTTTTGGTAAATGTGATGTGGCTGTTGTTACCAATATTCAAGAAGATCACATGGGGCTTTCCGATATCAATACCTTGGCTGAAATGGCCAATGTAAAAGGTGTTGTAGCGCGTTCGGTTAAACGCGATGGTTACGTGGTGTTGAATGCCGATAATGAACATTGTGTTTCGATCGCAAAAACAGTGGATTGCAAAGTGGCCTATTTTAGTATTAATGAAAATAATCCAATAATAGTAGAACATTGTAAAACAGGTGGAATTGCTGCTATTTATGAGAATGGATACATTACCATTAAAAAAGGTGATTGGAAATTTAGAGTAGATAAGGCATCACATGTGCCTTTAACCTTTGGCGGTAAGGTAACTTTTATGATCTATAATGTGCTGGCTGCTACTTTGGCTTCATATGTTTATGGCTTTACCATTGAAGATATTAAAATGAATTTGGAAACATTTATACCTTCTGCTGCGCAAACACCGGGGCGTATGAATATTTTTGATTTCAAAGAATACAAGGTGTTGATCGATTTTGCTCATAATGCAGATGGATTTAGAGGGATCAAAGAATTTCTTTCAACGATCGAATCGCCATATAAGATCGGTATCATAACTGGTACGGGCGACCGAAGAGATGATGATATTCGAGACATGGGTCGTATTTCTGCCCAAATGTTCGATCATATCATTATTCGACAGGATAAATTTTTACGTGGTCGCTTAGCCGAAGATATCGTTAAGTTATTAGTTGAAGGTATCCATGAAGTGAATCCAAATCAGTCTTACGAATACATCCCGAAAGAAATTGAAGCTTTAAAACACGCATTGGATATGGCTAAACCGGGTACGTTTATTACAGCCTTGAGTGATGTGATAGACAATGCGATAGATGTTGTTCAATCGTATTTGGATAAAGAGCGTGAGAAGAAATAATTCATCAAAAAGTTTTTAAATTTGAATCGTATTCTTTGTCCCTTTTTTATAGTATGAGAATTTTATTTTCATTTCTGTTTCTTTTTTTAGCCTTCACTTTGTTGTCTCAAAACAGGTATGTGGATAGCTTGAACAAAGTTTATTTAACCGCTAATGATACTTCTAAGGTTATAGTGCTGGTAAATCTTGCTACGCATTTTGAGACCAATAATTCTGACCTAGCCTTTAAATTAGCTGATAGCGGTTCGGTGATCGCTAAGCGTGTCAATTTCACAAGAGGACTGGCGATGAGTTATGCGCGCATGGGGAGTTGTTTAACTACCAGTGGTAAATACGATGAGTCAATTGATTACGCACATCGTGCCATTAAAATTTTTGAATCCATAAAAGATAGGCGTTCGATCATTAATACCTTAAATAATTTAGCGAATACCTATACAGCTATTAATAAGGATAAAAAAGCCTATGAAATGTATCTGTCGGCCTACAACCTTGCTAGTGAAGAACCGGTTATCGAATACTATGTGGCAATTACAAGTGTTGGATTAGGAAACATGTTGCTGGAAGAAAATAAGTATACGGAGGCTGTAGAGTATTTTAAGAAAGCCGAAAGTTATTTTAAGAAAACAGGCAATAAGGATAACGAAGGGGTTTGTATCGTGATGTTGGGTGAAACTTTTTTTAAAGACTCCAATTTTGTGGAGGCAGAAACAAATTTTCAGAAGGCAGCAAAAATATTTAAAGACTGTGATAATCAATATGGCTTAGCAGCAACATACATTAACTTAGGAGATGTTTCAAAAATAAAAGGTAATTCGCCATTAGCGGCTAAATATTACCGTGCGGCCTTAGAGATCAATCTGAAACGTAAAGCATGGATCAATATTAAGGACGCAGCATTGAAATTAAGTGAAATATTTGAGTTGATGAACAAACCGGCTGATGCATTAGCGAATTATAAGATCGTTTTGCAGTATAATGATTCACTAATAAATATTGAGAATAATAAGGCCATTGCAGAGGCTGAATCAAAATACGAATCAGAAAAAAAGGAGCAACAATTACAACTTAAGAATATAGAATTGGAGAAATCGCAGTTGGAGATCGATCACCGCAACTATTTGATCTACGGATTTGCAGTTGGTATTTTGATCTTTCTTGTTCTACTATTTTTTGTTTACCGTCAATACAACGAAAAGAAAAAGGCGAATGTTTTACTCCTGGATAAGAATGAAGAGATCAAACATCAAAGTTCGATCATTGAAGAAAAGAATAAGGATATCACGGATAGCATTAACTACTCTAAACACATTCAACAGGCTATACTTCCGCAGCAATTGCGTGTAAAGGATCTTCTTCCTATGTCGTTCGTGGTTTTCAAACCAAAAGATATTGTAAGTGGTGATTTTTATTTGGTGGAAGAAAAGAATGATCTGATCTATATTGCTGTGGTAGATTGCACAGGACACGGAGTTCCGGGTGCCATGCTGAGTGTTTTTGCCAACTCTGCTATTAAGAATATCATTACCTCAAATAATTACGAGAATGATCCGGCAAGCATTTTAAGTGAATTGTGTATACAATTTAAAAATAATTTGCGTGGCAGTGATACCTACGAAAGCATTAATGATGGTGTGGATATGGGCGTAAGTATCATTGATCGAAAGAATAAGAAGCTGTATTTTGCTGGAGCGAAGAATAATTTGATGTTGATCCGCGATTCAGGTATGCATGATTTTTTGGCGAACAGATGGGGAATAAGTGGCTCAAATTCAGCTGAACAACTTCGATTCACCAATCATGAAATAGAAATTTTACCGGGTGATAAATTTTATTTAACTACCGATGGTTTCCCTGATCAGTTTGGTGGTGAAAACGGAAAAAAATTCAAACTAAAACAATTAAAGCAATTTTTGATCAAACATTCTCATTTAAGCTTTGATGAGCAGGAACGATTGATTGTTTCAGAGTTTAATTCTTGGAAAGGCCAATTGGCACAAATTGATGATGTGACCCTGGTTGGCTTTGAATTATAATGAATTCAACAGCGATCCTATAAAGTACAGTTTAGTCTGCATTTAAGTGGTAAATGCCTAAGCCTTAACAAATCGTTATTTTAGTGGTATATTTGCACTTTATTCAAAACCACTATAATCATGGATCATTCGGCTATACTTTCGCATTTCAATATAACAGAACTCAATGAGATGCAAAAGGCAACTCTGGAAGTTATTCCGAAACAAAATGATGTTGTTTTGATCTCTCCAACCGGTTCTGGAAAAACCTTGGCTTTTTTGATCCCAATTCTTCAACTGATAGATTCTGAAAAAGAAGGTGTTCAGGTTTTGATTTTGGTTCCTACACGTGAATTAGCCATTCAAATCGAAAAAGTTTTCAAACAAATGAGTACAGGGTTTAAAATTAACTGTTGCTATGGTGGCCATGCTGTTGGTATCGAAGAGAATAATTTGCAACATCCACCAGCAGTTTTAGTGGGCACACCTGGTCGAATTTCGCATCATCTTCGTCGTAAGAATTTAATATTGGATGATACGCACACATTGATCTTAGATGAATTTGACAAATCATTGGAAATGGGATTTAAAGATGAGATGTCGTTCATTATTGATCAGTGCAAACATCTTAAAAAGCGTATCTTAACTTCTGCTACCGAATTGAAGGAAATTCCTGCTTTTGTTGGTTTAAGTCATAAAAAAGTATTGAATTATACCACAAATCATCATCAGTTAAAATCGGCACTGGTAATAAAGGCAGTGCGTGTTGAGGGTGATGATAAACTAGAAGCGTTAATGTTGTTGCTGGGCAGTTTAAATGCAAAGTCAACCATTGTGTTTTGTAATCACCGAGATGCGGTTAACAGAATATCTGAGCAACTCGATATACATAAAGTAGCTCATGGTTATTATCATGGCGGTTTGGAGCAAATTGACAGAGAAAAGACATTGATCAAATTGCGAAATGGTAGTATCAATTTGTTGATCACTACTGATCTGGCAGCACGCGGTATTGATATCCCGGAGATAGAAGCTGTTATTCATTATCAGTTTCCGGCAACAGAAGATGTGATGATCCATCGTAATGGAAGAACAGCACGGATGAATGGAGTAGGAACTGCCTATTTTTTATTAGATAAGGATGATCATTTACCAAAGTTTTTAGATGCGAAACCTGAGGACATGGATTTACCAAAGAAATTGATATTGCCAAAACCGAGCGAATGGAAAACCTTATATATTGGTGCCGGAAAAAAAGACAAGATCAATAAAATGGATATTGTTGGCATGCTGCTGCAAAAGGGACAGTTAGAGAAAGATGAATTAGGTAAGATCGAAGTGTTAGACCATTCAGCTTATGTGGCTGTGAAGGCAAATAAGATCATCAAAACTTTGCAATTGGTAAAGGAAGAAAAGATCAAAAATAAAAAAGTGAAAATGGAAGTATCCTCTTGATCGCTTAAAAAATATAGCCAGTACCAAATAACAATCCTACAGCATTAATTCCTACTGAATAACTTGAGCCCAAGTAGATCACAAAATCATCGTTTTTAATGAATCGAAAGCGGCCGGCTGCAACCGGTGCAAAACGTATTGTGGACCTTGTGTCTTGCAAAAAACTGGCTAAAGGACCAATTTCTAATTCAACAGAAGATCGTTTATTGATCGGGAGTTTAAAGACCCTGAATTCCACTCCAATACCGAAAGTGGGTGAGGCTCGTTCGTTTACAAGTTGACCATTTACTAAGAATTGCTTTGTTTCAGTTGGAAAATTAAAGAAAATAGGGATCTTGAGTTTTTTTATGGGTCTTAATTCTGCAAAGAATAGAAGTGCGCTTGTAGGTACAATAACTGCTGCGTTTTTTTTGATCTCTTCCAGTTTTGAGTTTGAGATAAAAAGCAAAGTGCTTCCGAAACTTAATTCAAAATATTTCTTTTCTGGTTTGTTCTTGAGCGTGTCAGAACGAACTTGAATAGAATCTGTTTGTGAATAAAACCGCTGAATCGAAATACCTATGAATAAAATGATTGTGATCCATCTGTTTATTTTCATTATTTCGTTTTTAATAAGTGATCAATTTCCTTTATGCGTTTTGTGGCAAATTCATCTTTTGCTTTTAATTTTAGCGCTTCTTCGTATTGTTTTTTTGCTTCACTGTATTGTTTTTTATCAAAATGATCATTTGCCTTTGAAATAGCTGTGTGATAAGGGTCTGCTCCGATCTTTTTTGGTGTAGAATATTTGGCTTTACCTGTTTTGGTATCACCTGATTCCTTTTTTTCTTTTGATTGCTCAATCGCTATTCGCTTATCAGCCGCTTTTTGAAACTGATCTTTGTCCTGTACCTTTTTTTCTTCAATGATCTTTTGATTGGCCGCTTTTGATGCTTCTACTTTTTGTGCAGTCTCCAATGCTTTAATGTCTTCTTTGTTCTCTGTTTCTTTGATGCCATCTTCTGCTTTTTTTAATCGTTCTGTTGGGTATTCTTCTTTTGGAATGATCTCTAATGCTTTCTGATAATAGGTTTTGGCAAGTTTATAGTTCTTGTTATTTAAAGCATCATCTCCTAATTTATTTGCTGTACAAAATTTTTCAATGATGGCTTTCTCATCATCAATGATCTTTGAAACAATTTTTATACCGTTTGCAGTCACGGCTTCGTCTTTGTCAAAGCCTTGCTCATTATTTTTATATTCTACTTTCACAAGTGGCTCATTCAATCCAATATAATCAACACCGTTAATGGGTTTCGACATTAAAAAACCACCAATGCTTACCGATGGTTGAAATGTTTCTTTCCCTAAAGCATCCGGCACATTTTTTGTAGAAACATAAAAACGTTTGGTATTACATCCGGGATATGAAACAGTTAAATTGTAATCACCATTTCCAGGTATCTCAATCGTAAAATCCCCATTGGCATCACTGGTTGTTTCGGTGATTACAGAAGCTCCTTTAAGTAGAACAATGGTTGCGCCTTGAGCAAGTTTTTGAGTTTTTTCGGCACGGGAACTTAATCGCCAGTTTCTTAATTCAACATTACTGGTTAGTTTGAGTGTCCAGTTTTGGGCAATGCTTGATAAACAAAATAGTAATAAGCTAGCGGTGAGCAGCGTATGTTTTTTCATAGAGATCAGATCTGATTTAAAGATTCAAATTTATTTCTTGTTTAATATTTTGTCAATGTCTGCTATTTTACCCTTTGCGTATGGGTCATCGGCCTTATGTTTCAGAGCTTCTTCATAAACGGTTTTTGCTTCTGCCCATCGTTTCATTTTATAGTAGTCATCTGCGCGCTTAATGGTTTCTTTGTATTTATTCGCACCCAAAGCTTGCGGGATCTTATATCTGGCGTCACCTTTTTCAAATTCTGTAGGCTCGGTGCTTTCTGTTTCTTTCGGAACAATTTTATTCTTTTCTGCTTCTGCTGCGGCTAATTTATCAGCCTCGGCTTTAGCTTTGGCAGCAGCATCTGCTTCTGCCTTTAATTTAGCATCTGCTTCCGCTTTTTCTTTTGCTGCTTTATCGGCAGCTATTTTTTCCTCTTTAGCTTTAGCTTTGGCTTCTGCCTCAGCTTTTTTCTTGTTTGCTTTTTCAATTGCTAATTTCGCTTCGTCGGCTTTAGCTTTTGCATCCGCAGCAGCTTTAGCTTTAGCAGCAGCTTCCGTGTCAGATTTTGCTTTTGCATCTGCCTCATTTTTTTCTTTGATTGCCTTCTCTGCAGCCAATTTATCCGCTTCTGCTTTAGCTTTAGCAGCAATTTCTGCATCTTGTTTAGCTTTTGCATCTGCCTCGGCTTTGTTTTTTGCTGCTTGCTCAGTAGCTAATTTATCTGCTTCTGCCTTAGCTTTAGCAGCAATTTCTGCATCTTGTTTAGCTTTCGCGTCTGCCTCAGCTTTGCTTTTTGCTGCTTGCTCAGCGGCTAATTTATCTGCTTCTGCCTTTGCTTTAGCATCTGCCTCGGCTTTGCTTTTCGCCGCTTCTTCGGCAGCTTTTGCCTTTACAGCAGCTTCCGTGTCTGCTTTTTCTTTAGCGGCTTTATCAGCGGCTAATTTAGCTTCTTCTGCCGCTTTAGCTTTTGCCGTATTTTCTTCAGCGGCTTTAGCTTTTGCCTCTTCCGCAGCCTTAGCTTTTGCGGCAGCTAACTCATCTGCTTTCGCTTTAGCTGCTGCTTCTGCATCAGTCTTTTCTTTCGCTGCTTTATCAGCTGCTAGTTTTGCTTCCTCTATTGCTTTCGCTTTTTTAGCCGCATCAGCATCTGCCTTTTCTTTGGCAGTTTTTTCAGCCGCTAGTTTGGCTTCTTCTGCAGCCTTAGCTTTTGCGGCAGCTAACTCATCAGCCTTGGCTTTTGCTGCTGCTTCCGAATCTGCTTTATCTTTAGCTGCTTTTTCAGCGGCTAATTTTGCTTCTTCAGCAGCCTTTGCCTTAGCGGCAGCTAACTCATCAGCTTTAGCTTTTACTGCGGCATCCGCCTCGGCCTTTTCTTTAGCTGCTTTTTCAGCAGCTAATTTGGCTTCTTCAGCTGCTTTTGCTTTAGCGGCTGCTAATTCATCTGCTTTAGCTTTTGCTGCTGCTTCTGCCTCAGCCTTTTCTTTTGCTGCTTTTTCGGCTGCTAATTTCGCTTCTTCTGCAGCTTTCGCCTTCGCTGCTGCTTCAGCCTCGGCTTTTTCTTTAGCCGCTTTCTCAGCAGCTAATTTTGCTTCTTCTGCAGCCTTTGCCTTTGCTGCTGCTTCCGTATCAGCTTTAGCTTTCGCTTCTGCTTCCGCTTTTTCTTTAGCTGCTTTTTCAGCGGCTAATTTTGCTTCTTCAGCGGCTTTTGCTTTTGCCGCCGCTGCATCTGCTTCAGCTTTGGCTTTAGCAGCTGCAATTTCTTCTGCTTTCGCTTTGGCATCCGCTTCTGCTTTCGCCTTTGCTGCGGCTTCAGCTTCTGCCTTTTCTTTTGCTGCTTTCTCTGCAGCCAGTTTGGCTTCTTCTGCTGTCTTGGCTTTAGCTGCTGCTTCTTCCGCTGCTTTAGCTGCTGCGTTTTCTTTATCTTTTATGCATTTATCAGCTAACGGTAATTTTTCTTTCGGGTATGATTGATCAGGCAATAAGGATATGGCTTTTTCGTAATTTGTTTTTGCTGTTGGACAATCGTTTTTTGCCAAAGCTGCATCACCGGTTTTAACTGCGGTATTAAATTTGGCTATCAAGTCGAGTTCAGCCTGACGTATTGCTTGCAAAGCTGTTAATGATGTATTGGTATAGGCTTCATCATCACTGAATTTCTTTTTTGCTGCGTTGTATGAAATAACCGTCATCGGTTGTTTCAAGGCTGAATAGTCGATACTATACAATGGCTTAGCCATGATCACACCTTCAATGGCAATAGATGGCTTAAAGTTTTCCTTTGTTTTATCTTCCGGAACATTCTTTGTATTGATCAAAAACTTTTTGGTGTTGCAATTGGGGTAAGAGATCACCAAATAGTATTCTCCATTAGCAGGAACGTCCATTACAAAATCGCCACTTCCATCACTGGTGATCTGGTTCACTACTTTGGTTCCTAATAATAACTGAATGGTGGCTCCCGGTAAGCTTTTATCTTCGCTTTCAACCGCGCTGCTGATCTTCAACGTTCTGAGTTCAACATTACTACTTACTTTCAGTACCCAATCCTGTCCCTCAGATCTTAATTGAACCGTTAATAAAACAAATAAAAAAACAAAATAATTCTTCATGATACTCTTACAAATTTTCCTTTTAAATATAAAAAATTAAACCAATTTTCAATTTAAAAGATTTCAATAAGATATCAATGGTTTACGGTAAAATTTAGCTTTTATGGGGCAACCGCAATAACAGAGATCTCCACATTCACATCAAGCGGCAAACGGCTCACTTCAACTGTTTCACGAGCCGGAAAATTGCCTGAAAAATACGATCCATACGCTTCGTTCACACTTGCAAAATTATTCAGATCTGTTAAAAAGATGGTTGTTTTTACCACATGCTCAAAGGACATATTCGCATCATCTAAGATAGCTTTTACATTGCCCATTACTTTGTGGGTTTCACTTTTAATATCGCTCAAACTTAATTCTCCTGTTACAGCATCTTTCGCCACTTGTCCTGATACAAACAGCATCTTTCCTGGTGTAACAAGGTTGGCGTGGCTATAAGGACCAATTGGTAATGGCGCATTTTTTGAAGTAATTACTTTTTTCATGGTTATTATTTTAATAGATTGGTTTTTGATTTGATCTCATTGATTGCATTATATAGTACATCAAGGTCTTGTTGCGTATTAAAGGCATTGATGGAGTAGCGCAAATACACCTGATCTCCATGGCGCATCACTGGAATTTCAATTTTATAGTTCTCAAATAAATGTCGTTGAAGTTTTTCGGGTTCAGGTGTTTGAATCGGTATGCTAAAAAGTTGACCAATAAACTCGTCTGTAATAGGAGCGAGTGGAGTAGTATTGAATAGTTTGCAAAAGCGCATAGCGTTTTTTTGAACAAGTTCACGGCTTTGTTTGGCTATCAAAGACCAATTATTTTCTTTCATGAATGAAATAGCTTTTGGTACCGTTAGAAATGCCGAAAAATCGCGTGTGCCATTCATCTGATGATAGTCGATAAATGGCGAATCGGATGGAAATGCGCTTTTATAACCCCAACTAATCACCAATGGATCAAATAGATTTTGGTACTCTTTTTTGACGTATAAGAACGAACAACCTTTTGGTGTCATCATCCATTTATGACAAGCGCCGGTGTATATATCTGCTTTTAACTCACTAAGATCTAATGGCACATGACCTGGAGCATGGGCGCCATCAACAAAGGTTAATAAGCCCTTTTGTTTGGCTATTTCACAGATCTCTTTAACCGGAAAGATGAGTCCGGTTGAACTGGTAATATGAGAAATAAATAAAACTTTTGTTTTTGGTGTCAAGCCTTTAAATAGATCGTTTATGAAATCTTCTTTGCTTTTTATTGGTAAGTTAATTGACTGGCGAACATATTTGGCACCACTTTTCTCACAATAATAATCCCATACTTTATCGCAAGCTCCGTATTCCAGGTTGGTAGTTAATATTTCGTCCCCGGCTTTCAGATCCAAACTTTTGGCAATGGTGTTAACTGCGTAAGACGGATTGGTTGTATAAACCAGGTCATCAGCGTTACAATGTAAATAGTCTGCTAAAGCTTCACGTGACCATTTCAAATACTTTAATCCTGTTACGGTTATAAACTGAACAGGCTCTCGCTCCAATTCGAGTTGCCACTTTTGATAGTCTTCAAAAATGGGTTTAGGACAAGCACCGAAGGAGCCAAAATTTAAAAAAGTTATTTCGGGATCTAACAAAAACTGCGATCTTAATTCTGAATGGTGTTGCATGAAGTAAATGTAAAATTTTATATTAAATTTAACTTATTATTTAAATGAACAATGGATAAACGTACATTTTTGAAAGCATCTTCATTATTAGGAGTGGGGAGTTTGGTTAATTTTAGTGGGTTAAAAAAACTCATGGAATCGGTAGAAAATGTTCCAACTGCTGAACTGGCAGCGAATGAAGATTTTTGGTTGAACATCCGCAACGGTTATAAATTAAAGCCTGATTACATCAATTTAGAGAATGGTTATTATTGTATTCAACCTCAGGAAATATTAACAGCTTATTTAAAACATTTGCAAGAAGTGAATTTGCAAGGCGCTTTTTATATGCGAACAGTGCAGTTTGATAACAAAAAAAGAGTGAGCACCAAATTAGCTGAATTGGCTGGTTGCTCTAGTGAAGAAATTATCATCACCAGAAACACAACAGAATCCTTAGACATGATCATTTCGGGTATGGATTGGAAAGCGGGCGACGAAGCAGTGATGGCAAATCAGGATTACGGTGCCATGTTGGATATGTTTGATCAAGTAAGCAAACGCTATGGGATGGTGAATAAATTGATCAATGTACCAAATCATCCAAAGTCGGATGAGGAGATTGTGGATATTTATGCCAAAGCCATCACTTCCAAAACAAAATTATTGATGGTTTGTCACATGATCAATATCACGGGGCAAATATTGCCTATAAAAAAGATCTGTGACATGGCGCATGCGAAAGGTGTTCCCGTAATGGTTGATGGCGCGCATGCTTTTGCTCATATTGAGTTTAAGTTAAGCGATCTGAATTGTGATTATTACGGCTGCAGTTTACATAAATGGTTAAGTGTACCGCTAGGCGCAGGTTTTTTATATGTGAGAAAAGGAAATGTACCAAAAGTTTGGCCATTGTTTGCTGAAAGCGAGCGCAAACCGGATGATATCTCTCGCTTAAATCATACAGGAACAATACCGGTGCATACCGATCTGGCTATTGAAAATGCCATCGAGTATTATACGAAGTTAGGTTCAAAGCGTAAAGAAGATCGTTTGCGCTATTTGCAAAACTACTGGACATCCAAAGTGAGAAGCAATCCAAATATTATATTGAATACTCCGGATGACAACACGCGTTCATGTGCTATTGCTAATGTTGGTATCAAAGGAATGAAACCATCTATCATGGCTGAGATATTGTTGAAAATGTATAAAGTTTATACTGTTGCAATTGATGGAAAGGGCGTTCAAGGCTGTCGGATCACTCCAAACGTGTATACCACAACTGATGAACTGGATGTGTTTGTAAAAGCACTCACTGAAATGGCGAAGTAAGAAATAAAAAAGCCCCGATAGATCTATCGGGGCTTTTTATGCTTAAAATAGTTCTTAATCCTGTTTAATGATCTTATCTACAAAGGTCTGGTTATTGGCCTTTACCGTATATATGTAAACCCCATTTGGAACATTTTGTCCGAATGAATTCTTTCCATTCCATACAAATTCATGCATGCCATGGTCTTTGTTTCCTTCGTTCATGCTGATGATCGATCTGCCTAAAATGTCTGTTATCTCAATACTTACTTTTGCAGGATTGCTTAAAAGGTATTTAAAGGTTACTGCACTGTTAAAAGGATTTGGATAAGCTTGCGCTCTAATGGTTGTGCTTAAGTGTGTATATTCCTTCACGCTATTTGCATTTAGCGTATCTGCTTTAACGATCGCTTCAATGTCAATTAACTCATCACCTGTTTGATATGGTAAATACATAATGCCATCAAATAACATTTCGTTATACGTTGATAAACCTGCTGTTACATTAACAGGAGGATTGTTTGGGTTATTAAGGTTACTAGTGGTATTGTTGTACACGTGTTTAGCATATAAACGGTAACCGGCAGGGATCTTTAATAATTTCTTATATAAATAATAATCTTGCCACTCAAAATCCCAATCGTTGATGCGAACCATAGGAATGGTATCAATACCCGGATTTACAGCATATAGTAACATGCTTTTTCCTAATACATGTGAATGTGGGAACACGCCAAATAAAGAAATTGCAGAAGTCATGGTGGTAGAAGCAGATGGATAATAGGCCGTAAAACTCGGTGTGGTATTTGCTAAAATATTCATACTCCAGTTTTGTAGTGGTGTGCTCATGATCATTTGACGTACACCTGTTTCTCCCGGAGGATAGAAATACAATCTGATCTTGGTGCTATCCACTTGTCCGTTACTTCCCTTAGGGTAGTGCATTTGCATGATCACTTTTGAACCGGCTTTTAAACGAACACCTGTTTTTAAAGGTGCTTGGCTTGGGTAGATCTTTGCCTGAGTTCCCGGTGCATAAGTTCCAAACTCCAAGTTACCAGGAATATTACCACAAACACCCGAAAGATCACTTACATAAGCGCCGGTAGTATCCGCTGTAATTACAGCATGATGAACAATTGGTGCATTTCCTGGAACAACTTCATAAGCGCGCACAATGCGGTCTTGTGTTAAACCTGAAGGAATAGAGAAACAAACATAGATGTCGGATGTGGTTGCAAAACTGGTGAAAGTTGGAATGCTTAACGTTAGATCGGCATTACCAACCAATTGGTATTTTGGTGGATAAACAGGCTGAGCCGGTGCTTGTGTTGTATCACCTTTAGTAGCGCCTGTAGCGATCCAGTTTAAGATATTGGCTTTATCTGTTGCGCTAATTAAACGCTCGTGTCTGAATCGAGTATACGTTGTATCTGCTTTCCAAGGTGGCATTTTATTGGTGTTCAATGCATTTTGGATCAAGTTTTTGTAACTATTGGTCTTAGTGTAGTTTACAAACGAAAAATGGTTTGCTCCTTCATGATGGCAACTGGTGCAGCTTTTGTAAAAAGCACCTGCTACGTCTTTATAAGTTAAAACCTGACCTTTTGTAAAAAAAGACACAAGAGAAAAGGCAATAATACTGAAGTAAATTTTTTTATTCATTTAAAAATGTTTTAACTAAGATATAAAAAAATAATGAAAGTTTAATAGGAGGCTTAATTATTCTCGCATAGGCGGTTTAAATCCTTCTAAAAAGCAAGGTAATTTGTAATCACAGTTATTGATCAGTTCGTACTTTGATGTTTGAGAGATGGATTTTTTGGTGACAGTAACCTGCATAAATTCTTTTTTCCACTCTTCTTTCAGGCAATCGGGGATAAAGCGATTGCTTGGTGATTGATCTGGTGTTTGTTTTAAAAACCGCCAAGCTTCGAATACCTTATACTTCCCTTTTTTTAACTTGAATGTGATATTTCCGTTAGCATCTGTAGTTAAGGTATCAACCTTTTTTTTGTCAGAAACAACATACACTTTTTGATTAGCATAAGGTTTTGGTGATTGCGCATCTTTTTCCATTTCAGGAGTTGGACGTGCGCCACCACAGTATGGTTGAATGTAAGTTAATTGTGTACTTAAGGTTTTGGTTTGCGCGCAACCAATGTTTATTAGCGTTAAACAACTAATTAATGTAAGCGCTTTTAATTTGTTAGGAATGAATATCATAGTGTAAATTTAACAAATTACTCTAAGATTAGAAAATAGCAGGTATTTGTACAAATAGTTTTTTCTGCATAACTTAATACTTTAAATTTTCATCATGAAGAAAGTATATATACCATTATTGTTTTCAATTTTTACTACTGGGATTATTGCGCAGCAACAGCAGCAAATAGTTAATAAACCAGTTCAATCTCAAAATTGGGTTGATCTCAAAAGCAAACCAGATGCTAATTTCTATGAAATTCAGAATGCATTTAATGCCTATTGGGTAGGAAAGGATATAAATGAACCGGGTAACGGATATAAGCCATTTAAACGTTGGGAGTATTTTGTTGGCCCGCGTGTTTTCCCAAGTGGCGACCTTTCTTTACTCAGTAAGAATGGCGAAAACTATCAAGCTTTTCTAGAGAAAGAAAATCTGATAGGTCAGCCTAGCGGTAAATTTTCTTCTAATAATATGATCGCGTCTTCTACATGGACAGCTGTTGGGCCAATGGGAGCAATGACCGGTTCTGCAACCAATGGATTGCCAAGAAAGGCTGGAAGGGATAACTTTATCACCTTTCACCCAACCATTGCTAATACATTTTGGGTTGGTTCACCGGCAGGAGGTTTATGGAAAACAACAGATAATGGTGTTTCATGGGTAACAAATACCAACAGTTTACCGGTTATCGGTTGCACCGATCTAGCTATTGATCCTACCAACCCCAATATCATGTATCTGGCAACAGGGGATGGTTATGCTGGAGATACACCTTCGATTGGTGTGTTAAAATCTACAGATGGCGGTTTAACTTGGAGTACCACCGGTTTAACGCAAGCCGTTTCAGCCAATTTTTCAATCCGTCGCTTGATCATTAATCCTTCCAATACTCAAATTCTTTTAGCTGCTACCAATACGGGTATTTATCGCACAACTAATGGTGGAACAAATTGGACCCAGATCATTAATATCAATTGTTACGACCTGGAGTTTAAGCCTACTGATCCAAATACAATTTATGCTGGTGCAAATACCGCGTTTTATCTATCTACCAATGGCGGAACCAGTTTTGCTGCTATCTCAAACGGAATACCAACAACGGGCTCTGTTCGTTTGGCCATTGCAGTTACAACAGCAGATCCGAATTATGTGTATGTGTTAAGAGCCAATACCTCAAATGGTTTTGGTGGTTTATACCGTTCTGTAGTGAGTGGTACAGCCTTCACTTCTATGTCAACCACACCGGATGTATTGGCAAATAGTTGTGTAGGAACATCGGGTAGCGGACAAGGCTGGTATGATCTTGCCATTGCTGCATCACCTTTAAATAAAGATATTGTGGTTGTTGGAGGAGTTAACCATTGGAGAAGTTTAAATGGAGGAACAAGTTGGACCAATATTGGATGTTGGAACAGTACAGCTGCGAATCCACCTTATGTGCATGCCGACGTTCACGACCTGGAGTATACCAGCACGGGTACTTTATATTCAACAAACGACGGAGGTGTTTATATACACACTGGTACAGCTTGGACGGATATTACGGCAAACAGGAACATTGCACAGATCTATCGTATAGGAACTTCAGCGTTAACGGCAAATAGATGGATGACAGGGCACCAGGACAATGGTTCAAATTTATACACAGGTTCAGCTTATTTAGCCAGATATCCCGGTGACGGAATGGATTGTTTTATTGATCGCACAAATGATAATAATTTATTTGCATCAACACCGCAAGGTGGGCATGTGCGTTCAACCGATGGAGGTGTGAACTGGTCTGCTGCCAATACAGGGATATCGCAAGCCGGAAATTGGGTAACGCCGTGGAAACAAGACCCAACGGTTGCTGCACGTATCTATTCGGGTAGAACCGGTTTATGGGTTTCAAACAACTCTGGTGTTTCATACACAGCGGTACCTGCAACCGGCGGAACTGGTGCAATAGTGGAATTTGCCATTGCCCCATCTAATAATCAAGTTATTTATGTTTTACATAGCGGTTCAATTCGTAAAACTACCAATGGCGGTACAACATGGACAAATGTTACGGGCACTGTTCCTGTTGCAAGTGGCGCACCTCAATACATTGCAGTAAAAGCAACCGACCCAAACACAGCATGGGTGGTTTTGAGTGGGTATTCGGCCGGAAACAAGGTGTTTAAAACAATAAATGGTGGTACTAGCTGGACAAACGTTTCTACCAATTTACCAAACTTACCTGCTAATTGTGTAGTATACGAGAACGGTTCGAATGATCGTGTTTATGTAGGTATGGATGTTGGGATCTATTATTTAGATAATGCCGTAACTAACTGGACCATATACAATGCAGGCTTACCAAATGTACCAATTAGTGAATTGGATATATCACCGGCAGCACCAACAAAAATTAGAGCGGCAACATATGGTCGCGGTGTTTGGGAAGCAGACGTAGTATCTAATAGCGCACCACCGGTAAGTTCATACACAACGGCAGTTGGTTCAATTTGTTCTGGTGTTGCTAAAGTGTTTAATGACGGATCTTCAAATTCTCCTACAACCTGGAGTTGGAGTGTAACGCCATCAACCGGTGTTACTATTAATACCGCATCTTCTCAAAACCCATTGATCACTTTCGCTAACACAGGAACTTACACCGTTTCTATGCAAGCGGGTAATGGTTTTGGTTTTGGAAATGTGATCTCCAATACTGTTACGGTAATTGCTACACCAACTGTAGCTGTTGCAAATGTGCTTCAAACTATCTGCAGCGGAAGCACTGCTATACTGAGTGCGAATGGTGCAACTACCTATTCATGGAGCACATCGGCAACCACAGCATCTATTTCAGTTAGTCCAATGTCAAATACCGTTTATACAGTAACCGGTTTTAATGGAACATGTTCAAACGTAAAAACAGCCACAGTAAATGTTACGTCTTCGCCAACAGTGAGTGTAAATAATTTTTCTATTTGCGGAACGGGTTCTGCAGTTTTAACCGCGAGTGGTGCAACTACTTATTCATGGAACACTTCTGCAACTACTACCTCAATATCAGTTTCACCTGCTTTAACAACCGTGTATACCGTAACCGGTACAACAGGAACATGTAAAAATATTAAAACGGCTACGGTAACAGTTGCTGCTATTCCAACAGTGGCAGTTAATGCGGCTACTGTTTGTAGTGGTTCAAACGCAAGTTTAACTGCGAGTGGTGCAACAACCTATTCATGGAACACCGGCGCAACCACATCAACGTTAGCACCTAGTCCGGTTGCAACAACCGTATATACGATAACAGGTTTCAATGGCAGTTGTAATTCTATTAAAACTACCACGGTTACAGTAAATCCGTTACCTACTATATCTGCATCGTCTACACGTTCTTCTATCTGTCAGGGTGAAGTAGTGGTATTAAGTGCCGGTGGAGCAAATACCTATACATGGGAGCCTGGTACAACCGTAAACTCAACCGTGAATGCGTTTCCTGCAAGTACACAAGTTTACACAGTTACAGGCACCGATGCGAATGGATGCAACGGAAGTTCAACCATCAGTATTATTGTATCAAATTGCACTGGCATTACTTCTATTTCCGGCGCTGTTGTGAACTATGTGGTTTATCCGAATCCTGCAAAGGAAAAGATAACCTTGAGTATTACAACGGATCAAATACTAGAACTAACAGTTGAATTAGTGGATGCTTTAGGAAGATCGATCTCAAAACAAAACTTAACCTACTCAACTAATAAAACCGAAAATCAAATTAATATCTCTGCTGTTCCAAATGGTGTTTATTTCATGAAGATACACACTAAAGAAGGTGTAACAGAAACGATCAGATTGATTAAAGAGTAAGAAGGTGATTGAATTAAAAAAAAAGAGAGACTTTCATCGGTCTCTCTTTTTTTTATTTCTTGTTTTTCTTATTGAATTCTTTGATGATCTCTTCATCTGTTTTACCAAGAAGGCCTAATGCAGCCTTAGCATTGGCGGCCCATTCGGTTTTAGGATACTCATATACCAATTGGTCGTAAAGCTTTTTTGCTTCTGCCTCGTTATTTAATTGAGAAGTTTCATCGTATAACTGAGCCAGTAAAAAAATGGCTGCAGGTTTGTTTTTAAATTTTGGATAATTACTGATACATCTATCTAAAACCGTTTTTGCCTGATTGGGATTATTGATGGCAGTTGCTATTTGTGCGGTTTTAATTAAAAAAATAGGACTCAAACTATCACTTTCGCAATAGAAAGCGTAATCGGTAAATACTTTTATGGCTTTGTTGGCAAGCGCTACATCTAATTCTGTTTGCTTCATCACTACGCTATCCATTTGTTTAGCTTGTTTAAATAAAGCAACACAATTGTTGGTAGAGTAGGAGCCAGCAGCAGATAATTCTTTTACTGTATCTTTAGTAACAGTCTTTTCTAATTCACTTGCTTTGTTTTCAGGATTGTTACAAGCAGTTAATGCAATAGCAGAAAAAACAAAAACAAATCCTTTTTTCATTATTTCTTTGGTTTGTAAACTTTGATCTTGTAATCTGCACCAATTTTACCTTTGCTGATATCTGATAATTTTCCGGAGATCATTTTACGTTTTAACGGACTAACTTTGTCGGTAAATAAAACACCTTCAATGTGGTCGTACTCATGCTGAATCACCCGTGCGATCACACCATCAAAAGATTCGGTATGTTTCACGAATTTCTCATCGTAGTATTCGATCTTCACGTTTGGTTTTCTTAAAACATCTTCACGAATTTTTGGAATGCTTAAGCAACCTTCTTTAAATTTCCACTCTGCACCTTCTTCTTCTAAAATACGCGGATTGATAAAGATCTTTTTAAAAGCCTTTAATTGTTTGCGTTCTTCAGGTGTAAATTCATCATCATCCTCATCACTGTCATCATCCACAAATGGATGTGTATCGATCACAAATAGACGAATAGACTTTCCTACCTGCGGAGCAGCCAATCCAACTCCACTTGCCTGATACATGGTTTCAAACATGTCTTTGATCAAGACATCTAAACCTGCATAATTTTTATCAATATCATCAGCTACCTTTCTTAAAACCGGGTCGCCATATACTACAATTGGTAATACCATTTTTTATTCAGTTATAAAGTTTAGAATTTGATCAGTAGGAAAGTTAAATTGACTAAAACCTAACCACTGTCATCTAACAACTATTGCTTATCTACTATAATTTGGTGCCTCACGTGTGATCACAACGTCATGAGGGTGACTTTCCTTTACACCTGCAGCTGTAATACGCGTGAATTTTGCTTTTTGAAGTTCGTGAATATCCTTAGCGCCTGTATATCCCATACCAGCTCTTAATCCACCTAATAGCTGATAAACGATCTCGGAAATAGAACCTTTGTAAGGAACACGACCGCTGATACCTTCGGGTACTAATTTCTTGATATCATCTTCTGCATCCTGAAAATAACGGTCTTTGCTACCCTTTTGCATCGCCTCTAATGAGCCCATACCACGGTAAGATTTAAATTTACGACCTTCGAAAATGATCGTCTCACCCGGACTTTCTTCCGTTCCTGCAAACATACCACCCATCATTACGGTACCAGCTCCAGCTGCTAAAGCCTTAACGATATCACCTGTAAAACGAATACCCCCATCTGCAATGATCGGGCAATTCTTTCCTTTCAAGGCATCTGCTACTTCTAAAATGGCAGATAATTGCGGAACACCAACACCGGCTATAACGCGGGTTGTGCAAATGGAACCCGGACCAATACCAACCTTCACAGCGTCTGCACCAGCCTTATACAGGTCTAATGCCGCTTTTCCGGTTGCAATATTACCAACGATCACATCTACGTTCTTATATTTCTTTTTTACTTCTTTTAATTTTTCGATCACACCTTTGCTGTGTCCGTGCGCTGTATCAATAATAATTGCGTCCACACCAGCAGCAACCAAAGCATCTACACGCTCCATTGTATCGGCAGTAACACCAACAGCTGCTGCCACACGTAAACGACCCATTGAGTCCTTTGCCGCATTTGGGTTTACTTTGATCTTGATAATATCTTTGTAAGTGATCAAACCAACCAATTTATCGTTCTTATCAAGTATTGGAAGTTTTTCGATCTTATTGCTTTGAAGGATCTCTTCTGCTTGTTTCAAGTTAATGCCGTTTGGTGCGGTTACAATATCTTTACGAATGGTCATGATCTTTGTTACCGGCTTCTTCATGTTCTTTTCGAAGCGAAGGTCGCGGTTAGTAACAATACCGATCAGTTTATTATTCTTGTCTACAACAGGTATACCACCGATCTTGTTCTCACTCATCATTTTCAAGGCGTCACCTATGGTAGCATCATCGTGTAAAGTAACAGGGTCAAGTATCATGCCGCTTTCGCTTCTTTTCACTTTTCTTACTTGAAGGGCTTGATCTTCGATAGACATGTTTTTGTGTAACACACCAATACCGCCTTCCTGAGCGATGGTTATTGCCAATTTGTGTTCTGTTACAGTGTCCATTGCAGCTGAAACAATAGGCGTATTCAATTTGATATTCTTTGAAAAATAGGATGCTGTGCTCACTTCACGAGGAAGCACTTCTGAATATGCCGGAACTAATAAAACGTCGTCATAAGTTAATCCTTCAGAGACAAACTTTTCTGCATAAAAATTAGATGCCATAGGGGTTGAATTTTAGATTTAAAATTCGTGCAAATTTAGTAAATATTTCCCGGTATGGCAAACTTATTGCTGTATTTGTTAAAATTAGGCCTAAAGCGGCCCGGGCATTTTATTAAAACCTATTAACATTTGAGAAAACAACGCTAAAAAATGAGCAATTTTACATCCCGAAAATATAGTTTCTTTATGCACATAAAATATCAAGTTACCCCTAAAGCAATTTTATTATTAGAAGACGGAAAAGTATTTGAGGGCAAAGCCGCTGGCGCAATTGGCACAACTACCGGAGAGATCTGTTTCAATACAGGGATGTCGGGTTACCAAGAGATATTCACGGATCCTTCTTATTACGGGCAAATTGTAGTGATGACCAATTCGCACATTGGTAATTACGGTGTTGAGGATAGTGAAGTGGAAAGTGATAGCATCAAGATTTCGGGTATGGTTTGCAAGAAATTCAATAAAGGATTTTCGAGACCACGTGCTACTGAAAGTTTACAGAATTATTTTGAAAAGCAAAACATTGTATCGATCAGCGATGTAGATACACGTGCTTTGGTACGTTACATTCGCGATAAAGGTGCCATGAATTGCATTATCTCTTCTGAGATATTAGATGTTGACGTGTTAAAACAAAAACTGTCTAAAGTACCTTCAATGGCTGGATTAGAGCTTTCTTCGAAGGTGGCAACCAAAGAAGCTTACTTTTTTGGTGACAGTAATTCGAAGCACAAAGTAGCTGTGATTGATTTTGGTGTAAAGAAGAATATTTTACGCTCGTTGGCAGAAAGAGACTGTTACTTGAAAGTTTTCCCGATGACATCAAGTTTAGAGGAACTAAAGGCATTTAATCCGGATGGATTTATGTTGAGTAATGGACCTGGTGACCCAGGAGTGATGAAAAACGAAATGGCTTTAGTGAAGCAAATAGTGGATGCGGGCAAGCCGGTTTTCGGTATCTGTTTAGGTCATCAATTATTAGCTGAATCGCAAGGGATCTCTACTTATAAAATGCATGCGGGACACCGCGGTATCAATCATCCGGTGAAAAATCTGATCTCTGGTAAATGCGAGATCACATCTCAAAATCACGGATTCAGCATCAAGGCAGAAGACATCAAAGCAAACCCAAATATAGAGGCAACGCATGTGAATTTGAACGATGAAACTGTAGAGGGAATTCGTTTAAAGGATAAGCCGGTGTTTTCGGTACAATATCATCCGGAAGCTTGTCCGGGACCATACGACAGTCGTTATCTTTTCGATCAGTTTGTGGCTTCTATGAACTAAGTTCATAAACAAGGGTCAATTCACTTTTTTTTTGTATTTTTAGATGAATAATTCATCTGTTCATGAAAAACATTATCCGCATATTTAGCACTTTTTTGTTTCTAACGATCATCACTTCTTGTAAGGACAAAAACGAAATTCGTGTGAAAAGCACTTTCAGTAATCCGGTAAGTGTGGTTGTAGGGCCTGTTGATTTCGGAAGCGTGAAGGCAGTTTCTACTACCGCGTACAAATCAATTCCAACCGGTAAGCATGATATTACAGGTGATATTACTGGAAGCATCTCTATCACTAAAAACAAGAAACACAAGTACACCATCAATATCAACTCTGTTGGTATTGTTACATTGGTAGATGACGGAAAATAATTCCGCGATCAATTTCCTATACTTCCAATGTGGGAGTGAACTACATGTTTATTTGGATTAAATTCATTCTTTTGTATCTGCAGTGCAATTGCTTGATAAGCGTCTCTGAAAGGCATTCCGGCTTGTACTAATTTGTTCACTTCTTCTACACTAAAGATATACGTGTATTTTTCTTCAACAATAATGTGTCCATTTACTTTCATTTGCGGTAAAACGTGGGTGAGAACATCCAAGCATTCTTTTATAGTAGTGATTGCAGGAAAAATCAATTCTTTCGTTAATTGCATGTCTCTGTGATACCCGCTGGGTAAATTATTGGTAAGTAAGGTGAGTTGATTTGGCAACCCTTGTAGTATATTACATTTAGCTCTGAGTAATTCAAACACATCCGGATTTTTTTTATGTGGCATGATGCTACTGCCAGTTGTGAGTTCATCTGGAAACGAAATAAACCCAAAGTTCTGACAAAGGTATAAACATACATCGTAAGAAAATTTAGAGATGGTATGGGCTAAAGATGAAATGGCAATCGCTGTTATTTTTTCTGATTTACCTCTTGTCATTTGGGCATACACCGAACTTCTATTTAAAGTCGAGAATTCCATTTCGGTTGTGGTGAGCTCTCTGTCGATTGGAAAAGAGGAGCCATATCCTGCGCCACTTCCCAGAGGGTTTTTATCGCAAATAGTGTAAGCTGCTTTTACTAATTCCAGATCATCTTCAATGCTTTCTGCGTATGCATTTAACCACATATCAAACGATGATGGCATTGCAATTTGAAAATGCGTATAACCCGGCAACAAAACTCCTTTGTGTTTTTGCGCCACCTTGTAAAACATGTTTTGTAAGTCTGTACTTTTCTCTTTGATCACATTTAACTCTTTTTTTAAATACAGTTTAATAGCAGTTAAAACCTGGTCGTTTCTTGATCTGGCGGTGTGTATCTTTTTACCTACATCACCTAATTGTTTGGTGAGATAAAACTCAATTTGAGAATGAATGTCTTCTACACCATCTTCAATTTTGAAAGTTCTCTGTTTCAGTTGATCAGCAATAGCTGATAGTCCGCTTAATAATTGTTTGCATTCAGATTCTGTAATTAAACCAACTTTGCACAACATCTTCGCGTGTGCTTTCGAAGCTATTACATCGTAAGGCGCAATGAGCATATCTAATTCCTGATCTTTACCTATTGTAAATTGTTCAATGAGGTTATCTGTTTTATTTTCTTTTTCCCAAAGTTTTGTTTTCATTTTATCTAATTTGCGTCAACCTTCTCCTAATAGCTATCGGGAGAAGGGTGACAGTTAATGTTCTCGACTCGCGCTCGAACTGACAGTATTTTCTAAACGATGTTCTCTAATAATTTGATGTATAATTCAATTCCTTCTTCAATTTCATGGATGAAAATAAATTCATCTGCAGTGTGGCTGCGAGCGCTATCACCAGGTCCCATCTTTAATGTTTGAAATGGCATCAAGGCTTTGTCACTTGTGGTTGGCGATCCGTAACAGGACCTCCCTAGTTCTAAACCACTTTTTATAATTGGATGATCAAGTGGAATAGAGGAGGAACGCATTCGTAAACTTCTAGGTTTAATTTCGCATGTTACGTTTTCTTTTATTTCGGAAATGATGTTCTCAAATGAATAAAGTTCATTTACCCGAATGTCGACTACAAATTTGCACTGTGCAGGAATAACATTGTGTGCCTTGTTTTCTGTTTCAATACTGGTTACCGTCATTTTAACCGGACCAAGCAAAGGCGATACTTTTTCAAACGAATGTGCTTTGAACCAATCGATGTCTTTTAATGCTTTGTAAATAGCATTTTCACCTTCGTTTCTGGCAGCATGACCAGCTTTACCATTACTGATACAGTCTAATACCATTAATCCTTTTTCAGCTATGGCCAGATCCATTAAGGTAGGTTCACCAACAATTCCAAACTCAATTTTACCCAAGTATGGTAACAATGCCTCAATACCATTAGATCCGGATATTTCTTCTTCGGCGGTTGCCGCAAAAACAATATTGTATCTCAAATTTTGAACTTCATAGAAATAAAGAAAAGTAGCGATCAAAGAAACTAAGCAGCCTCCGGCGTCATTACTTCCTAAGCCAAATAATTTTCCATCTGTTAGCTCAGCCTTGAACGGATCTTTGGTATAACCTTTGTTTGGCTTAACGGTATCGTGGTGCGAGTTCAGCAACAGGGTTGGTTTTTTAGGGTCATATAACTTATTCGTGACCCAAATATTATTTAAATGACGATTGACTGATATTCCTTTTTCAGTGAAGAAAGAAGCGATGATCGCAGCAGTTTTATCTTCTTCTTTGCTCAAACTTGGGGTTTGGATCAAAGAGGAAAGTAATTGAATGGCTTCCTGTTGAAGCGATTCAATTGCGGTGCTAGTTGATGGTAATACTTGTTCCTGCATGGGATTGAATGAGTTGTTTGAGTTTATTCGCATGACCAATGATGACAGTTTTAACACCCTTATTTAAGGCGCTAAACGCATTATCAAGTTTAGGTATCATGCCATACGTTACAATTTGTTTTTCCTTTAACTCCGTATAAGTAATTGTGTTTAGTGTATGAATAAGTGTTTTTCCATTTAATACACCTTGCTTCTCAAAACAATAAACCAGTTTTACCTTAAATTTTTTGCTTAATGCTACCGCTAACGAAGAGGCAATCGTATCTGCATTGGTATTTAGTAATTGGCCTTTAGTGTTTGATGTGATAGGTGCAATAACAGGGCTAATGTTATTAAGCAGAAGTTCTTTTATAAACACCGAATTGATGTTTTCGGTTATCACATCTCCTACAAAACCATAATCTACTTTTCCTTTTTTTCGCTTTTCAGAAGGTATCAATGATACATCTGCGCCGCATAAGCCAATAGCTTTTTTATTATAAGCGTTTAATTGAGCAGTGATTGTTTTATTGATCCAGCCCGCATAAACCATGGTTGCTACTTTCAATGTTTCAGCATCGGTTACTCGTCTGCCATCCACCATTTTTGTATCAATACCAAGTGAAGTTGAAAGTTGTGTAGCTAATTTACCGCCTCCATGAACCAATATGATAGGTGTTTCTATTTGAGAAAGTACTTTCAGAAATTTCTTCAATTCTTTTTCATTATCAACAATGTTTCCGCCTATTTTCAGGATGATCAATTCTTTCATACTTCTTCGAGACTTAACTGTTCAATGTTTTCAGTAGTAACAACAGGTTGCTGTTCCAAAAGGTTTTTTAGAACCACTTGAGCGGCAAAAACTCTGTTAGCTGCCTGTTTTTGAATTAAACTATTGGGGTGATCGATGAGTTTACTGCTCAGTTCCACATCTCTCCTTACTGGTAAACAATGCATGATACCGGCTTGATTAGTCAGTTGATATTTGTTCAGATCCATCATCCAGTTTTCTTTTACGGCAGGTGTTGCTCCATAGTTTTGATACGACGACCAGTTTTTGACATAAACAAAATCGGCATTTGTTAAGGCCTTATGTTGATCATATTCGATGTCAGCCCCTTTGGTGAAGTCTTCACACAACTCATAACCCACAGGGTGAGTGATGGTGAAATCAACATCCAATTTTGTCATCCATTCGGCAAACGAATTGGGTACTGCTTGTGGTAAAGCTTTAATGTGTGGGGCCCAGGTTAAAACCACCTTTGGTTTGTGTGTTTGATTCCAGTTTTCTTTGATGGTGATGGCATCAGCTAAACTTTGTAAAGGGTGCAAGGTAGCCGATTCAAGACTAATTACCGGCACATTACAATATCTCATCAATTGAACTAATATTTGTTCACTGTAATCCAATGATCTATTGGTAAGTGAAGGGAAGCATCTCATTCCTATAATATCACAATAAGAGCCCAATACTGCTGCCGCATCTTTAATGTGCTCCACAGTTGAACCATTCATGATCACATCATCATTCCATTCAATAGCCCAACTTTCTTTATCCAGGTTCATTATCATGACCTCCATTCCCAGCATTTTAGCAGCCTTTTGAGTACTCAGTCTGGTTCTTAAACTTGGATTTAAAAAGATCAAACCCAAAGTTTTGTTTTTTCCTAAATGTGAAAAAGAGTAGGGTGATGACTTAAGATCAATTGCCTCATTTACCAATTGAATGGGGCTTTTTATGTCGTATATCGTTGTAAAATGTTTCATGGCTAAACTGTTTTTAAAAGTTTGGTTAATACTTGAACCAAAGCATTATTGAAAATGTCGATCTCTTCTTGATTTACGGTTAATGCAGGCAATAACCGAATGGTGTTTTTATTTGACGCTGTTCCTATGAGAATATGGTGATCGGTTATCAATGCATTCTTTAATTCGGCAATGGGAAAATCAAATTCTACCCCGATCATTAAGCCTTGGCCTCTTACTTCTTTTACTCCTTCTATTTGTTTTAGATCACTGATCCATTTGTTCCCAAGCGATTTTGCTGAATCGATCAAATTCTCTTTCTTGATCACATCCAACACGGCTATTGCAGCAGCACAAGCCAAATGATTACCGCCAAATGTTGTTCCCAATAAACCGTATTTGGCTTTAAATTCTGGACTGATCAATACACCACCAATAGGAAATCCGTTACCCATACCCTTTGCAGTTGTGATAATGTCGGCTTTAATACTTGCATGCTGATGAGCAAAGAAGTTACCGGATCTGCCGTAACCAGATTGAACTTCATCCAGAATTAATACGGCTCCAACTTCGCTGCATTTTTTTCTAAGCAAATTCAAAAAATCTATCGAGGGCATGTGAATTCCAGCTACACCTTGAATACCCTCAACGATAACGGCACAAATGGAATCGTTGATGGAATCTAAGAAAGCTTCTGAATCGTTCAAAGGCAAGAATATCACCTCATGGGTCTTGTTGATCTCTGCTTGAATACTGCTGTCGTTTGTAGCAGCAACGGCCAATGAAGTTCTGCCGTGAAAGCTTTTGTTGAAGGCGATCACTTTTTTTCTGTTATTATGAAATGAGGCTAATTTTAAGGCATTCTCATTGGCTTCTGCGCCTGAGTTACAAAGGAATAAGTTGTAATCTGAATAGCCACTTAATTCACCTAACTTCAGAGCTAATTCCTCTTGCAAAGGATTGATAACGGAGTTTGAATAAAATCCAATAGTATTCAATTGCTTACTGATCATATCCACATAATGTGGATGTGTATGACCAATGGAGATCACAGCGTGGCCGCCATAAAGATCCAAATAGGTTTGGTTGTTGTCATCCCAAAGCCAAGATCCTTTGGCTTTTACCGGGGTTATATTGATCAAGGGGTATACGTTAAATGTTTTCATAGTTTTGGTTTTGGTTTTTTTATATTGTCTTTCTCGATACAAAAAATGATAAAAGGCGCATTTTTTACTCGAAATGACAACTTAAATTGACTGTCAGTTCGAGTAATTTTTGCCTGACTCTTGCAAAAATTGTATCGAGAACTAAAATGCACTTGGTTTTAATTTCAATCCGCATGATTCTTCTATTCCAAACATCAGATTCATATTCTGAACTGCTTGTCCGGCTGCACCTTTCAGTAAATTATCGATAGCTGAAACAATGATCAGATCATCATTTTCTTTTTGCAAACTAATAAAGCAGTTGTTGGTATTCACCACTTGTTTCATGTTTACTTCAAAGGGCACTAAGTGTGTAAATGGATGCGTTTTGTAATATGATTGAAACAGATCGATCGACTGATTTAATGATAAGTTACTTTTTAAATAAGCAACCGAATAAATGCCTCTGGTAAAAGCTCCTCTTTGCGGAATGAATTGCAGTTGAGATTTACCAGTTTGCAATGATTGTATAGATTCCTGAATTTCTTTTTCATGTTGGTGTGAAAGCATTTTGTAGCCACTGTGGTTATTGCTTCTCCATGAAAAATGATTGGTCTCCGAAAAAGCTTGTCCGGCTCCTGTTGATCCTGTGGTAGCAGAAACATGTATGGTTGATTGAATCAATTGTTCTTTGGCCAGAGGCAATAAAGCCAACTGGATACAAGTGGCAAAACAACCCGGATTCGCGATAGAATTACTTTTTGTTATGGCTTCTTTGTTTAATTCAGGTAAACCGTATGTGAAATTTCTATCTTCAAAAATGGCATTTGCCTGATGTCTGAAGTCTTGACTCAGATCAATGATCTTGATGGAAGTTGGTATGTTATTCTTTTGCAAAAACGTCTTTGATTCGCCGTGACCTTTGCATAAAAATAAAACATCCACATTCAAAGAATGATCTTTGACAAATGCTAATTCAGTTGTTCCAAACAGATCCTGATGAATTTCATAGATCTGTTTTCCGGTCTGACTTTCACTTTGGGCAAATAGGATGGTAACTTCCGGATGCTGAAGCAAGATCCGCAAAGTTTCACCTCCGGTATAACCAGCGGCACCAATAATTCCAGCCTTAATCATTTTCGTTAAGTATTAAAGAGTTTTGTAATTCGTTCACTTGATAATAGATGGCCGTTTGGTTTCCGAATATTTTAGTGAAGCCCTTCACATCTTCCCCTGTAAATGATCTGTTCATTTCGCCGTACGATCCAAACTGATCGTTCATTAGATCGTTTGGTGATTTTATACCTTCAATAATGAACCGGTAAGGCACCAAGGTTACAAATACTTCACCATTCACCGTTTTTTGTGTGCTTTCAAAAAAAGCTTCCATGTCTCTCATGGCAGGATCGAGGTATTGTCCTTCGTGCAACCAGTTACCATACCAAAGAGATAATTGGTCTTTCCAGTACAATTGCCATTTGGTTAATACATGTTTTTCAAGGGCATGATGTGCCTTAATGATGATCAATGAGGCTGCTGCTTCAAAACCCACTCTTCCTTTGATGCCAATGATCGTATCACCAACATGAATGTCTCTGCCAATTCCGTAAGGTGAAGCCAGGGCATTCAACTCTTCAATAGCTTCAACAGATGTATGAAATACCGTGTCGTTGATCTGTTTTAATTCCCCTTTTTCAAAAACCAGTTTGATCTTTTCTTTACCGTTTTTGTAAATAGGTGTTGGCCATGCGCTGTCTGGTAGAGGTAAATGAGAGGTAAGTGTTTCTTTGCCACCAACTGAATTACCCCAAATGCCTTTGTTAACACTGTAGATGGCTTTTTCGAAATTCATTAGCACACCATTTTTCTTCAAGTAATCAATTTCTTCTTGTCTGGATAATTTGAGATCCCGGATAGGCGTGATGATCTCAGCTTCCGGTAACAAAATATTGAAAGCCATATCAAATCTCACCTGATCATTTCCGGCACCTGTACTTCCATGCGCAACTTTAGTGTGACCTAAAAGCTTGGTATAGTCAGCTATGGCTAATGCCTGAATGATCCGTTCTGCACTCACTGAAAGCGGATAGGTATTGTTTTTCAGGATATTGGCATAGATAAGGTTTTTGATGATCTTGCTGTAATAGGCAGGTTTTGCGTCGATGATCTTGAAGGAGGCTACACCCAGATCTTCTGCATGCTTTTGAAGTTTGATTTTTTCATCATCAGTAAATCCGCCCGTATCTATGGTAACTGCGTGAACGTTTAGTTTTAATTCGTGTTTTAAATAAATGGCGCAAAATGTGGTATCTAAACCACCGCTGAAGGCTAATATCACGTTGTTGTTTGTCATGTCTTAAATATTAATGGTTTCTTCTTTTTTGAATTTGATCTTTTTGATAAAGTTGGTTTGTTTGATACGGAGCAAGCGCTCCATGATCTTTTTCTTATTGGCGAAATTGAACCATCGGGGTTTATGTTTCTCGGCAGGGTCATATAGCATGGCGGTGCAAAGGCAATTCTTTCTATCCTTGCTTTTTAATATGTCATGGTTCACACAACTTTGGCAACCTTTCCAAAAGGCCTCGTCTTGTGTAAGTTCTGAGTAAGTAACTGGTTCGTAGCCCAGGTCGGAGTTGATCTTCATTACCGCCAAGCCTGTGGTTAAGCCAAAGATCTTTGCTTCCGGATATTTGGATTTCGATAATTCAAAAACCTTTTTCTTGATATCGGTTGCTAAGCCACTTTTTCTGAAATGTGGTGAGACGATCAAGCCAGAGTTGGCCACGTAGTTGCCGTGGCTCCATGTTTCGATGTAGCAAAAACCAGCCCATTCGCCTTTTTTTGAAAGGGCAATTACTGCTTTTCCTTCCAGCATTTTTTGCTGAATATAATTTGGAGTTCTTTTTGCAATGCCGGTTCCCCTGGCTTTTGCCGATAACTCCATTTCATTGCAGATCGTATCTGCATAGTGCAAATGTTGCGCGTTAGCAACAAGCACATTAAAATGTTGCATGTCAAATAAAAATTTGAGAATTAAAAAATAAATGAAAATTAACCCCGCTAATAAGCAGAATTAAACGTTGGCCCGGAAATGGGACTTAAATCAACGTCGGATACAAAAGATGGGGCGTACGGGTAAAACGAACAACAGGTTATCTGTTGATAAAAACACACTCTTGCTCAAGGAGCTGTAATTACTGGTATTCCCAGTTGAGCAAAGAATGAAATTAAGTGTTTTCATTTTTTAATGATGGTGCTCTAAGTGTTTTTGTTTTTGTAATTTATTTTATTGGGCGCAAATATTCTAAATTAATTTGAATAAATGCAAAATTATTTTCGCTAAATCAAAACTTTATTGATTTAGGAAATGAAATTATAATTTGAAGGTTAAATTGACTTATGGGAATTAATGTTGGATCACAATTGGCCGGCTGATCTTTTTATCTTTCACATTCACTTGAAGTAAGTATATACCATTGGTAAGATTGCTCGTTCTTACGTCAATTGAATTTGCTGTGAGCCTTACTTCAGGAGAATTTGAATTAAAAATTTCTTTACCACTCATATCATAAAGCACAATATTCTTTTGCTTGAAACTACTTTCAATTTGAATTTGAAGGATGTCGTCTGCTGGGCTTGGACCAATTTTTACTAGTTGTTCAAGGTCGTTGTTTTTTAATCCGCCGCTTGTATAAGTGTAATGGCATGAATCTACATTTGAATTCCAAGTATCCCATTGTTGATTAAAATAGGAATAAGTACAACTTTGAAATTCCTTTGAATTGTCATTGTGTTTGCAAGCGAGACCAAATTCCCAAGGGTGATAACAGGCAGGAGAGGAATTGAAAGGTCCACTGCCAAAGTAGAAAATATATTGATAAAGGAGGTGATAAGAGCTACCAATTCCTTCTGTGATATCAAAAAAATGATCAGATGGGAAAGAGTTGTTAATGTGTTTTCTTAAATAGAAATGTTTTCTTTGCCCACCCAATTCTGTTTTAGTTTTAATAGAGTCAACTCTGTAGTATCCACTATAGCTTGTAATATTTGGAAAATTAAGTAGAATGGAATCATTTACATTTAAACTAAAATCATAAAGTAAAATTTCAGGAGCGTTATGGTTTTTGTAATACACTTTTTTAGTAACTGTGTCTTCTCTTAAATAACCAGTTAAAATTTTATTATTATAACTAAGTGTTGAAGTAAAACCTAAATTATATAGTTTTTTATACAATTTGTTATTTAAAGTGATCGTGTCAATTGCTGCAAGCGCACTCATATCTACATAAGGTGCCGTAGTTGGTGAAATTACGGAAGTCTTAACACCAAACATGATTCCGAAATGCTGCCAGACTGTAGTGTCTTCTTTCAACATTTTTACATAGGGTGTTTGTGCTTTTAGAGCACAAAATAAGATGGTGAAGGCGATCGAAAAAGTAAATTTAATTTTCATAAGCATTTTCTGATATAACCGAAGATACAAAAAAAAGCCATTCAATTATGAATGACTTTGATCAGTTTAAAGCAGCGTGCTTATCTCATTTATAGGCTTTCGTTTACGTTCTCCTAGTTCACGTGTTCGGAAGGGTTCTTCCAGCTTTTCGGGAGAATCCAGATAGCCTAAGGCAATAAATACAACAGGTGTTTGAAGTTTGGCATTCAATTGAAGAGTATCGATTGTTTTAACAGCATCAAAACCACCCATTACGTGTGAATGTATGCCCATACTTAATGCCTGAAGAGCCATTGTTGCATTTGCTGCTCCAATATCGTGCATGGCAGTAATATTAGGTTTACTATTATCGTGGTTCGGATTCATATTCACGGAGATGAGCACAGCCGCGTTTTTTGCCCAAGCCTGATTGCCGGGTAAAAGACAATCCAATAATTTTTGAAAACCGCTTTCTTCTCGATGGGCATAGGTGTAATTCCAGGGTTGTACATTGCTGGTACTAAAGGCCCATGTTGCGGCTTCCAGGATCGTATTCATATCCTCCTGAGAAATGCGTTTATTTGAAAACGAACGTGGACTCCATCGGTCTTTGATGAGATCAATTACTGGGTTATTTGTTTTGGCTGATTTATTCATTTTAATGTGTTTTTTAATCTTCTATTAATACTCCCATTTTACCCATGCGGTAATCACGGTATGCTTCCATTATTTCTGTTTCGGTGTTCATTACAAAAGGGCCATGAGTAACGATCTTCTCATTCAATGGCTCACCACTCATGAGTAAGGCACGTGTATCTTCTAACGCTTCAAAACGGATCGTATTGCCCTCTTTTTTAAATGCGATAAAGTTTTTACCGGATACGTCTCTATCATCTACCTTTAAGCAACCATCCAATAGATACAAAAAGGCATTGTGGCTTTGGGGTAATTCAATTTCAATTGTTCCTCCGGCTTGTGCATGAATAGTTGCAGAATTGATAGGGCTAAGTGTTGGAATTGGGCCTTTTACACCAAATAAATTACCTGAAATGATATTCACGATCACTTTGCCATCTTCGCTTTTGTATACCGGCGTTTCTTCCTTTGTGAGAGGGTGGTAATAAGGTTGATCATTTTTATTCTTGGCAGGTGAGTTGATCCACATCTGAATCAATTCCTGTTCAAAGTCGGTTGGACGTTCACTGTGAATAATTCCCATGCCCGAATGCATCCACTGTGTGCCACCTGCTGTAACTGTTTTATTGTTGCCTCGGCTGTCGCGATGATTTACACCACCTTTAAATAAAAAGGTAACCGGTGCAAAACCTTTGTGGGGGTGTGGACCAACACCGGATTTTTTTAACTCGGCATTTGGGTCAACAAAAATATGACCATGGTGTAATAACACAAATGGGTCTAAATAATCCAATTCAGGCGAGGGTAGGGGTTGCCTCACTTTTAATTCGCCCATGTTATACATACGAGCGGGTATGATCTGGTCGATCGTTCTATTTGAGTTCATGTTTACTTTACTCCTTTCTTAAATTGAAGGTACAAATTGCCCGCAACAACCACATGCATAACATTCAAAAGAATTGCCATAACTAAAGGAACCTGAGGGATCATGAATGGATTAATGAAGGAAAGTGGAAGCAAAATGGCGGTGATGATGGTAAAAATCTTCATTGGCTTTTTTGAGAAGCGATTGATCAAACCCATTACCAAGCCTGCAACCAGTGATGGTGCAATTGAACTGATGAGTACCGGGATGATGGTGAGTGGCGTTCCTCCTTCTTGTAATAATACCGTTTCAGGAAATGCACCAGCTGATTTTCCGGCATAATATACAATTCCATTAAGTACGATGGATATACCTCCGGCAATAAGCGATGAAAGCATGATCTTGCTAAAGCTTGTTTTTTCTGTGTTCATGTTGTTTGTTTTTATGTGGTTTATATTATGTGTTTGTACAAAATTTGTTGCAACAAATATTAGCTCAAATTTTTTTAGGTTCGGAGTTTATCTAAAAGGTCGCTAAGTTGTTCTGCTTCCGAATCGCTGAGTTTCTTGCGAATGGTCTTAAATTCCTCCATCAGAGGAGCGCTGATCTTTTCAAGTAATTTAAGTCCTTTTGAAGTGAGCTGAATATCAATTTTCCTGCGATTTTCCGGACATAAATTTCTAGTCACCAGGTTCAGTTTTACTAATTTGTCTACCAAGCGGGTAATGTCATTTCCTTTATCAATCAATACTTCTTTAATATCTCCCGGCGAAACAGGTTCAGGGTGTTTGCCTTTAAGTATGCGAAGTACGTTGTAATGTTGGGGAATGATATCGAATTTCTTAAATACGCCAATTTGGTGATCTCTCAGCCAATTACTTGTATACATTACATTTAAGATCGCTTTTTGCTGTGAACTCTCAAATTTGCTTTGTTTGATGGCTTTTTCAAATTTCATTTCTTACTATTGATATACAAATGTAGTTAAAACAAAATTTGTTGCAACAAATAAATTGTTAAAATTTCAGAAACCCTGCAAAAACAGGGTTTCTTCTTGTTCTTTAAAGGATACTTTTAATTCTTCATGAGTTTTTTGGTCACACTTGAGTTTTCACCACTAAGTTTAATAAAGTAAATTCCTGAAGGTTGAGTGCTCAAATCGAGTGAGATATTTAAATCATTGCTTTTAAACTCATTCAATATCGCTCCTTTCATATTCATCAGTGTGATGGAATAATCAGTCTTGTTGGGATTGCTAATATGAACAAGATCAGCAAAAGGATTTGGATACACGGATATACTGTTTTCCATGGAGTTAGTAGTTAGACCAACAAAAGAAGGAGAAGCAGTAAAGTTATCTAAGCCAAAGAATAGGGGCGTGTTGATACCAAAGGAGCCAACGTCACTTGAGTACATAAAGAACTTTAAGCTATCTATTTCACCAAGCGAACTGGTATTTACCCATTGCCATGAATTAACAATATAGTCAAGTGTATTGTTTGAGTTTCTGAAGTCTGCCAAATAAAATTCAACACTGTCTGTTTTTAAAACCCCGCCTAAAAAACCCTTGATGGTGATCTTAAAGAAATCTGGATCATTGCCTGTCACACCACCAAATTTCTTTGCAAAGGCATCACCATTTTTCATGGATTTATATGGGTAAGTAGCATTTGTCAGATACATACCTTCCGCACCTTTGTAAGGTGTTTTGAGTTTAATAATCCCTTTATCCTGGCCAATGGCATAGGTATTAGAGTTGTTATAGCCTTTGTAGGGTTTAACGCCATATAAATTACCAAAGCCCGCTGTACTTGAATCGTATTTATTGGTATAAGAAAAGCCACCTGACCAAAAGTTAAAACCTGTATCCCATTTGTGTTCAAAGGAAGCAGTGGTTCCTTCAAAAGGGGTACTTGTGGTGCTGGTGTAAGCTGAGTTTGTACTTAAAGTAAAAGTTTCCAAGTCGTCGGTAAACGACTGAGAGCTAGAACTTAACGAGAGAGTGATCAAAGAAATAAGTGTAATTGTTTTTTTCATGTTGTTATTTTGTTTTTTGATTAAAGTTTAAGGTTAGTCCAATTTCCATATTGCGTAAAGGCATCGGTCGGTTTGAGATGATCTCGAATTGTGTGTTCAATACATTGTTTAAGTTTGAGAACACACCGAGGTGGATCTTTTGAAAATTATACGAATACATGAAACGGATCGTAGAGTAGTGGTAAGGATCGAGCCATGTGCTATTGTCGCTTGAGGTGAAGCGATAGCCAACATAATTATGTAAATAAGAAAGCAACAGCTTGTTATAAGAAACGGTTAGAATGGAATTAAAGTTATAACGAGGGGTATAGATCAATTGACGATCTATGGTGTTATCATTTTCTAAATCACTTTTTTTAACGGTAGAGAGCACATAGCCAGAAATAAATTTGAATTGAGTTTTAAATTTATTGTTTGAATAGGTAAGTTGCCAGCTTGTCTCGGTTCCTCTGCTCCAAACGGCCTGAATGTTCATAGGCGATGAGTAGCCGCTGTTGCTTGGCAACCATAGGATCCAGTTAGAAATGGTTTTGTTAAATATACTGGCACTCATGAGGAAGTTAAACCGTGAAATGTTGGATTTATATTCAAGTGTGCCATCCATGGCAAAACCCTCTTCGGGTTTTAAAAGAATGTTGCCGCCCGGGTTCCAATACAGATCATTTAATGTTGGAATGCGGTATACTTTGCCGGCACTGGCTTTCAAAAGGGTTGAATTATTAACTTGGTAATCTATCCCTAATTGATAGGTAAAAGGGGTGAGTTTGGTGCTGCTTTGTTCAATTCGAAGAGAGGTATTTACCACTAATTTATGATTGAAATAATACCCTCTGTTTCCGGCTATAAAAGCTATTCGTTGCAATTGTTTCACGCCGGTATAATTATTGGTCTCTGCACTGTTTAGGGTGTAGTTTGCCCCCAAGTTCAACGTTTGACCGTCTCTCCATGCGTAATAATGATCACTTTCCACGATCATCGTTCGCATCTTACTTTTCGAATTTATTTTTGCCAAACTATCGGTGTAATCTAACTTCTCTGTGAAATAGGCAGTTTTGATGTTAGAACTCAATTTGTTTTTAAAGTAGTTCCAGTTCAAACTCATTCTGTTACTTTCATCTGTTTGAATGGTTTTATTGCTGATTGAAGAGAATCGATTTGGGAAATTGCGTTCACCTTTGGATAACCAGGCAGCAGCGGTGATGTTTTGATGGCTATTTATTTTATACTTGATCTCAGGCATAGCGCTGTATTGGTCATTGTTGGCATGGTCTTGCTTTACAACTTTATTCGAATCTTTATTAAAATAATTGAAATTGTTTTTATTGATCACACCAAAGGCCTTTAATTTAAAACTGAAACGGTTATTGCTGAATCCAATATCTGTGCTGATAGACCTTGAGCCAATATCACCCACTTGGTAATTTAGTTTGGTATATAAGCCGGTATTAAATTTGTGGGTATTGTTTAAATGTATGGCTCCACCCATAGCACCAGAGCCCCATATAGCGGAAGCTCCACCGTATTCGACATCCACCTGATTGAAAAGATTGGAGGAAATCGAACTCAGATCAACCTGACCTAACATGTTGTTTTGAATGTTCAAACCATTCCATAATATAGCTGTTTGCGAAGCATTTCCACCTCTGAACGAACTGGTGCTGAGAGCGCCCGGACCGTAATTTTTAATGAACACGGGTGTATTAAAACATAACACATCTGCCAGATTTTGGTTCTTAAATAATTCCAGTGTTGTTGAATCTATACTTTGTATTTTTTTACCAATTATGGATGTGTGAATACGTGTTGTTACCACATTAATTTCTTGCAAAGCCACGGTATCTTTTATTTGTGCTTTTGTTTCTGGCGATAGCAGCAAGAAAGTTAAAAGCATAAAAGTTACACCTATTTTCAAATGAAAATATGCACACAAAATGCGCCAATATGTTTGTCTATTCAACAAGCTTAAAACGTTTCATTTTGAATGCCTCACTTCCCGAAAGCTTCAAACATATTATTATGGCAGGTCTTCTGACTTATCTCTAACCTGATCGCCTTCCCGTAATAAAACAGTGGCTTTTGAATGATCAGGTTCAGTTTACAAGAGATTCACAGCAGCGGGTACTGTTAGCGAGTTGAACGCTATTCCCTATTAATCTTCCTTTTATAAGAAGGTAAGAACCAATAACGGCGTAAATATACACATTCTTTAACAATTAAAAATTAACTGTTTAAAACATTGGTATTATACTTGATACAGAGCTGATATAACCGGTAATTTTAAAGCATGAACAAACGCATTTTCATTTCCCTATTTATACTTTTTTCTATTGCATTTTACGCCTTCAAAGAAAAACAAGAGCCCGACTTTATTAAGATACAAAACAAATGGGTGGATTCGGTTTTTAACTCTCTTACACCCAAACAGCGATTGGCTCAGCTATTTATGGTTGCGGCATACAGTAATCGTGATATGAAACACGTGAAAGAGATCCATGAATTGATCGATAAATATAATATTGGTGGATTGATATGGATGCAGGGCGGGCCTGTAAGACAAGCAAAATTGGCGAACTATTATCAAACTCTGGCTAAAACACCGCTGATGTACAGTATTGATGGCGAGTGGGGCTTGTCTATGCGGTTAGATAGCACGCCGCAATACCCAAAACAAATGACCTTAGGCGCTATAAAAAATGACAGTTTGATATTTTACATGGGTAGACAGATCGCGAAAGAATGCAAACGATTGGGTATACATGTGAACTTTGCACCGGATATTGATATCAATAATAATTCCGCTAATCCGGTAATTGGTATGCGCAGTTTTGGTGAGAACAAATACAAAGTGGCTGAAAAAGGTGCGATGTATATGTTGGGAATGCAATACGAACATGTGATGGCAAATGGTAAACATTTTCCTGGG
The DNA here is from genome assembly GCA_032358265.1 of Vaucheria bursata. Taxonomy (NCBI): domain Eukaryota; class Xanthophyceae; order Vaucheriales; family Vaucheriaceae; genus Vaucheria; species Vaucheria bursata. The sequence goes on along the minus strand of JAULBW010033147.1, from coordinate 710,096 downwards.
CATGGTGATACGGATGTAGATTCACATAAAGGTTTACCGGTTATCAATTACTCAAAAGCACGTTTGGATTCATTGGAATTGTATCCATTTAAGTATTTATTTGAAAGAGGACTAGCCAGTGTAATGGTGGCTCACATGAATATTCCAATGTTAGATTCCACCAAGAATTTGGCATCCACTTTATCGCCAAAAGTTGTAAATGATCTATTGAAAAAGGAATTGGGTTTTCAGGGATTGGTTTTTACGGATGCCTTGAACATGAAAGGAGTAGCTAAGTTTTTTGAACCAGGCCAAGTGGATGTTCGGGCATTGATTGCCGGTAACGATGTGATGCTGTTCAGTGAAAATGTACCAAAAGCAATTGAAGCCATTGATCTGGCAATTAAAAAAGGAGAGATCACGCAAGAAGAAATTGACCTACGTTGTAAGAAAATATTACAGGCAAAATACTGGTGTGGTTTAAATAATAAGCAAGAGATCGTTTCGAGGAATTTACACAAAGAATTGAATACAAAGGAAAGTACTGAATTAAACGAGCGCCTTGGCAGAGCTGCTATTACTGTATTGAAAAACGAGAATGATTTTTTACCATTACGCCATACAGATACCTTAAAGATCGCCGAAATTTCTATTGGTGATGAAAAGCAAAATGCATTGTTTGATATATTAAAGTTATCCGCTTATACGCAGCACGTGGGTATAACTCACGATGCAAAACCTGAAGATATCCAGCAGGTATTTAATGCAATAAATGAATGTGATGTGGTTGTATTGCAAGTGAATAAAACCACCTTGCGCGCACCAAATAACTTTGGTGCCGGCGAACAAACATTAAAGTTAATTGACTCGATCGCTAAATTAAAACCAACGGTGTTAACCTTGTTCTCAAACCCGTATTTGGTGAACAAATTGAAATCGGTGAATAATTTCAAATCCATCATTGTGGCTTATGAATATTTACCTGGGCTTATTAAAGCTAGTGGAGAAGCTATTATGGGGTATTATTATACAGATGGTACTTTGCCAGTTACAACTCAATATTTTCCATACAACACCGGTTTAGGTATTATCCCCGTTCCGGTTGAAACCAAAGTGAACACGATCGAATACCAAAAAAAAAAGTTCGCAAAGGTAGACAGCATCGCGCTAAACGGTATTAGTGAGAAGGCTTTTCCTGGCTGCCAGATAGTGGCCATGCAAAACGGTCAGGTGATTTACAATAAGTGTTTTGGTACACAAACCTATGCCAAAGAATCAAAAAAGATAGACGACGCCACCATTTATGATCTAGCGAGTATTACTAAAATCACTGCAAGTGCATTAGCATTAATGAAATTGGAGAGTGAAAATAAATTTGACCGTTCCAAAAAATTAGTTGAGTATTTGCCAAGCTTGGAAGGAACCAATAAAGCAGATATGGTAATGGAGGATGTATTAACCCATCAAGCGGGACTTCAGGCATGGATCCCCTTTTTTCTTAAAACAATGGATAAAAAGGGTCATTATAAACCAGAGTATATCTCAACCAAACGCACCGATCAATTTCAAACCATGGTGGCTAAAAAGGTATTTGTGGTGAATGGTTTTACAGATAGTATTTATAAACGCATTACAGATAGTAAATTAGAGACACCGGGCAAATATTTGTATAGTGATCTTGGTTATTATTACACGAAGTTGATCATTGAAGATATTACTAAAAAGCCCTTGGATGAATATGTGTCGGAGTTGTATACGCAAATGGGATTGGGGTTAACTTATAAGCCACTGAGAAAATTTCCTTTACAAAATATAGCGCCAACCGAAAACGATTCAAAGTTCAGAAAACAGATCATACAAGGATTTGTGCACGACCAAGGCGCTGCTTTAATGGGTGGAGTTGCGGGACATGCCGGATTGTTTGGTAATGCAATGGATGTTGCCAAATTAATGAGCATGTATATGAACAAAGGCATATATAATGGAAAGCAAATATTAGATAGCAATGTTGTAAAAAACTATACGGCTTGCCGTTATTGCCCGGATAATAGAAGAGGTGTGTGCTTTGAAAAACCGGAGGCCGATAAGAAAAAGGATAGTCCGGTTATTAGCGATTGCAGTTTAGAAAGCTTTGGACACACTGGCTTTACCGGCACTTTTGCTTGGGCGGATCCTAAGAATAAATTAGTGGTAGTTTTTTTGAGCAACCGTGTTTTCCCTGATGCCGAAGAGAATAAGCTTACTAAAATGGGAATCAGAGGTAAGATCCACAGAGCATTTTATGAGGCAATAAAGACTGAGGCTCAGAACTAAGGCATTTCAATAAATTTCATACATTTACCAAAATTTAGTGAACGTTTGAAATACCTATTTATCATATTCATACTCTGTCATTCATTAGGGGCGTTTTCGCAATTAGATAATACCTCGCTTTACCAAAATCAATATGAAGATACCTTAGACGAGGAAATGCCCTATTTTAAGCTTCAGGGCCTAGGATATCAGAAAGATATTGAGAATTTTGGTCCAATGCTAGATGGTTACACCATATTTGGTTTTCAGTTTAATCCACAACTCGGTTATCAAGTTTCAAAAAATGTGTGCGTTGAAGGTGGTGTTTATTTAAGAAAGGATTTTGGCTACAAAGATTTTAATGAAGTGTTACCGACTTTCTCTATTCGTTATCATAAAAATGATTTCAAAATGGTTTTTGGTAATTTGGATGGGAGCTTGAATCATGGACTTATTGAGCCAATCTATGCTTTTGAAAGAGTTATGACTAAGCGTATGGAAAGCGGGGTACAATATCAGTTAAATAAGAAACATTTTGATGCAGATGTTTGGATCGATTGGCAAAATGTGCTTTACAGATTGGTGAATGATTATGAGCGACTATTGGTAGGAGTTAGTACAAATGTATATAAGCTTAAAACCGACAAATTTGAATTAAAGATACCGATACAAGGTGCTGGTAGGCATAATGGCGGACAAATAGCCAGAGGCGGAACTGTTGGTGGTCCTGATACCGAGGGTGTTTATACCAACATCAATGGTAGCGCTGGTGTTAATTTTAAATACGAATTAGGTAAAAAGCATTTAAAACATGTTTACTTCGATATTCGTTATGTTGCCAATCAAAACAATTCAAACGATTCAACTATTTACAAGCATTTTGGTGATGGGATGATGGCCAATGTGGGGGTGAATGTTTATGGTACAGATATTATGCTGACCTATTGGTATGGAAGTAATTATACCAGCGAATTTGGCGGAGACCTTTACTCAAGCGCATCCACATCAATTACCTATGCAGGTACTTACAAAAGCTACAGAAACCTACTGATGCTTAGGTTTACATCAAAATTTACCTTAGCTAAGCACATTACTTTAACCTTAAGAACCGAGCCTCAATTTGATCTGGATTTCAGACGATTCAATTGTGATTTTGGACTTTATCTCAATTTAGATAAGCGAATAAACTTGAAAAGGAAATAATTCTCATTGCCTTTTAAATAACTCTATAGGGTATTAATCATCAGTTAGTTGCTTTAAGTTACTTGTATTAGTTGCCATTGCTATTTTGTAGAATTTTAGTTTCCATTTTTAGTATTGAGTCAATTGCAAAAAATGACTATTTTCTTACATATGTAACCAAGCAAATGTTTATCAACTGCTTATTAATATTTCTTGGCCGAACTTTGTTTCATAAACTTATAAATTGGTTAAAATGAAAACAACTATCAAATTATCGATTATGATTGCATTAATGGTAATCATATCTTTTATGAATAAACTGCATGCTAGTGGCAAGAAAGATACAACTGTATTAATAATTAATGGCAGAATATTGGTGAATTCAGATAAAATAAAACAAATTTCGAAATGCAAAGTAGAGCTATACAACGAGAATAATTTGGTTAATTCAATGAATATTCGATGGCAGAAGCCATTTGAGTTCAAACTCAAAAAGAATGTATGGTATACCATCCGCATAACAGGTGATGATCTGATTCCTGTAATGGTAAGCTTTAATACAGCTACAGGAGATGAATCGGATGTAAAAGATCTATTTTGTTTTGATGTTGAAATGATCACAATGGATCAATTACCTTTTATAAATAAGGATATTATGGAATTTCCGGTAGGGCATGTGGAATTTAATAAAGAAAAAGGAATATTTGAGGCTAGGGAGGCATATACAGTGTTTTATAAAAGCAACTTATTCATAGATGGAGAAACTCAATTAGCCATTAATACAAAATAACATTAACTCAATAATGACGAATAAGGGAGAACATTGTTTCTCCCTTTTTTTTGGCTTTAATGTTCTATCTCAATTCCCTCGTAATATTTAAACACACTCATTTCGAGAGCTATAATGGTCTTAATTAACCTGCATTAACACTCCTTCAGAAGCACATTTACTTCTAATGGTAAATAGTGTTAATAGAATTTTGACCTCCATGTTTGTATTGTTCGTAATAAGATCAATTACTTCGTGGCAAGATAAAAGGCTTTTTGAACTCAACTGAAGTAAACAACTAAATTATTGCTATTTAACATTCATCCGCAATTCAGTGTTTTTCGTGTTCTTAACTTCTACTATCCTTCCTGAAACTCGCTAATATGTAGTAAAAGATTCAATTGAAATTGGCTTTCGGTATCGTATTAAAGCCTTTGTTTGATATTCTTTTATTCGAAAATATCTCAAAAATCTTACATATGTAACGAACTCACTTTGAAGGGAAATAATTTGCTGTATTCCTGCCGTAAATTTGTATCAGATAAAAACTTAAATCATGAAAAACACATTAAAATTTTTAGCAGCAACAATTACCGCTTTAACTCTAACAGTTGGTTCAGTAAAAGCGAATTCAAAAAAGATGGATACAACAGATTTTGTTGTAAACGGTAAAATCATTAAAACAAACAAACAACAGGATTCACGTTGTACAATTGAATTATTTAATGAGAATAAGGTGATTCAAACGCAATCTATTAAAATGAATAGATCTTTTGAATTTAAATTAAAAAAGAACGTGTGGTACACCATTCGTGTTACAAAAGAAGGCTATACGCCATTATTGATCAGTTTTAATACCGAATTAGATACAAATCAGGAGGTAATAAATAACCTTTTTAGATTTGAGACCGAACTTATTGAATTAGCAGACGCAAAAAAAATGAATCAAGACTTGATAGATTTTCCTGTAGGTATTGTTTCTTATAACAAGGCTACCAAATGTTTTGACGCAAGAGATGTTTATACGAGCAACTACATTGCAAAATTAAACACAGTAGATCTTATACCTGGAGACATTGTAATAGAGTATACATCTAGAAAAAATGTTGCTCGAGACATGTGTTAACCTGTTTTGACTCTAATGAGCTTTATTTGTTTCTTGTTCATGTAATTAGAATTTATCAAATAAAGACAATGGGTTAAAAAATAAATGTAGATGGTCTAATAAATATATTAAACAGAAATAAAATGGAAAAAATAATAAAATTAATAGTGGCTACCGCTACATTATTGTGTCTAACAGCAGAGCCAGTAAAGGCAAGAACAACCGATACAACTACTTATATGGGACTTCAAGTCATTAAAATGTCTGATGAATCGATTGATGTACGAAATACGAATAGAGTAATTAGTGAGTGCAAGATCATGAAGATCAGATTTACTAATTATGTTGATCATAAGGAGAACAAGTATAGTTGTGGCGGTTTAACACTCAAGTTTGACAAGATTTCTTGTGTTATTTCGGAAGAAATATTTAATTACGATAAACACAGTATCTGCCAGTTTATGAAACAAAATGTTACAATTGACTCAAATGCAGATGTGGCTAAAGAATTCATTTCTTTGAGAAACAACAGGGATGGAAGATGTTAAATGCTGTTTTTGAAATATCTAAAAAATGTAATTATGAAAAAAGTAATGTTTATTATACTAGCTCTAATACTAGCACTCATAATATCCTTTAAAGTTGCAAATGATGATGATATTGTGTCTACTGATGAAAACGATGTTGTTTTAACAGAAAATGGTTGATTAGGATTTACAATTCGAATAATTTTGTCTTCAAGGCGTACATAACAATACCGGCGGTATTTTTGGCGCCTATTTTTTTAAGAATTCGTTCACGGTATCCATCTATGGTTCGGTTACTTAAGTTCAGTTTTGTTGCAATTTCTTTGTTTGTGTATTCTTCACAAATTAGCTTAACGATCTCAAGTTCTTTATCACTAAGTAAGTAACTTTTAAATTTTGGTGTTATTTTTTCTGAAGACATTAAACTTTTTAACATTCCTAATGAAAATCTGTCATTGAAGTAATAATTATTGTCGCAAACAGAATGAATAGCTTCAACAACATTTTCAATTTCTTCGTTTTTTGGAATGAATCCATTTGCACCACATTCGATCAAATGTATCACCATTTCTTCCTCATCATGCATGGTTATTATAATGATCTTGGTGTTTATTTTTTTTGCTCTAATCCGTTTAAGGGCTTCAATACCATTCATTTGTGGCATTTCAATGTCTAATAATATAACATCTGGTATGTCATCGGTACTTAGTTTATCAAGAAGTTCTTTTCCATTAGAAGCTTCTAATGTGATCTTTAGATCAGAATACTCTTTTAAAAGAGAAATAAGTCCTTGTCGAAACAGATGTTGATCGTCAACTATTCCTACATTAATATCGTTTTTCATAGAATCGAAGTTTTTATTATGACCACAGCGGGTTCATTTTTTGAGTAATTGTATTGTATACTCGAATTGGTTAGTTGTATTCTGCTTTGAATACTCTTAAGGCCGATGCCCTTATCAGAGGTGATCAATGATTTCACATCTTCATCTGATATACCAACACCATTGTGTGTAATTATTGTTATCAGTTGTTCATGTGTTAATTCATGATTCAAATTAATTTGACTGGCATTAGCATGCTTTACAATGTTGTTGATTATTTCTTTAATAAGCCGATATAATTGTAATTCTTTCTTTTTATCCAGATTCAAGTTCAGATCCGGTGAGTTTATCTCTACCTGAATGCTCCCTGTGCTTGATATCTGTCGGCACATTTCGCGAAGTCCTTTTATGAGTCCCAGTAGTGAAAGTGAGGGCGGCATAAGTTCATGCGATATTCCTCTAAGTGTGTTGCTAGTCTCTTCCAAGATCTTTAAATTTGTGTCAATTAGTTCTGAAACAAGTTCTTTATTGTCATTATTTCGTTTCATTTTGCTGAAGTTTAGCTTAATAACGTTTAAGGTTAAACCAACATCATCATGAATATTGGCAGCGATCTTTCTTCTCTCTTGTTCGGCCACATCAACTGACGCTTCAAGCAATTGCTTTTGAAAATCGGTTTCGTTCTTTTGAGTTATGGCCTTATGCAGCAGTATTTTTTTTTGATATTGCACTATAAATACAATTATAAAGAATGCCAATGTTAACATACCAAAACTACCTACAATGATCAAGGTAGTGATATCTATTGTTTCTTTGCTTTCCAAAATCCAATGCTAATTAATGAATAATTTAAAACGTTAAAGAAGGTGTGTATAAAAAAAAGATTTAAGTAGGCAGACGGATCATTCTTCTCGAGATAGCCACTGAACACAAATAAGAAAAGATTCCCTGCAAAATAGAATAAAATAGCATTGTTGATCCAGAAAAAAGAAGACTGAAACAGATTTTCATACAATAAATTTTTCATAACAAATAGTAGTGCGAGTAGGGGGTATACCAAAAAAACAATGCACTCAAAAGACGACGATATATTGTCGATACTCATTTTTTTATTAAATAGATACACATTTATGAGTACTAAAAGGGAAAAGGCACCAATCATAAAATAGTGAATTTTTGACCGGTAAAACTGATCGAAGAATTGTTTATAGAAGAGGGTTATTAACGTAAATTCAAAAATAGTATAGATATTAATGACCATCATGTTGTTTAGTCCTTTATATGAGAAGGTGACATTAAGTATTTCGGTAATTAAGCTCAGTATTTGAAGTATAAGAATTGGAACTATCATTGAGTTTATTCTGTTCTGGTGATATCTGATTATACCAATTACTAGAGGAACAATGCAGAAAAATGAACTGAACTGATTTACAAGGTTTATAAACTCAATATTCATTTCCGAATATAATAAAAAAACGGCATTTAGCCGTTTTTAAATCTTATCCTTGAAGTGGGTTTGTTACACCACCACCGCCACAGAATGGAGGGCAAGGAGAACCTCGTTCAACAATGATACCGTCTAACAGATCGTTTTCTTCTGAATCGGTACCAACCAAAACAATAACAGGTTTCTTGTCATCATCAATTGCTCGGTAGGCTCTAATACCTACGCAATTTTCTTGATCAAGGATGGCATTGATCTTTTCCACTCCATAAAAAGTAGCGTGAACACCATCAAAATGATTACTGTTCCTGAAATTTGCAGTCCATGCTGCAGCTTGTTCTAAGGAGATTACTTCTCCTTCATTACCATTGAAGCTCATAATTTTTGTTAGTTTTAAGTTTAGTGTTTTGTAAAAAAAAGGAATATTTTTTAAAAATCAAAAGGAGCTATTTGTTTCATTGAAGTAAGTTTAAGATAATCAGGTTTGTATCAATATTTTTACCAAAATATTGCGTAAAAATACTTGTAAGCATGTAGTTCTTTATACTACAAAATTCATCAAAGCTCATTAATATCAATTGCAAAGTTGAATGGTTTTTTAACTTTTTATTGATAATATTCTAAAAAAAGAGTGTTAAGGGAGGGTACTTTAATTGAATTAGCTTAAAAGATGAAATAGCTCTTCGGGCAAAAGTAATGCCTTAGATAAAGCGCAATACAGATAAATCAAGTAATATCTTAGGGTAAATTTTTAGAAAGAAGTGACCTAAGAAATCCCTTCCAGCATTTCCTTTGTGAGTGGCTTATTTAGGAATGACACTTCTTTCGAAATTTCACTCGCTTTCAATCTATCCATTTCATGAACCGAGGAAGTTAGTATAACGAGCTTGATCTTTTGAAGGTCTTTACATGGATTTTTTAAAAGGGACTCCATAAATTGGAATCCATCCATTAATGGCATGTTTATATCAATGAGAATGATCTCAGGGTATAATTCAGTTGCCGCGTCTCCTAACTTAGTTAAGTTGTTTAGAAATTCAAGTGCGCTTTTGGCACTTGTATTAACATACACATTCTTGGCGAAATGGCAGGATTCCATAACTTTTTGATTAATAAAATTAACTAAGTCATCATCATCTAACAACATTATATGATTGTATTTGTATTTAGGGTCTTTCCTTTTCATAATGAGTAAAGTTTGGGCAAGTTTCTAATTAACGGAATTTATTTTCAATATCAGGCATTAAGTAGCTTAAGATCTGAACTTCATTGGTGTTTCTGGCAATAAATAGTGCCAAGTAGTCTTTTTGTTTTGCGGAATTGGTCTTTAGATCACCATTACTAATAATGCAGTTAAAGAACTTTACCAGATCAAGAACATTAGGGTAATTGATTTTTGCATCTGATTTTAATTTTCTGCTAAGGTTCTTTAATAAATTATCTGCAAGGTCAAATTCTTTAATATGTAGGTAGTAATAAACCAAGGTTAGTTTTAATTCAATTTGAATATGAATATAATCTTTAAAACTGTTATTGTTTAATATTTGATTTATTGTTGAGATAGCTTCTTTGTATTTATTATTAAAGAAAAGGAGTAATGACTTATAAAGACTTAGATTAATTTGACTGATAACATCATTTGGGTCAATTAAAATAGTATCGGTATTCATTTCCTTCAATGCGCTTAGTCGCTTTGTTTCTATTAAATAAGTGGTTTTAGTAAGAAAGAATTTCGAGGTCATACAAATAGGGGAAGCAAGCAGTAAGATCCCACTTTTTTCCTCTATTTCCAAATAGTAAGGTTCGGCGTGAGCCATTTGTTTTTTTGAGCAATAGTATTCAAAAAACAGATATTGTAAAGGTAGAAGCCATTTTTTAAGCTGTGAAGATTCTTGCAGTTTAGTGAGAATGTCCTCCGCTTTTTTTAACACTGATAGCGTATCGAGTTCGTTTAATTGCCCACAAAAAATATTCAACTGCAGATCTATAAAGCACTTAATTACTTCAATTTGCCTATTGGGATTCAATTGGTAGTAATCATCTGTTTGCTTTTGCAAGAAAAGCAATTCATTGATCAGATCAGGAGCTTTTGAGAATAAATAGAGGTTTAATTTTCTATTAAATTCACCGAGTAAATCTATAGATTTTTCTATAGCCAGGGTATAAGCAATGTGTTTATTGTATAATTGCGAATAATAAAAATACTTCTCTGAAAAGAGGTTAATCCGTTTTAGAATACTATAAAGTATAACAAGTTCATTGTGCAGTTCATAAGTAAGAAGGTCTTTTTCAAGTTTTAAAAGAATAGCAGAGGCTACCTCCCGAGGTGTGGAAAAGCAGATGTCTGATAGCTGATGAAATTGATTCAAAACCTCTTCCTTTGTTAGATCGATGTCAACACTCAGATTTGTTTGGATCTTGTCGTAAAGCCTAGATTTAAGCACATAAAACGAATTGCTGTTTAATTCAAGTTTTTGCATAATAGCATCGTCAGTAATTCCATTATGCCGGTATGATTGTAGCAAAAATAAAAAATTAGTGGCCTTTGTTTTAGTGAATTGATCAACCATATCCTTGTAGGCTGTATCGTTTAGGTGACCAATTACTTTTTTAAGTTTTATCATATCTTAAATCTTTAACAATGATGGCTATGTAAACTTTATTACAATAATTAATTGTTCAAATAAAGGTAATCCTTTAAAAGGATGTTTTAATTTAAAAACAGCGTTAGTTGAATACAAAAACGCAAAAAATCTTACATGCCTCATTATTACCTTACGACAGGATAATATATTAAATGAATGATAAACAGGTCAACTCTTAATAGCTATCGGTGAGCAAAAGAAGGTTTTATTTCTTACTTAGGGAGCGCAATTTTGAATGTTGTACCCTTACCAAAAATGCTTTCAATTTCTATATTTCCTCCTAAAGCCTCAACTTGGGTTTTTGTCATATGCAATCCTAATCCTTTACCTTCTACCTCGAAATTAAATCTTTTGTATAAGCCAAAGATGTAAGAACCATTCTCTTTGAGGTCAATTCCAATACCATTATCTGTAATACTAATATGTATATTGTTATCAACTTTAACTGCTTTAATTATTACTTTCAGTTGCCTTTTTGGTGAACGATACTTAATTGAGTTACTGATCAAATTAAATAGAATGCTCTCCATGTAGCTTTTTATGGTAAAAATTGAATTTGCACTAGGTTTAATATCAATTATAAGATCGCAACCAGATTTCGAAAGTTGTTCTTCTAATGTTTCGGTTATACTGTGAATAATACTTTGAAGATTAACGGTTTCTTTTTTCGCATTTAAGTTTGTTCGTGTATTCAATACCAAACTCAAGTCTTTCACCATTTCATCCATTTTTTGAGATGAAACTTTAATATGATCTATTATCTTTTTGCCTTCATTCGTATTAATATTGTCATTGCTAATTAAACTGCTAAGACCAATGATATTTGCGATTGGTGCACGTAAATTATGCGAAACAATATAGTTAAACTGCATCATTTCGTTATTTCGGTTGGTAAGTTCGTGAATTAATTTTTTTAGTTGTGATTCATTGTTTTTTAATTCAGTAATATTTCTTATTACGGCTTGTGTCCCCGTAATCTTATTATTTTCATGCAATAATGTGATCTTATCTTGAAGCCAAAGTTTTGTGCCATCATTGCGTATTCCTTCATATTCGATCAACTCAGGTCTTTCTTGGCCATCAATGATTTTTTTGTATTGCCGTTTGATCTCAGCCTGCCATCCTGGCGCAATGTATTTATCCATACTAAGCCCAATTAGATCATCTTTCTTTAAGCCAAGAAGGTCAAAAAAAAGTTGATTAGCGAATAAAATATTCCCTTTAAGATTTCTTACAATGATCGCGTCGTTAATGTTTTCTACCAGATTTTGGTAGCGATGCTCACTTTTTTTGAGATTAATTTCTGCAATCTTTCTTTCCGACACATCTCTAAAGAAACTTTGAACCCCTATTATTTCGCCATCCTCAATAATGGGCGCTGAACTGCCTTCTACGTATATACTCTTTTTGTTTTTGGTAATGAAAACAGTTTCAATGTTGCGATTCTTTTTACCTTCTATTACATTTTTAAGATGAGAAAGGCATTCACCATGATGATCTTTATGTAAAATATCAAATAATTTGAGACCCAGTAGTTCTTTAGATGTATATTTTAATGTGTTTTGACAGAATTTATTGGTAAAAATGAAGTGGCCATCCTTATCAAAACTAAAAATAATTTCTTGACTATTCTCAATTAGCTCCCTATAGTTTTTTTCGCTCTTTAAGAGTTGCTTTTCAATTTTTCTTCTTTCAGTAATATCAATATGTCTTACAACAACCTTTAGGTCAGATGCTTCGTATTTTGTAACGCTTAAAATAAACCACCGCTCTTTGTTATTCGAGTTGCAAGGGTATTCCATTTGAAAGAATTCGAGTTCACCATTCAAAACAGATTTTATTCCATTAAGAGCTTGAGCAGCGAGTTCATCACCTTGCTTGATCGCCTTATAGCAAACATCAAAATAGTTTGAACCAATCCCTGTACGTTTAAGATCTGATTCATTATTCTCCTTAGAAAAATTATTCCAAGCATTATTTACTGTGAGGATTTCACCATACTGGTTTATTACGGCTATGTGCGATGTTAGGGAAGATAAGACCCCTTTATTGAACTCTTCACTTTCTTTAAGTTTGGTTTCAGCTAAATTACGGCTGATTTCATTTGTTGTACGCGCCAAAACATATGAAAGAATATTTTCCTTTTCTTGCTGATCATTTATGCGCGTGTCATTCATCAATGCAAATACACCTAAAACCTCATTATTTTCATTCATCAAAGGATAGCCCATGTACGAATGGATATTAAAGGTTTTCAAACTCTGGTCTGATGGGAATCTGTTTTGCACATGATCTAAAAAACTAAACCCCTCCAGTTTAATTACTTTTTCGGATGGTGTGCCGTCTATACTGTAGGTGAAATTATCAAATATTTGGGCCTTGCTTCGAAAGGAAATTGTTTGAATGGCATTCTTTTCAGGTAAGTAGAGTCCTATGCAAGCGTATTTCACATTGAGTTTCTCACAGCAATATTTAGTTAGATCAGAAAAATAGTTTAAGCCGGTTTTTACAGAAACAGTTTCAAAAACATGTTTTAACTTTGACTCAGCCTCTTTTCTATCGCTGATATCTCGAGCAATCCCTAAGGTAGAAATCACTTCACCGTTATCAATGAGCGAAGAGGGGGTGATCTCTGTGTATCTATATTTTCCAGACTTTGTTCTCACCCGCAACTCAAAAGACTCTCCTTTACCACCAGTTATAACATTCTTAAACGAATTCATTGCAACAGTAAGGTCCTCTGGGTGAATAATGTTAGCGAATGGCTGACCTATCCATTCAGATACTTTCCACCCGGTGATACGTTCAAAAACACTATTTATACTTCCAAACGTTCCATCTTTTGAAATGGTATAAATAACATCGTTTACACTATCTATTACCTTTCTCAATCGCTCTTCACTTTTAATAAGGGCTTTCTCTGTTTTTTTACGTTCAGTAATGTCCGAATGAGTTCCGATCATTCGGATATTCTTTCCTTTACTATCTCTGATGAGTTTACCTTTTGAAAGAATATCTACATAGCTACCATTTTGATGAAGCATACGGTATTCTGCCGAAAATTTAGTTGATTTACTATTCAACGCCTGTTTGAATTCATTTTCAACTCTTTCCTGATCTTCTTCATGTATCAAGTGTTTGTAAGCGTCTGCATTTCCGGTATATTCCATTGAATCATAACCTAGCATTCCAAACCATCTTGGCGAGAAGTATATGGTATTGTTAAGGATGTCCAAGTCCCAAAGGCCCTCATTACTGCCTTGTAAAGCCAATTGAATACGTTCCTCGTTCTTAATTAGTAACTCTTCAGCATTTTTTTTATCAGTTATAATATTTCTGATCGAGAGAAATTGCTCTATTTTTTGATCATGATCAAATACAGGTGTTATAACGGTATCTACCCAATATAAACTGCCATCCTTGGCTTTGTTACAAATTTCTCCTCTCCAAATTGTTCCGTTAGATATGGTTGCCCATAGGTCTCCAAAGAATTGTTTAGGATGATATCCTGAGTTAATGATGCGATGGTTTTGCCCGATCAATTCACTTAAGCTATATTTTGAATGATGGCAAAAATTATCATTTGCATAAATGATATTACCTTTAATATCGGTAACTGAAACAATGGATCCTTTGTTAACGGCGTTTTGAAGAGATCGAAATACTTTTTCACTTTGGTTTAAGTCTTTGTAGTAAGTGATATCCTGAAGGTATCCTTCGATATAAAGTAGCTCCCCCTTTTCATTATGCACCGCATGGCTAACATCTTTTACCCATTTTGTTTTACCAGTCCTATCAATTATTCGGTATTCAAGCCAAGGGTTTTGAGACTTGAGATCAATTGGTGAAGTAACTCGTTCGTGATCATGAATGTGTATAATGGACAGAAAAGAAGTGAGGTTATTATTTAGGAGTTCGTTAGGAGAATACCCGGTTAATTCGAGGCAACCATCAGACGTATATTCAATGGTCCAGTTTGCATCATTCTTTCGTTTGTAAAACATGCCGATAATGCTTGAACAAGCTCTTGAATACAACGCATCAGATATTTTAGATTTTATGGGCATTATTTAGTGGCGCTTACCAGTTTGTAAAGAACAAATTAAAATTACATTATTTTAAAGATAACCTTTACTGCCAAAATAAAGAAATAAAAAGCCATTAATTATTTGTAGTAAAGTTAACTACACTAAAGCATTTTCAATGGCAAAACGAGTTAACTCTGCGTTTGTTTTAAGATCGAGTTTGGTTAATATACGTTGCCTATAAGTACTGATAGTACTGACGCTCAAATTAACCTCTGAGGCTATTGTTTTGGCTGTTTTGCCGTATGCCATGAGTTGTAAAACCTGTAGTTCTCTGTCGCTCAGCAGTTCATGTGAACTAACATCTATCTTTTTGTTTAATTTACCAACCATGTTCTCCGCTAAGGCGCTGGAAACGTAGCAGCCGCCTTCAAGCAGTTTGGTAGCGGCTTTTATAAGATCAGATACGGAACTTTCTCTGCTAATGTAACCAGAAGCCCCCTTTCTTAATGCTCTAAAGGCGTAAAGTGATTCTGGATAGATACAAAGGATCAATACGGGGATCTTAGGGTATTTACTGTTAACTGCTTTTAAAAGCTCAATGGCGTTTTTTCCAGGGTGCGAAATGGCCATAATTACAAGATTAATTCTTTCGGCTTTCAACACATTAAACATCTCTTTGCTATTGGAAGCCTCAAAAGTTTCCGTCTTCTGGCTAAGTTTAGCTAAAGAATTCAGAATGCCTAAACGACTCAAGGGATAATTATCGGCAACTAGAATTTTTTTCATTGCAAGTTATTGATATCTAGTGCTTTATAGATAATTAATGAGAGAACCTAAGCCTTAGATAACACACGAAAATAAAAATAAAATTTTAGATTCGAAATAGTGTAAGTGTCGAATCTTTTGTAGTGGAATCTACGACAGATGTGAAGGATACTAGGTTAGGCAATATTCAGCTCTGTAAATTGTTCGATATTGTCTTGAGACAGTGGTTTGGAAAAGAAAGCTTTGACTTGCTTGAATTTACTGGCATATTCTCTTTCAATGAGATTCTTTGAATTGGTTAAAATAAAAACGGGACAAGTAATACCTTTTTCACTTATTTTTTCTAAAAACTCATAGCCGTTCATCTCGGGCATATTTAGATCAAGTAAAATTGCGCTATCAGGTTCAATTTTAGTTTTTGCAATGTTTGCTAAAGCAATCAAAGGGTTCTCAAAACTTTTAATTTTTGCGTCCTTTAGCTTCGATGTTATAAGTAAAGAAGTAATGTAGTTGCTAATGGCATCATCGTCTATTATGTAAATTGTTTTTACCAAAATGTACTTTTTTCAATATTAATCATACCTAATTACTCTTGCAAGAGTAAAAACACCCTATTTAAATAGGTATTTATACCTATAGCCAACTGCATTAATAACCACATGAGGTAGTTTAGGGAGCTATTTTCCAATTCACATGTATTTCTTACATACGTAATGGAACAAGAGTCAATAGGATTTTTTTCGCATTTTACTGAAGTAGTTTTGTAGTGTAAAACTAAAACACTATGAAAAATAATCTTAACCCAATAGAAAATCGAATCACCACCAAAGGACTTCGTATCCAACATTTATTATTGTTATTAGTATTTGTTGCCTTCACTAACAAAATTAATTCTCAAGTTATAAATAAGCCTTCATCTTTAGATTTTGGCTTAGCATTAGGAACCCATGTATCAGGTAATGCTCATGGTGTATTATACTCTGGTTTGTTTAATGTTGCAAGTAAAAGACACATGATAAGCGCTGGTCCTAGTATTTTAAAGCGAAACATGAAATTGGTAGGCGGTGAGATATCATACGCTTATATGTTAGTCGGACCAAAATGTGGTAATGGAGGGTATGATTCGGAATATTTTGAAAGTGATATCGCTGATACCATAAACTTTGATCTCATGGAAGAAGGCACAAGAGTTAGATCAAATGGCGTATATGACGACAAACTTCAGTTACACTTTTACTCTTTTTTTCAGTATATAAATAATGCGGCACTTTCTTTTAATGCCGAAAAGCTTGAGAGCCATGTTAACAGAATAGAAGGACAAAACTGGAATAGTGTTAGATTGTCTACAGTTGATTTTGGTTTTGGGCTTCAATTAAAAATGAAACTAGCCGGAAAAGTTGTATTAAAAAATTATGTTGGTGCTACTTTTATATATCATACCCAGTATCTTGATAACATGCATCATGAAAAGTTCATGCCTACGTTAACCATTGGTACTGCTTTTGAGATCCCTAGCATTCATTGATTTTTTAGTATAAATGACTAAAGAAGTATACAACAATAAACGTGTTTTGATAGCCTTGGAACAAAGGATCATAGCACTTGATCTAAAAACAGCACTTAACACCATGAATTGTGATGTTTTTTGTTATGGGGTAGAGGTGGATATCGGCGAAAAGATCGAACTGCACAACCCTGACTTGATCATATTTAACTTTAATAGTTATAAAAAAAATATTCAAACGATTCTATTCCCTGATGGGAATACATTAGATCATTCCAAATATAATAATTCAGAAATTTTGGTATTAAACCGCGATCTGAACATCATTCTTTCATTTTCCATTCCTTTCAATTCAAGAGACATCATCTCTGTAATTTAAATTGCTGTTTTCCAAACGGAGTTCAGTTTCTAACCACTTAACTCAACTAATTTCGATCGTATGCCACGATCGTATATTTTACTTTTTAAAGAGGTTAGTTGTATTTACCCAAGGTTATTTCTGGCCTGCTTTTTTCAAATAAGACCTTGGGATGTAAGATTTCAATTTTTTAGGCTTTTTTTATACCTTCAAAAGCCTTCTTTAAGGATTGTTTTTGCATCATTAGGCTATTTTATAAAGCTAAATCATTTTAGAAGTGAAAAATCACATCGTTTTAGTTTAAATTTGTTTAAGCGTTTGATGTAAGATTTTTTTAAAATTTGTAATGTTTTGTTAATTTATTCAAAGCGGAAATTACAAAGGATGATTAAAATGATACACAAAACAAAACTTTACAAATCAGCCTTAAACGAAATACTAAAATTGAATCAGTATGATCATGAAAGCAAATAACATAAAAACTTTAATCTTCATTTTGATGTTGATGGTTATTGAAAATAAATATATTGCACAGTCCATTTCAAATTATTCCAACGTCAGGAATACAGGAGTAGCCTACAGCTCAATAAGCTCAACAGGTTTTGGATTCGGTAATTGGAGAAACATCACTTCTTTTACTCAGGATGATAATCGATCTGATTTTACAGACATAGGATTCGACTTTTGGTATAACGGCGTGCGTTACACTCAATTTAGTGCTTCTACAAATGGTTTCATTGATTTTTCTGCATCAACGGATGATGGTGGACCCACCGGAGATGATTTTGGCTTTGATAATTCTGCCTTTACCACCGCTAATACAGCAAATGCTACTTTGCCAGCAATTGCTCCGTTTTACGATGACCTCACCGCACAAGGTGGTGTAGACCCATTAGGAACTAGTATAAAGTATTTAGTTAGCGGCACAGCGCCAAACAGAACGCTTACAATTGAGTGGATAAATATGGCTGTTTACCTCAACACTTCACCTAGTTTAAACTTTCAGGTTCAATTGGTAGAAACATCTGGTAAAATTTTTGTGAATTACGGCACAATGAACACAGGAAGCCAACTATTCTCTTATTCTATGGGTTTAAATGGGCAGGTGTTAAGTGCAACACCTACCGCAGCTCAATTAAAAATGTTGCAAACCGTTAATTCTAACGCCATGAGTAACACGGTACAAAATGGACTGTCTGCTATGCCTTCTGCTAATTCTCAATATGTTTTTACGCCGCCAGTTCCTTCCGTTCCATCGGGAGCAATTGCTTTTACGGGTGTTACAACCGGGGGTATGACCTTAAATTGGACAAATTGGGCAAGTAATGAAGTGGGCTATGTGATATACAATTCTACCGATGGGATCAATTTTTCGTATGTTACGCAAACTGCCGCAAATGCTGTATCGTCTGTAATAACTGGATTACAGCCCGGAGTAACTTATTTTTGGAAATTATATGCTGTAACAGAAGGCTGCTTAAGTACGCCATTAAACGGAACTCAGGCTACCTTGTCTGGTGGGAACAAGATCTCCATTTCAAGCGGAGTATGGTCAAATGGGGCAATTTGGAGCCCGGCAGGTGTGCCTGCTTTGGGTGAAAATGTTACCATTTCAAACGGACATCAAGTTTCTATTACGTCAACAGCACAATGTAATAATTTAACTGTTGGAACTGGCGGAGCCGCAACCCTTCAGTTCCTAACGAATACAGCTAGATCTATGACCGTTAATAACAGCGTTTTAATTAACAGTGCAGCAACTTTTGATGTGAATACAGGCTCAAACGTTACGCACAGTTTAACGATAAAAGGTAACATCGTAAATAATGGTGTTTTAAACTTTGCAACGGATGCCAATAGTTTGTGTAATGTGATCTTGTCAAAAAACGGAAATGTTACTTTTAGCGGCTCTGGTGCTACAAACCGATTTAATTTATTGAATGTTACATTGGGCGGTAGTTCCAGCAATGTGTTAGATGTTACAGCTAATAATTTTAGCGCTGCAAATGGTTTTTTAACCTTAAACAGTGGCACCATTAAGTTCTCTACTGTTAATGCAATTAATGTTGTGCCATTTCTTGCTGCAACTACCATTTCTCAATACTCCGGTTTGTGGGTAAACTCGGCAAATGCTGTGTTAACAACAAGTGCAGGAATAACCTTGTCTGGTAAATTAACCCTTTCAAATGGTACAATAAATATTGGAAATCAAACGAGTGAAGATATTATTTCGAGTGGCGGATTTATATCGGTTAGCAACGGTGCATTAAATATTGCCGGAAAATATTATTCAACCGGCCTCAATAACCTCAGTTATTTTAGTATTAGCGGCGGAACGGTAACTGTTCCAACGTTTGGTTCTGCGAGTACAACAGATGCCCCATTCCAAATGGCAGGGGCTGGTTCACAATTTAATATGACCGGTGGCCTCATTGTTATTCCACGTGAAGGTGGCACCGGTGGACAAGATCTAGGATTCATCAATACGGGGTCTACCTCAGGAGTGGTAACTGATGGGACACTTCAGATCGGTGCAACTAACAGTCCGGCAAATCAGATCATTAATATCAATAGCTCAAGTTTGATCGCAAATCTTTTGATAAACAGTGCTAATGTTACGGCAAGGCTGGTTACAAACAGCCTCAGTGTAGTAAAGAATATTTCTTTCAACTCGGGCGTTTTAAATGCGAATAACTTAAATATTTCTTTAGGTGGAAATTGGCAAAATAATGGAGGAACATTTACCACTGGTACCGGCTTGGTGACGTTTAATTCAAACAGCGCACAAAGTATTTTCAAATCAGGTGGCGAAACGTTCAATCAACTAACGTTCAATGGTGCCGGTGTAAAAACCTTTTCATCTCCTGTAACTGCAAATGGTAATTTTGTTATCAATACTGGTTCAAGTGTAGACGTAAGCGCTTCGAATCACCAACTCTCTTTCAAAACTAATTTCACAAATAACGGAACATTTAACAGTAGAAGCGGTTTGGTGTTGATGAATGGAACCATTGCACAAATCATCAATGGTTCAAGCATTACCGATTTTTTTGATCTCACTCTAACGAATACCAATGGTGTTTTATTATCTTCCCCTGAGCGCTTGATAGGAACCTTAAGCTTAAATGCTGGCGTATTTAATTCAGGGATCAATAACTTAACAATGGTATCTACGGCAACAGCAACTGCCCGTGTTGCACAGATAACAGGATCTGGTGATATAACTGGCTTTGTTACTGTTCAGCGTTTTGCTCCTGGCGGAACAACCGGATGGGCCTTAATGGGAACACCGATTTCTTCTGGTTTGAGTTTGGCCGATTGGGATGACAATATTTATATTTCTTGTCCAACATGTCCTGATGGAAGTGCAAGTAATTTCCTATCTATTTATTCTTATGACGAAACCGCTGCTGGAACATACTCTGATGGAGCGGCCTATGTTCCTTTAAGTACCATCAACGATCCGATTGTGCCAAATAAAGGTTATTGGGTTTATTTAGGTGATGGCTTCACTTCCACCAATGATATCACGATAGATGTGATCGGAACGTTGAGGAAGTTTAATCAATCTATTCCCTTAAGTATTACAAACAACGCTGCGGCAGCAGACATTGGTTGGAATCTTATTCATAATCCTTATCCATCACCAATTAGTTGGACGGCCTTAAAGGGTACAACCCCTAATATTGATAATGCCATCTATGCATACAACGCCGATTTAAATGGCGGTACTGGTGGAAACGCAACCTACATAAATGGTATTAGCAGCCCGGCTGTTGGAGCGGGTGGCATTGGTGATGTTATTCCAATGGGTCAGGCTTTTTATGTTCATTCAACTGGCGCTACCGCTTTAAATGCTACCGAATCTATTAAAGTGGCAGGTAACCCAACTTTTTTAAAGAGTGCCGCTTCGCAAAGTAATTTAAGTTTACTGCGTTTAAATATGGATGGTCCGTACAGCTTTAAGGATGAAAGTGTTTTGTATATGCAAACCGGAGCTACAGAAGACTTTGATGCAAATTTTGATGCCATTAAAATGGCGGGCCAAGATCCATATGCGCCAATAATGGCCATGGAGAAGGGAAATACCATTTTTCAAGTTAACGGTATTGCACCAGTAAATGGAACGTATACAACCGCATTAAAAACATTAACGGGATATGCTGGAACATACACCATCGCCATTTCAGAACTGAATGATTTTCCAAAAGGTGCGTGTATTAACCTATTCGATAAATTCACAAATGTATCAACCGATCTTACAAATGCAAATTACGTCTTTAACTTGTCTGACACTACCACTATTGCACGTTTTATTTTAAGTATCAGCATGAATCCATTACAAATTAGTTCAAGTGTGAAGCAACCCACTTGCAAGAATATTAATGGAGGTGAGATCACAGCAAAAGGCCTAAGCGCAGGGCCTTGGAATTACTATTGGACAGATGCAAGTAATAACATCATTCAAACGTCTTTAAATAAAAACACGGCAGATACCCTGCATGGCTTATGGAGTGGATCATTTAACCTAGAGATCACAACAGTTGGCTTGTGTGATAATAATCAATCTGCTTACACGATCATTCAAAAGAATACTGCTTACGCTGGTTTTACAAGTGTTGATACCTGTTATTTAGATCTGGATCCGATTGTCCAATTTAATAATACAACATTAAATGGTATTTCTCATGATTGGGATTTTGGTGATCAAATTGGTACCTCCAATGCCGTTTCTCCATTTTATCAATACCAAAGTACCGGAATTTATACAGTTACCTTAATTTCTAATAGCAATACCAATTGCGTTGATACCATCACTAAGAAATTAGTTGTGTTTAATAAGCCGGTTGGAGTAGCAGTAAATGTTATCAGCAACCAGGGTTTAGTGTTAAAGACATTACCGAATAATGAATTTATTATTGAAAAAGATCTGACGGAAACATGTAAGCTTAGCTATACGTTGGTTGATGGTTTGGGAAGAGTGTTAATGAACAAGACAAATGTTGAAATAAACGAATTAAGTTTAGGTCTGGACTTGAACGCCTATAAAGCTGGTGTATACCTCTTGACGCTTGATTTAAATGGCAAGGTATTGGTGTTTAAATTGCCAGTTCAACACTAAAATTATTTTCAAGAGGTTAAAAGGAGGAGGCGAGAGCCTCCTCCTTTTTATTTATTCTTTTATTAATTTAGTTACCAGTGTTTCATCACCTCTATTAACCGAAACGTAATAAATGCCACTTAAGAAGTTTGAGATATCTATGGATATATTTTTTTCTTCTGTGTTCTCAAAAAAGATATTCCTACCTAAGATGTCGGTTACGGCTACTCTCTTCATAGTTTCATCATTTGTATCAATGTAAAACATACTAGCGCAAGGATTCGGGTATATTTTTAGCCCGTCATGAATTTTCTCTGAAGAAATTAATTTGGTGCATTCATCAACTATTATGCTTGTCTTTACACTATTACTACAGCCGGTTGTAGGGTTTGTATAATGATATTCCGGATTAAAAGTACCACTACTCACCGGTGTAAAAATGTTACCGATTAAATGAATGCCTGAATAATTTCCACCTTCAGGTAAACCAGATAAACTAATGTCATTCCCATTTAAACACATATTGTTTGCGGATGCAGATAAAGTAAGCGATGGAATAGGGTTTACGATAACTGTAATGAATGCAGTTGAGCTGCATCCTGTTAAGGTGTTTGTGCCCGTTACAGTATATGAAGTGCTTAACTGGGGAGAAAAAGTAAGACTATTTGTTACACCTCCGCTCCAAGTGTATGAATGTGCGCCAACGCCTGTTAAAACAACTGATTCACCAGAGCAAACGAGGGTTTTGTTGGCAGTAGCACTAATGGTAAGTGGAGTAGGTTGAGAAATAGTAAAGGTGTTTGATGTAAGAACAGAATTATTATCCATTACCAATAATGTATAAGTACCAGCACTTAAGCCGCTTGCAGTGGGTGCATTTCCGCCATTTGGTATCCAAGTGTAGGTATAAGGTAACATGCCGCCAGAAATAGAGGAAGTAAGAACTGCGGTTGATTGATTGAAACAAGGAATGCTTGCGGTTTGTAAAATGGTTACCCCAAACATAAAAGATATTTTCACATGCCCATTTCCGGGATTCACTCCGGCTAAATTTAAGGGATTGGTTCCTATGTTATAGGATCCACCACCACCACCATAGCAAGCCGGACTAGAGTTTAACGTACCTCCTTGTCCACCAGAGTAACCACCACCACCACCACATCGGTTTATGGAATTGTGCCAACCTGAGCCTCCACCGCCAAATCCGCCTGAACCACCAAAATAAGGGCCGTTCATTCCACTTTGCCCACCTTTGAATCCTTGTGCAAATGTTTTTCCACCTTCACATGGGCTTTGTGCTGTGTTAAACGAATTGTGTCCGTTACTGTTATAACCGGCACCACCTGCCGCGTCCCCATTTGTTATTCCGCTATACCCACCATTGCCATTATCGCCAGCGCTATTAAAATAGGTTGAGCCGCCAGAGGTTGTTATTAAACCATCACCACCTGCAGCATTCAACAATCCACCACCACCACCGCCAGCCGCAATTAGTAAAGAGTTAGTATTGATCACAACAAATGATCCACCACCACCACCACCGCCATTATTACTAGAAGCAGCTCCTGTTCCATTTATGCCGCGTTGCCCAACAATAATGGTCAAAACATCTCCTGCCATCAAATTAAACTCACCTTCTATCTGCGCGCCTAAGCCTCCGTTTCCACCACCCTGTGCACCATTGGCCGAAATTTTGTAAGGCCCACTCACCGGCACTGTCCACGTTTGCATCCCATTCAATGCAACAACGGCGTTATTGAGATTGGTATTGGCATACGCCATATTAATTTGAGTTTGTGTAGGGCCAACACTGCCAGTGGCATTAGCAGTTGTAAATAGGTATTGAACCTGTGAGTTGGCATTACTTGCCAAACTAAATACAATACAAAAACATAAAGTTCTTAAAGCTGACCGAGAAAACGGTATGAATGAATTCATTTTTAAATGTTCGTTAAAAAGAACACTTAAAAGTATCACATGATGAAGGAATAGAATTTACAAGAACTTTAGAAAACTTACATGAGTAATATTGAATTTGAGTTTACAGGAACTATTCATCACCTTCTTTTGGCGTAAATATACTCATCTAATATCTCGCCATTTTTTAAGAGTGTTTGGTCAAATTTGGCCTCCAGTTTATATCCGGCTTTTTCTAATACTTTCATCGATTTTGGATTGTTGCCAAATACCCGGGCATACACCCTTGTGATCGGAAAAGTGTGAAACGCGTATTCGGTTATCAGTTCTACTGCTTTAGGCATATAGCCTTTTCCCCAATATTCTTCGCCGATCCAGTAACCGATCTCTGCATTATTGATAAATATATCTTCCTGCAAATGTATTCCTGTGCCCCCAATCAATTCGTTGTTTAAAGTAATAGCAAATACTTTATGAGGCTTCTCTTTCAAAAATGTTTCAATAAATGTTTTAGCGTGTTCGTTGGTGTAGGGATGAGGGAATCGTCCGGTTAGGTATTTTGCTACATTGATGTTGTTTGCTAACTGAGATAAGCGATCAATATCACTTAAATCAAACTCACGAATAGCAATGCTCATCTTAAAGGGTATTTGTTTTGCTTAATAAAACATGATCCATAATCACCAGTGCTGCCATACTTTCAACAATTGGTACTGCACGAGGAACCACACAAGGGTCGTGTCTACCTTCAATGCTTAGTTCGGTTATATCTCCTGTTGTATTTACTGTTGATTGTTGTTTTTTAATAGAAGCCACAGGTTTAAATGCCACATTAAAATAAATTGGCATACCGTTGCTAATGCCTCCTTGAATACCGCCACTGTTGTTGGTTAAGGTAAATATCTTTCCGTCTTTTTGACTAAAAGCGTCGTTCAACTCAGATCCTTTTTTATCCACACTGTCAAATCCACTGCCAATCTCAAATCCTTTCACGGCATTAATACTCAACATGGCTTTACCTAATTCGGCATGTAACTTATCAAATACCGGCTCGCCTAAACCAATGGGTGCATTGTTGATCACACATTGTATAATACCTCCACAGGTATCGCCTTCTGCTTTTAGTTGTTCAATATAGGCGATCATGCTATTTGCTGTATGGGCATCCGGACAACGAACGGTGTTTTTTTCGGCCTCTGTTAAAGTATATTCAGTATAAGGTTTATCTAATTTAATGGTCCCGATCTGTTTTACAAATGCAGTGATCTCAATTCCGAGTTGTTTCAAATAAAGTTTGGCAATAGCTCCGGCAACAACGCGACTAATAGTTTCGCGAGCACTACTTCTTCCTCCGCCCCTGTGATCGCGCATACCATATTTTTTTTCGTAAACAAAATCGGCATGGCTTGGGCGGAACACATCTTTCAAAGCCGAATAATCTTTGCTTTGCTGATTGGTGTTCTTTACCATAAAGCCAATAGGAGTGCCCATTGTTTTTCCTTCAAATATGCCCGATAAAAATTCAATTGTATCTGCCTCTTTTCTTGGGGTTGAAATATCCGATTGGCCTGGTCTTCTTCTGTCTAATTCTTTTTGAATGAATGCTACATCAATAATTAATCCGGCTGGACATCCGTCAATAATGCCACCAATAGCCTCACCATGACTTTCGCCAAAGGATGTGAGTTTGTATAAATGTCCGAATGTATTCCCTGCCATAATAACAAAGATACAATTTTTGCTTAAAAGCGATAGAATAAACTAACCTCAGAGATTATTCCCGACATATTGAAATCAAACGAAGTATAGGTGATACTGTTGTACCTTTTTTGTGAAGCCTGAAGGTTCAAACGCATGGAAGAGGTGAGAATAAATTTTTCGGTGATCGGATATCGAACAGAATAGAACGGTGTGATACCATATTTATTAATGTAAGTGTTTATAACAACTCTTCCGGTATCAATATTTTGCCAGTTTTGGATCTTTTGATTATTTGATCCGATCGAATCGGTAAGTTTGTAATAGCTGATGTTTTCTCTTCGATTTTGATAATTATAGGTAAGATCAAAACCCGCCACATGTTTCAGTTTTCTTTTACCAAAAACATATTCCAATCCCAAACTTCCTTGCACATTGGTTGGGTCATGTGTATAGTTGGTTTTATTAATAGTTACCGAACTGGTTTTAATAACGGTTTCGGTTTGATTGCCATAGGAATAATTATTGCCAAACACAATGATGCCGGCAGTGGTTCTAAATGCCAATCGTTCGTTTAAAAAACACTTATAGGTGAAATTAAAGTAGTGCGGATTACCGCCACTTGCACCGGCTAGCATTAAAAATGGCGGAAGTATATTTAAACCGATCTCGTGACGCTTTACCTTTGATAAATTTGCAGTGGTTGTGGTGTCTTGACTATTTGCGTTGAGCGCATAGGCGCATAAAAGCAACAACATTGATCTTTTCATCAGCTCTGTTATTTATTTGGTTAAAGTAAAGTTTAATCATCAATGTTGTTTTTATTTATTAACGATACTTTGTTTTTATTGTTGTGTAAAATCAGAAAAATCGTTAATTATTTTCAATATCTTCATGGTGTTATGATGCAGAAGTTATTATTAAAGAATATAAAAACCCTAGTTCAGGTTCGTGAAGTTTCACCATTGAAAGTGAGTGGTAAAGAAATGAAAGAACTGCCATGTATCAATGATGCCTGGATGGCTTGTGAAGACGGCTTGATAGTTGATTTTGGGAGTATGGAAAACTTTCCGGGTATTACTGATTGGAAGGGATTGGAAGTGATCGATTGCAGCGGTAAATTGGTGTTACCTTGTTTTGCGGATAGTCACACACACATAGTTTATGCTGGAAACAGAGAAAGTGAATTTGCAGATCGCATTGGTGGATTAACATACGAAGAGATAGCTCAACGTGGTGGCGGTATTTTAAACTCGGCCGAGTTGCTGAATCAAACAAGTGAGGATGATCTGTTCGAACAATCATTAGCGCGCTTTAAAGAAGTGATTGAACTGGGCACGGGCGCTATTGAAATTAAAAGTGGATATGGCTTAAGCGTGGAAGGAGAACTAAAAATGTTACGCGTGATCAAGCGATTAAAAGATCTGAATTGGATCCCGGTTAAAGCAACTTTTTTAGGTGCCCACGCTATTCCAAAAGCTTTCAAGGAAAATAAACAAGGTTATATTGATCTGATCATCAATGAAATGCTACCACTTATTTCAAAGGAAGGTTTAGCTGACTATATTGATGTTTTTTGCGAGAAAGGATATTTTAGTGCAGAAGAAACAAAGTTGATCTTACAAGCAGGTGCTAAACATGGCTTGATCCCTAAAGTGCATGCTGAACAAATGACGCATAGCAACGGCATTAAAACTGCAGTTGAATGCAAGGCAATAAGTGTGGATCATTTGGAGTTTTGCAACGAGTCTGATATGGAATTACTGAAAAACAGCATTACCATGCCTACTGTTTTACCTGGAGCCGCTTTCTTTTTAAATTTACCATTACCGCCAGCCCGTAAAATGATCGATGCGGGATTACCTGTTGCTTTTGCTTCTGATTACAATCCTGGCAGTTCACCCAGCGGCAATATGAGTTTTGGGCTCAGCATGGCCTGTATTCAATATAAGCTCACACCGGAAGAAGCTATTAACGCTTCAACCATCAATTCGGCTTATGCTATGCAGTTGAGTGATCATTTAGGTAGTATCACCGTTGGTAAGAAAGCCAATTTTTTCATTACCAAAGAGATCAATAGCTATGCTTTTATACCTTATTCTTTCGCTAACAACTTGATTGAAAGTGTGTATATAAATGGTTTTAAGTTCAATAAGTAACTAAAATCACTTCTAAATCTCCTATAAAACAGTATATTTGTGTAGGAAAAATTGAATATGTTGGTTGACTTTTTATTTACGTTACTTTTAGTTTTATTAAATGGGTTTTTTGTGGCTGCCGAGTTCGCTTTGGTTAAAGTGCGGGCATCTCAATTGGATATTAAGATCCAAAAGGGCAGTACACGGGCTAAGTTGGCAAAAACACTACTCGGAAATCTAGACGCTTACCTGTCGGCTACACAATTAGGTATTACCCTTGCCAGTTTAGGTTTGGGTTGGGTTGGTGAAGAGGTATTTGCTCATATTGTTAAAGCTGTTTTCTTAAAATTTGGTGCTTCGCCGGGTAGTATGGCAGTTCATAGCTTATCTATTCCAATGGCCTTTGCCGGAATTACCTTTTTGCACATTACCCTTGGTGAGCAGATCCCAAAAATGATAGGGATCAAATATTCTATGCAGGCTGTATTAGCCATTAGCTGGCCAATGCGTATTTTCTATGTTGTTTGTTCACCATTCATCTGGTTATTAAATAAATCGTCCAATGCTTTTTTAAGAATGGTTGGAGTTAAAAAATCGGGTGAAGAAGATGTACACTCGGAAGAGGAACTCCGCTTGATATTGACTGAAAGTGAAGAGGGTGGAGCCATCAAGCCAAGCGAAAATGAATTGATCCAAAACGTATTTGATTTTGATGACCGTATCGTAAAACAAGTAATGGTGCCTCAAAACCGAATTTCGGCCATTGATGTGGAGTTAGGTCGCGATCAGGTAAGTAAATTGGTGATCGACGAAGGTTTTTCTCGTTTACCGGTGTATTTAGGTGATATTGATAATGTGATAGGTGTGGTTCATAGTAAGGATCTTTTAAAAGCTTTAATAGAAAATCGTTACCGTTCGATCAAAGAGATCATGCGACCCGCTCATTTTATACCTGAAAGTATGAAGATCAACGAATTGTTGCGTGATTTTCAAAAGCATCACATTCAAATGGCAATTGTTACGAATGAATTTGGATCAACTGCCGGTATTGTGACCATGGAGGATATTATTGAAGAATTGGTTGGTGAGATACAGGATGAGCACGATGAGGAAAAACCAAATGTAGAAAAGAAAAGTGAGACAGAATATATTGTAAATGCACAAGCAAGTATTGCCGATGTAAACGAGATGCTTCCAATCGCATTACCTGAAAACCCTCATTACGAAACGGTTTCTGGTTACATCAATTATTTATTTGGAAGAATTCCTGCTATTAATGATAAACGCAAAACAGACGGGTACGAAGTAACGATCATTAAACGCAGCAGACAAAGTGTAGAAAGTGTTAAAATGAAAGTCATAGAATCATGAGTTTAGAGTTAAATGCAAAATACTGGAATGAGCGTTATTTGAATAACGAATTTGGTTGGGATATTGGCGTGGTTTCTGCCCCAATTAAAAATTACATTGATCAGTTAACTGATAAAACCATCAAGATACTGATACCGGGTGCTGGTAATTCGTACGAAGCTGAATATTTATATAATTTGGGCTTTAAGAATGTATTTGTTTGCGATTATGCTTCAGAGCCATTAAAGAATCTATCCGAGCGCTTACCTGATTTTCCTAAAGATCATTTATTGCAAGTTGATTTCTTTGAATTATCTGGTCATAAATTTGATCTGATAATTGAACAAACTTTTTTCTGCGCCTTGAACCCAAGTTTACGTTCCAATTATTTTAATAAAATGAAAGAACTATTGAACCCAAATGGTAAACTGGTTGGTGTTTTATTTAATGATGTATTGAATACAGATAAACCTCCTTATGGCGGAAATCAGTTGCAGTACTATAGCTATTTCAAAAATCTGTTCAAGATCAAAACATTTGAAAGGTGTTATCAATCTGTGCCTGCTCGTGCCGGAAGAGAATTGTTCATTAACCTTCAGCAAATGTAATGGATCACATCACCCAAAGGCAATTGTTCTTACAACACGTTGCGCAAACAAGCGACACGCCTTTGTTGGGTATAGATGTAAATATTTCAACAGCAAGTGGTATTTATTTAACTGATGTGAACGGCAAAGTTTTTGTTGATCTCATTAGCGGTATTTCTGTCAGTAACATTGGTCATTGCCACCCGGAAGTGGTAGAAGCGATCAAGTCACAATCAGAAAAATTCATGCACTTGATGGTGTACGGTGAGTTTAATCAATCGCCACAAGTTGCTTATGCCAAATTACTTTCAACAGTACTACCTCCCAATTTAAACAGCGTTTATTTCACTACCAGCGGCAGCGAATCGATTGAAGGCGCCATGAAGTTAGCGAAACGAGCAACGGGTAGGGCAGAGCTGATCTCTTTTAAAAACGCCTATCATGGCAGTACGCAAGGTGCCCTAAGTTTAATGGGCGATGAAAGTTTTAAGTATGCGTTTCGTCCGCTTTTACCCGGCATCAAACAATTAGAATTTAATAACCAAGATCAACTCGATCATATTACTACATCAACGGCAGCGGTTATCATTGAGCCCATTCAAGGAGAAGCCGGAGTGCGGGTTGCTGATGTAAATTACCTAAAAGCTTTGCGTGCAAAATGTACTGAAGTTGGCGCTTTGCTGATCGCCGATGAAATTCAATGTGGTTTTGGACGAACCGGAACTTTGTTTGCATTCGAAAAATATGGAATTGTTCCGGATGTTTTATGCATTGCAAAAGGCATGGGTGGTGGCTTACCAATAGGGGCTTTTGTGGCCGATCAAAAATTAATGAATACTCTCACATATGATCCTATCCTGGGTCATATTAATACATTTGGCGGAAACGCTGTTACGGTTTCGGCAGCACATGCTACCTTAAATGTGATCCTACGCGATAAATTGCATTTACGTGCCTCAGAGATCGAACGGATCGTGAAGCAGAAGATCAAACATAAACTAATAAAAGAAGTACGTATGATCGGTGCCTTAGGTGCCATTGATTTTGGAAATGAGGAATTGAACTTTAAGGTGTGTAAGCTATTGATCGAGAGCGGTATCATAACCGATTGGTTCTTGTTTTGTCCAACTGCCTTGCGTATTGCTCCTCCATTGATCATCACCAATACGGAGTTAGAAGAAGTTTGCGATCGGATCGTAAAGGTTTTAGATTCCATATAGAGAAAATTCAGACTGATTTTTTTCACCACGGAGGCACGAGGGCGCAGAGGGTAGTTTACTAGCAGAAGGTCGAACCCGAAAATGGCAAGAAAATAAAACTTTTCTTCTCAATATTGCATTTAACACAATGTCTCCGTGTTGATATTTTTACCACAGAGGCACGGGGGACACAGAGAAAGTTTTTTCAAGGAATTCAATCACCCAATTTTTAGGTAAATGCACCATTTCTACTCAACACACCAATAAAAATTATTTCTCCGTGTCTCAGTGTCTCCGTGGTGAAATTTTTCTTTGTACAAGTAAGATAATCATGGTTCGTGATGGATCAAAAATCCTGACTAAAGCCTATTAAAAAGCCACTACCAAGTTTGTTGTTGTCTTTGAACGATAAAACGTAATCTAAACGAACTACCTTAAATATGTTCTTGATAGCAAAGTTCACTTCAAAATAATGATCTACTTTATCGTTTACTAAGGCTTTGAAACCTACAACTTCCTGTATAAATAGTTTTTTAACCAAAGGAATTTTATTGAAGATAAAGCCGTTGAAGTGATGCTCAGTATGTAACTCGGCATACCAGTTCTTGGTGCTCAAGCCATAATAAGGTAAAAGTTTGAAGGAGTTCAAATAATCTGTATTCGCTATTAATGTTTGATTACCGCTAAAGTGCTTATAGTCCATGTAGTAGATCTTGTTCAATCGCACATAATAGCCGCTTTTAAAATTGTACTTAAATTCTCCAAACAAACCCATATCGATCTCATCATGTATATTTAATCCCAAAAGATCGAAGTCGGCCGAGCTGGCATTGATTGGAATGGCTTTGCGGTAGAGGAATGAAACGCGTGGGTATTTATTTTCAGCGTAAAAACGGTCACCTGCTACATTGTAATAACGTTGTTTGAATCGAATATTTAAATTCACATCTAATAGCAGTACATTGTTACGGGTAAAGACCGAATCTTCGGTAGTTACATGAAGCGGATCGTTAGATGTAAATAATTTTTTAACGTTATCCAATATCAATTCATTGCTGGTGTTTTTTAACGGTTCGCGGTCAATGTATTTCAGATCCAATCGGCCATTCAATCCCTTTGCCAGTTCCGTTCGGTAAAAGGCGCCAATAGCAGTTTCTTTGAACAGCTTCATGTAATTGTCATTCAAAAATAGCGTGTAAATGGAGTTGATGAGCGGTGCGATCGGATTGCGATTGTTATATTGCGCTACAATACTTTTAGCACTTAAGCCAACACTCCTGAATTTGTTGTGATTGAACACATAACGCCAATCCAGTTCTCCGCCCCAGAGTTTGTTGCTAAAGCCATATCGTGCTTTACCATTCAGTTGATGGATACGCAGATCTTTATAGCTTTTAGTGAGATTAAAATCGTAACTTAAATTCAAGCCTTCAACAGTATTGTATTGTATACCCGCATCTGCAATACCCGGCATACTAATGCTGAGATTCTTGTTTCGCCTTTCGTAACTATAACCACTAAAGATATCTCCAAATTTAAATCGGTTATTTTTTTTGTCAACCGAATCAATATAGCGCGGATCTTCAACAATTTTGGCGATGCTGTCTTTCTTTTTATAATCTTTCTTTTCCTCATCCGTTAGTGGAATAGGGCGGTTCTGATCCCAGTAAGCACTGTCTTTTTTGTTTGCCCCTTTTTCTATCTTCACGATCTCATCCGAAAAGAATTTTTTATCGTAATTGGGTTTTAAATTGTAATTGTTTAAAATGGTATTAAAATAACCATCGCCTACAAAACCAAAAATGGTGAACGAGAAGCCCATGTTAGAAGATGAAGGCAACCAAATGCTATCCCCGGCAATAGGGGTGTATAATTGCTTCACCGTTATGGTATCTACAAAATTGATCTTGTTTTGCTTGGTTAAATATAAATTCACACTGGTAATACGCCATGAGTTCTCTTGGATGTAAATAATGCCACTAAAGGCTGGATCTGTTGCGCGTTTGGGTGTTACTTCTATTTTATTGATCTCTTTTCCGTCTTCAAAATACGAGCCAAGTAATTTATATTTGTAATAAATAAAGGCATTTTCGTTTATGGGTGAAACAAACGGACGATTACTCACGTCTTTCATTTCAATTAAGTTCTCATAAAAGTTATAATTTAAATACCGGTATTGGTTAAAACTAAATGCTTTGCTTGAACCACTTACTTTGCTGCTGAGCATCACTTCTTTAATATCATTGGGCTTCTTGTAATAAAACTCACTTTGGCTTTCAGATAAATAAACTACGCCCAGCAAGCTACTCGAGTCTTTGATATCCTTATTCGCCATCTTAATGAACTTCATGGTGCTTTTAGAAATGTGTTTTAAGCGTTGCAATCCTTTGATGTAGGTGTTGCAAGAATAATCATCCACTTGCTCTAAATAATACTTTCTCTTTTTTATGGCTTGGCGTATGATAATGTCGGCCGGATTTTCACCGGCTTTTACTTCCACTTCTTTCAACGAAATACCATCACTTAGTAAGGATATGTTTAGTGTTTTATTATCGGTTAAATTTACTTTTTCAATGCGTTTGGCGTAACCAACATATTGGTATACGATCTCGTAATTTCCGGC
This sequence comes from Vaucheria bursata, assembly GCA_032358265.1. Lineage (NCBI taxonomy): Eukaryota > Xanthophyceae > Vaucheriales > Vaucheriaceae > Vaucheria > Vaucheria bursata. The sequence continues at coordinate 676,062 of JAULBW010033147.1, read as the reverse complement.
TGGAAGTCTTAAGGTATAATTTCCTTCTTCGTTACTGTTAGTGCCAATGCTTGTTCCTTTCACATAAACCGTAGTAAAAGGCAATGCCTCTTTGTTACTGTCGGTTATCTTTCCGCTTAAAACAAACGTTTGTGCGTGTAAAAAATTGAAAAAAAGTATGATTAAGCAATAAAACGATCTCACTTCGATTTTTTCTTATCATTTAAGGTGAATGCGTAGGACACAATGTTAGCGCCCATTTTTAAGGCTTTTTGACGGGTATCATCGCTGTTGTTATGAATTTCTCTGCTTTCCCAGCCATCTCCCAGATCACATTCTACATCGTAAAAGCAAACCAATTTACCGTTATAGATCAACCCATAACCCTTGGCCGGTTTGTTATCGTGCTCATGTATCTTTGGTAATCCGCTGGGGAAATCATATTTCTGATGGTAGATCGGATGATCAAATGGCAGTTCTACAAAGTCTAATTCCGGGAAAACTTTTTTCATTTGTAAACGAATAAACTGATCCATGCCATAATTATCACTAATGTGTAAAAATCCTCCAGCCATCAAATAATTTCGCATATTCTCGGTTTCTTGCATATTGAATACAATATTGCCATGCCCTGTAATATGCACCAATGGATAGTTGAACAGTTCGGCACTGCCCACTTCCACAACAGCTTGCTCCGGGTTAATGTTGGTTTTTAAATTAAAATTGCAAAATTTTATGAGGTTGGGTAAAGATGTCTCTAGGTTAGCATACCAGTCGCCACCGCCATTATATTTAAGCACAGCTATTTGATAGGCATAAGTAGGCGGATTACGAAAAGCTAAGACAACTAGTGTTATAACTAGAAAAACAGTATAAAATATCGACCTAATTTTTGGCATCATTTAAAATTACACATTTTTATAAAATTGTACTAACTCAATGGCTTGTTTGGCCTCCATAACATCGTGTACCCTTAAAATATGCGCCCCGTTGAGTAAAGCAATGGTATTAAGCACCGTTGTGCCGTTTAAGGAGGTTACAGCGCTGGTGTTGATCACTTTATTGATCATGCTTTTACGCGAAACACCCGCTAATATGGGGTAGTTAAAAGTTGTGAAGGAAGTTAAGTTTTTGAGTAAACTGTAATTGTGTTCCAGGTTTTTACCGAATCCAAATCCCACATCTATAATGATCTGTTTAAAATTCATATCCTCTAATGCTTTTACTTTTTTAGCCAGTTGGTTTTTTACGTCAACTACTACATTGGTATATTGAGGGTTTTGCTGCATGGTTTCCGGGTTACCCTGCATGTGCATTAACACATAAGGTAGGTTCAGACGAGCAACGGTATTAAACATATCGGCATCTTTATCTCCTCCCGAAATATCGTTTATCAAGTCGGCTCCCAGTTCTGCCGCTCGTTTGGCAATTTGTGCACGGTATGTGTCAACTGAAAGGATGATATCTGGAAATTCTTTACGGATGAGTTTTAAGTTTCCCTCCAGGCGTTTCCACTCTTCCTCCTCGCTAATTTCCGGCGATCCCGGGCGAGAGCTTGCCCCTCCAAGATCAATGATGTAGGCTCCAGCGTTAATTTTCTGACTCACATCAGCCAAAACGTCGTTCGGGGTATCATATTTACCACCATCGTAAAAGCTGTCGGGAGTGAGGTTTACAATGGCCATTACCTGTGGCTGTTCAAAATTTATTGTTTTTCCGTTGGCTTGATAGATCATTATTCTTATTTTTAATGTTTTATGCAAAACACATCTTCACAATACGACGCGGCCATAAAACTATGCAAAGATATCTTTTTAAAGAAAATGAAAGATTATGGCACTGCATGGCGAAATTTGCGCCCAACTTCTCTAACCGATCAAATTTTCATCAAAGCTCAGCGCATTAAAAGTATTGAAGAAAAAGGTACTCAAAAAATAGTGGATGACATTAAAGGAGAGTATATCGGTATAATCAATTACTGCATTATTTCTTTGATACAATTAGAACTGGAAAATGATGCCCGTATGGAATTGCCCTATGATGAAGTGGAGAGGCTGTATAATAAATACGCTACAGCTACAAAAAAATTAATGGAAGATAAGAACCACGATTACGGAGAGGCATGGCGTGATATGCGTTTAAGTAGTTTAACTGATCTGATCTTAATGAAGATATTTCGTGTAAAACAGATTGAGGACAACAAAGGCCAAACCATCATTAGCGAAGGGGTGGATGCCAATTACATGGATATGTTGAACTATAGTGTTTTTGCTTTGATCAAATTAAGTTAATATGTTAAATAGAGGTCGAATCTTGATTTTTATGCTTCTGACGACAATTTCGTTAGCAGCTAATAGGATAGACTCGCTTCGAATAGAATTATCAAAAGCCCGATCGGATAGCGCTAAGATCGAATTACTTTATAAAGCCCTTAGATCTCCTCAAAATTCAGCAATTCTTACCGATTCTCTTATTCAGGTTATTTCAGGTTATGCTAAAACCACTGATTGTAAAGCGAGTTATTTTAGTTACTATAGTATTGCGAAATACTACGTTGATAAAGATAAGCCGCAAAAAGCAATCGAGTATTTATTAAGTGCATTAAAACTAGCTGATGCCTGTAAAAATGATTTTGGTATCATGCAAGTTCGGTTTAAGTTGGGATATTTAAATAAGGTAAAAAACAATACCCCTGTTGCTAAACTTAACCTTCATATAGCGCGTTACTATGCTTCAAAGTTAAATATCCCTTCAGTTTTAGGAGACTGTTATACGATATTAGGTAATATTTATAAGAACGAGATGATCCTGGATTCGGCTCTTGATTATCATCTAAAAGTGCTTAAGATCCGTGAAAAGGATGGGGATAAGCGAATGCTGGCTCAAACATATAATAACCTTGGTTTAGTTTATAAAAATAAAAAAGAGTATAAAACGGCCCTAGAATACATGTATCGGTCAATTCAGTTAAAGATCAAAATCAAAGATAATACACTCGCATCATCATACAGTAATTTGGGTGTAATATTTTTTAAGATGAAATTATTCGACAGTGCCATTGTTGCCGAACACAAAGGTATTTTGGAAGCTGTTCGAACAAAAAAATCAGATTCTTTTTTGAATTGTTTGGATGAAGTAGCAAAGGCTTACGATGAGAAAAAGGACATAGCGAATGCCTTACATTATTTTAAACGACTCAGGGAGGCAAGTGATTCGATAAATAAAGAAGAGATCTCTGGTCAATTTCAGGAAATGCAATCCAAATATGAAAGTGATAAAAAGGATTCGGATCTTAAATTGCAAAGTGAGTCGCTAAAAACGGCCGAAGCATTGAATTCGAGAAAGAATATTTTGATCGTTCTATCCACTTTAGCCTTACTATTGGCGGTTATTGCTGCTTTTTTTATTTACAGAAGTTATAAGCAAAGTAAACGTAATTCCATTCAATTAGAATTTAAGAACAAAGTTATCGAAGAAAAGAACAAAGAGATCACCGATAGTATCAATTATGCCAAAAACATTCAATCGAGTTTAATTACCAGTGAAAAAGTGTTTGCGGCTAATTTAAAGGACCATTTTATAGTATACAAACCTAAAGATATCGTGAGTGGCGATTTTTATTGGGCGCAAAAGATCAACTCCGAATTTATAATTATGTGCGCCGATTGCACCGGGCATGGTGTACCTGGTGCTTTTATGAGTTTAATGGGGATCGGCTATTTAAAAGAGATCGTGAATCAAAAACAGGTAACACGGCCTGATCTCATTTTAAATGACCTCAGAGATAAGATCGTGGAAGGCTTCAGTTTAAGTAATAATAAGGATGGCATGGACGCGTCTCTCATTAAACTGAATGGTTTACAATTGCAAGTATCTGCCGCTAATAATTCTATTTGGATCATACGTGGAAAGGAAAATATGATCGTGAAACCTGATAAATTTCCGATCGGAAACTATATGGGAACAATCAAACCTTTTACCTTAAATACCATTCAGCTGCAGGAGAATGACCTAGTGATCCAGTTCACTGATGGGTATGCCGATCAATTTGGCGGACCAAAAAACAAAAAGCATAACTACAAGGCCATAGAACAATTGGTGCTAAACAATCAGCATTTACCGCTCGATAAATTGAAAACCATTCTAGTGGATAATTTAGCACAATGGCAAGGAAGCAATGAACAAGTAGATGATATTCTAATCATCGGAATTCGTGTTTAAAGCTCAATTGAAATTTTATTTTTGTTGGAATTCAAGTGCTTTAAGGATCAGGTACAGATAATAGAGGCTATTTAGGCTTTCACCGTGTTCTCTTTTTATTTGTTTGTATTTTTTTTCTATAATTAAAGTTTGTATGCCTTCAAAAGAGAGTTTTTTAGTCAGAATACATTATTCCTATCTTGCTACTGAACGTAAACTGTCACCTAAAAACTGAAAATACTCTTTTTCAAGTTCTCTTTTCTCATGAATATCGATACCACTTCTTACAATAGGAAAGGCAATGCTTGCTCCCCATGCGGTTGCTAAGAAATCCTTTAAAGTTGGAGTTCCTTTTCCCATCATTTTATCATAGGCCAACTCTTTTACGCCGCCAACAAACAAACCAGATAAGAATCCAGTTGCACAGGATAATCCTATTTTTTTTGTTTTAAGGTACATAGCAGTGCTTATCCCAGTGTTAACAATAACCCCAGCATATACGTGTTTTGCAAAGTCGTCAACCGGTTGTACCTTAAAGTTGTCGCTTTGAGCATTTTGCTTCATCATCAGGCAAAGTAAAATGAATGTGTAGATCGTTTTTTTCATAACCTTATTTTTTATTAAAATTAGGTCAAGTGTAAACACGCACTAAAAGTTTTCGTTAAACAGACCAAAACAGAAGGAATATGGAATAAAAAGCAGGAAGTTCAATTTTAATCATTTATTATTTTGTGCTTTGTATGTTAGTGTGAGGAGTAAATATGACCAACAAAGGCTATTTATATATTTGCTGCAGCATTTACAATGGCTAATTGAGCAACTGAATGAATATTGTTTGCACAATTCGGTGAGTACATAAAAAAAATGTTATTTTTATACTGTATATGTTTAAAATGGGAAAAAAAAGCCTAGTTATGCTATTGTTTTTTTGTGCAAATCTATTGATGGCGCAGATAACACAAACGGTTAAGGGAAAAATAGTAGATAAAGCTACCGGTATTGGCATACCAGGTGCTGTGGTAAAAGTTAAAGGCGATGCCAGCAATCTGCTTGGAGCGAGTTCTGACGGGAATGGAAACTATAAGATCACCGACGTGCCTATTGGTCGACAAACCTTAATTTTTACTTTAATTGGATACAAGACCCGCGTACTGACCGATCAAAACATTATTTCAGGTAAGGAGTTTTATTTAGAAGTAGAGATGGATGAAAGCGCAGTGGAAATTGCGGAAGTAGAAGTAAATGCATCACAGCAAAAGAACGATGATGTGCTTACCATGCAATCGATCAATGTAAAATCGTTTAACTTAGAGGAATCTGAACGCTATCCCGGCTCACGTCAGGATCCTGCACGTGCCGCACAAAACTTTGCGGGTGTACAAGGCAATAACGATGCGCGAAATGATATTGTGGTGCGTGGTAACAGTCCTTCAGGCTTGTTATGGCGTTTAGAGGAAGTTGATATACCAAACCCCAATCACTTTGCTGTAGCCGGTTCTGCCGGTGGTCCTCAAAGTTTGATCAATAATAAGTACTTGGCCAATAGCGATTTTTATACCGGTGCTTTTCCTGCGAATTATGGCAATGCTTTAGGCGGGGTATTCGATCTGAAAATGCGTAATGGTAATAACGAAAAACACGAACGTACCTTTCAGTTTGGTTTCTTAGGAACGGAATTGGCTTTAGAAGGCCCATTAAATAAAAATACAGGCGCTAGTTATTTACTTACCTATCGGTATTCAACCTTAAAGTTATTTTCGGCTGTTAATTTTAATTTGGGAACAAGTGCTGTGCCGGGTTACCAGGATATTGGTTTCCGCTTTAATTTTCCAACAAAAAATGCTGGTGTATTTAGTATTAGTGGAATAGGCGGCTTAAGTTCAATAAAAATTATTTTAAGTAAAGATACAGTAAGACCACGGGAATTGTATGGCGATCTGAACCGTGACCAATATTTTAATACCAACATGGGTGTAGGTATTTTAGGTCATGTGTATTCGTTTAATGCTAAAACATTAATGAAAACCACAGTGGCAGTTTCGGGACAAGCTGTGGGTTCAAACCACTTTCAGGTATTACGACACCCAAGTTTTAAACCAAAAGATACCTTGCCTTTGATATTAGATTACCAATTCAATGAGTATAAAACCACACTCAGTTGGTTCGTAAAGCACAAGATCAACTCGCGAAACAGTTATAAAATTGGGGTCCTAGCAAATAATATCAATCTTAATTTCTATGATAAGATCAAGATCAATTCACTGTATGATACAGTTCCTACCGCTATTCAAAACAAAGATTTCAAGAAACGCGTAGATGTAAAAACAAACTTCTTTTTAATTCAGCCATACATTACTTACATCCATAAATTCAATGATAAGCTCACTTTTAACGCTGGAATATTCTCGCAGTTATTTACCCTCAATAATAAGTACGTTGTTGAACCCCGAGCAAGTATTAAATATGATATACGAACCAATCAAAGTATTAGTTTAGCAGCAGGCTTGCATAGCCAGTTACAGCCTTCCTATATCTATTATTCTATTCCGGATAGTATTCTAGATAACGGTAAAGTTGTTGCGAATGTAGAACGCAAAGCCACGAATAAAGATCTTGATTTTTCAAAGAGTCAGCATGTGGTATTAGGTTATGATATTTTTCCGACCAAATATTTGCGGTTTAAATTAGAAGCCTATTACCAATATTTATGGAATGTGCCAGTTTATGCCATTCCTTCCAGTGTTTCTTTATTGAACCGAGGTGCAACCTTTACGCGTTTCTTTCCGATGTATACCATGGAGAACAAAGGAACAGGGTATAATTATGGTTTAGAGTTTACGGTGGAAAAATTGTTTCACAAACACTATTTTGTAATGTACAGTGCCAGTTTGTTTCAAAGTAAGTACAAAGGAAGTGATGGCAAAGAGCACAATACCGATTTTAATGGCAATTACATGATGAATTTACTCACCGGTTTAGAATACAATGTGGGCAAATCAAGAAAGAATAGCATTAGTTTTGGAACTAAGTTTACGTATGGCGGTGGAAGAAGATATTCGCCTATAAACTTAGCCGCCAGTAATGCCGTAATGGATGTGATACCGGTGAATGATTCGATCAATACCTTACAGTTTGATCCTTACAGTCGATTAGACTTTAGATTATCATACAAGATAAATGGTAAGCGTGTTTCAACCGAATTGGCTTTGGATATTTTGAATATTCTCTCTACGAAAAATATTTTGGCCTTGAGTTATGCGCCAGATCCAGCAGATCTCACAAAGAGTCCTTTGATCAAAAATTACCAATTAGGGTTTTTACCCTTGTTTTATGTGAAGGTTGATTTTTAATTTAAACTTTATGAAATTTGGTAAGAGAGTGTTTGGTTCACTCAAGGTGAATAATTAACCACAAGGGAATTAAAACACAAAGACTAACCATTTAACGGACCTTGTTAAGACAAAAAATTGTAACTTATATACCTAAGAAAATAGCTATTCGTAAAGGAACGGTAGCAAAAAGGTAAACTAGGTAAACGTAAATTAATCAAACACTATTCTTACTTCTTTTTCAGAAAGGTATCGGCATCACTTATGAATTTCACCTCTTCTTTACCAACTTGTGCACCCGCAGGGTAGCCCAATGATCCAAGTGTGTTGATATTGAAGTTTTTGGCTGTATCGCTTTTGGTTAAGTTAAATAGCCAAATAGTGGGATAACCGGAAATAGAAAAGGTTTGTTGTAAACTATTGTTATGTTGTGCTTGCTCTGGTGGTAAAACCTTGTTGCGCGGAAAATCAACTTCTAATAATACCACGTTTTTTTGTGCCCATTCAATAAACTCCTTTTTAGCGAACACATCAGCTTGTAATCGCTTACACCAAATACACCAATCGCTACCGGTAAACAAGGCAAAAATAGGTTTGTTTGCTTTTTGAGCCACCTCATTTGCTTTCATTAAGTCTGTATGCCAAACCAGTTTTTCTTCTGATTTAGTTTGTGCACTTAAAAATGAGATAGAAACACTGATAATAAAATGAATAATGGAGATTACCACAATTCGTTTGATGTAATTTTTTTGAGCCATATTCAAAGTTAATATATTCGTGTTTCTTTCTAAAGTGTCAGATGTTAAAGTATCTAAAACGAGTATTAGATGTTAATATGGATATATCCATATTTCCACAATAAATAAAACGCGATAGATGCTATCAATATCAATAAGATCAAGATCGGGAAAAATGGACGTTTCTTTTTAGTGAATGGGTCGTTTAAGTTGATCTTAGCGCCTTTTGGCAGATCGGCTAAGTGTGTGAGGGTATTACCAAATTGAATGTTTACAATAGCAGTAGCATTTATAGCCCAACCGTTTGCATCTAATAAAGGTGCTAAATTACGTTTACGCAATTTTAAGTAGGCCATGATCATAGCAGGACCAGATATGAGCAATAACAGTCCCATTATTGCAAATGGCATCTTCCACCAAACCAATCCCATAAAACCTGCTACAATTGATGCAATTACTGTTCCAATAGCACCTAAAGCCAAGCCAATGGCAGCAAAAATACCCACAAACTTGCCCACATCAAATGGTTGTGCCGGTGGTTTTGGCGCTGCTGCTGCCTCTGCTTTAACCGGTACTTCTTCAATAGTTTTAGTGGCATTTTCCGTTACCTTATTATCTTGTGCTGCAGCAACTTTGTTTATTTGTGTTTCAATAAAACGCGATACTTTGCGGTAAGGTGAGTAAAAAGCCTGACGAATACTGATCGGATTGTCTACTATTTTCACAACAGTAGCATCCCAATCCAATCCATCACGGTCATAAAACAAAGCGTTTCTTCCAACCACCAAATTATCAATATCACCATTCGTTAACGCAGCTACAATGGTCTTTTTTTCGTTACTTGATTTGGAGATGCAATCGCAATACAATAAAAACATGCCGCTGTAAGATACCATATTAGCGTGTTTACCCATATCGCTCACTTCAATACACAGGTCACAACTGCGTTGATCGATATACAAGGTTCCTGCTTGAAAAATAGCTTTTGAACCTGGTGAGTAAAAATCGTAAAAGGTCACAAAGTTCTTGAGTAATTTAAACAGATCGCGGTAATAACGTACCAATTGATCTACCAAAATAATACTGTTGGCTTCCGTTTCTAATGCTTTATCTTGCTCAATTAAGGTATTTAGTTGGTCTTTTATATCGCTAGCTAAAATGGCTTTAACGCGATCTAATCCTAATGATTCAACAGCTAAGCCTTCTTTTTCACTTTGCCATTTGATAAACGCCGCAAACGAATCTGATACTTGGTTCCATTCAGCTTCAGTTATACTAGTTTTACCCGCGAATAATTTTTCAGCAATGAGTTTGTGAAATTTAGTGATCGAACTTTCCCATGCAGGATTGATCCCTGATGTTAAAGGCAAGGCTTTATTCGCTTCAATTTTTGCAAGAGGGTAGGTGGCTATCTCTTCTAGGCAGGTTGACAGATCTTTTGCAGTGATCGTTTCAACTCTTGCTACCATTAAGTTCAACACCTCAGTTGATTGTGGATCAAACGCAGCTAAACGGCATCGAATAAAAAAGTCATCAACCTTTGATTTGATCAGTGTATAAACACTATGTGCTTCTTCAGTTCCATCACCATATGGAAGGATGTTGGCACGATCGGCTTCTTTTTTTGCATGCCAGTTGTTGTACAGTTCGCAATTTTCAATAAATTTCAATAGATGTTCTTGAGTGATCCCTTGCTTTCCGCCTAGATCAGTTGCTGAACCAATACTTCCCATGATCTCATTGATCACCTGAATGATAGCAGGATCGCTACTGGTATCTTCTGTAATAACACCATCGCCGTTTAATTGAGAGGCTGCAAATATTTTTTTGGTATTAGATGTCTCTTTTACTGAAATGGTTTCTTGCTTTTCCTTTCCCAAATTTTTAAGAATGGTCTTAGCTGAAGCGATCAATGCTTTACCTAACTCTGTTTGATCATTAATGGCAGATAAAGGCAATGCTTTGTCTTGTTTCAACAAGTCATCCGGGTTTTTAAGTACAGAAGTGATCCATTTTACGGCCTGTATGATCTCCGGAACTCTGATCTGTAAGTCTTTATCGGTATCTATCAACTCTAGTGTTTTGTGATCGATCTCTAAACCATTCACCGGGCAACTCAAGGCTGTCCATAATTTTTGATCCAGTTCATCCAAATGTATTAGGTCTGCACCCGATTCTAAGTTCACACGTTTAACGCCGCCAACTGTAGAGAAATTCCAAATATGATTCGTTTTTTGCATAGTCAATTCAAATAAATTTCAAAAGATATAAAATTAACCAAATAACTTTGATTGGGAAAAGTAAAAAAGTGAAGGTTTTTGCTGTCCTAAGAGAGCATTTTTTCATAAAAACCGCCTATTTCAAGTGACTGATCTATAAAATGTATCTCATAGATCCAGAATCGCTCGTTGCCATGCTGGTCTGGTTTCTGCATCAATTCATGGTTATCTGGATGGATGTAATGTATGGTTTCTTCACCCACAATTTTTTCGTGCGGAAAATTACCGATCAAATGTCCGCAATGTTCATTCCCATATTCCCAACCATATTTTAATGCCAGCTCTTTGCTATAGGCGTAAAAATCTGCTCCTGTCAGTGTGGCTATGTTTTTATCATAAAAGGCTTTTCCTTCTTTCCAGGCCTTCTCGGTGTCTTGCTTTAATTTGAGTTTAGTGGGGTTATTGCCTATCACATAGGTCATGCCAATATCGGCTTCCCAGTTTTCAAAAACCGGACCAAAATCAAAAAACAAAATGTCATCGGTTTGCAAAATCAGATCGGGAGGGTTTTCGCGATACGGACACAACGTGTTCTTACCGGATCTTACAATGCGCTTATGCCAAAACTTTTTTATGCCAAATAACTCAAAAGCTAAATTAAACACTTCATTATTTAATTGATGTTCGCTTTTTCCGGCAGCGATCAATCCTCTACTTTCAATGGCAGTGAATAGTTGCAGGGCTTTTTCTTCGGCTTCCAATAAATACTTGTATGAGCTATGCATGGTGTAAAGTTATTAAAATGTGCGTTTTAATTACATCTCACCATCATCAAAGTTTTTGTATATTAGCTTTATTAAATCGTTATACGTACTTAAATCATGAAATTTAGATCAGGTTATATTTTATCAGTTATAGCAATTCTTTTTGCTGTTTCCTGTAGTAAATTGGGGAAAAAGCCTGTAGCCTGTTTTTCGGCTAGTAATGTTACACCCGAGTTAAATGAGACCATTGTCATAAATAGTGATTGTAGTAAAGATACCAAGTGGGTTGATTATTTTTTAGATGGTGTAAAGATCGGAAGTGGCAAAAATTCAATAAGTTTATTATGCAGTGTTCCGGGCGCGCATGAGTTAAGTATGACAGCTTTTTCCAAGTCAAACGGTTCGGGCGGAGAAGGAAAAACGGCAAGTAGTACCCTGTCAATTTTTGTAACAGCTCCCTTTGCGGCATCCAGTAATGCCCCGATCTATTATGGAGAAACCCTACAGTTAATGGCTGTTCCTGTTCAAGATGCAACATACAGCTGGGTAGGACCAGGAAATTTTACCTCAAATTTAAAAGATCCAACTATCGATAACGTTACTTCTATTTATGCCGGTGTTTATACAGTAACAGCTACCAGAAGCGGTTATGCTGCAAAAACAGCAACTGTGGCCGTAAGTTTTTTGCAGGTAGCACCACCTTGTGCATTAAGCGCTGATGTTTGTACATTCACAGGTGGCTTGCCAACCAGCACATTTACCACTGTTTACGGATTTGTAAATGGCGATACTTATCAATTATATGCCAGTGCGAGTAATGGTTTGATCATCACGCTTGACTTTAAATACCCGTTTCCACCACTTGAAGGTGTGTATAATATCAATGGAAATATATTTGATCTGGCAGATACGGATGTGATGTTAGAAATCACACCCTCTGGTTTTTTAACGAGCACCAATGTTGGTGCTGGTAAGGTTTATGTGTATTACGAGAGTGGAAAATTAACGACTTCATTTTGCAGTATACCGTTTACGTATCAACAATTCAGCTTTACGGCTTCAACAAAAATGGTGGAGCAGTAATTGGGTCACATTCTTTTCTTGAACTTTGTAAATAATTTATTGGTTGGGTATCTCCGGTTCTTGCTCATATTATTAAATATCAGCGCTACGAATAGCAAGATCAACGTACCGGATAAAACAGGACTTAATACATATAAATAACCCAGCGCTTTTATTTTTTCTGAACCAATTACGGCAATTAAAGCAGTGGCTCCTCCTGGCGGGTGCAATGTTTTTGTGATCTGCATCAACACAATAGACAAAGCCACGGCCAGAGGCGCTGTTAACCACAGTACATTTGGTAAGAATTGAAAAATGCTCACACCAATAATGGCTGAAATTAAATGACCTCCAATTAAGTTTCGAGGCTGTGCTAATGGACTTTGTATAGCGCCATAAATTAAAACACTAGAGGCACCAAATGAACCGATCAAAAAAACACTTTCGGTTTCGGTTAAAAAATAGCTTTGCAGAAAGGCAATGATGCCAATACCGATAAATGCACCCAAAAACGACCATAGATGCTCCTTGAAGTCAACTAATGTTTCCTTGTATACAACATACTTCGATATGCGGAAACTTCTTTTAATTCGTTTTTTAATCATTAATGAGGGGGGCGTGTCGTTAATGTTTTAATGCTCTTTTTTTGATCATACCGCCTTTCGTATCTTTCACACTATTCATCACCACAAAAGCCGTAGGTTCAATTTTCTCGATCTCGGTGTTGAGTTTATTCAATTCTAAACGGGTCACCACTGTGTAGATAATATCCACCTCTTTGGTCTCACCTTTTTTACCATAACCTCTTTTGCCACTATACACTGTCACGCCTCGACCCATCACATTGATGATCATTTGGCGGATCTCTTCGCTGTGAGTTGAAACAATGGTTACACCAATATACTCATCAATACCTTCAATAATAAAATCAAGTGTTTTAGATGCTGCTAAATAAGTGATCATGGAGTAGAGGGCAATTTCAATTGATAAAAAATAAGCTGCTGTAGAAAAGATCAATACGTTTATTAAAATAATGATATCTCCTATGGTGGTGCCAAATTTACGACTTAAAAAAATAGCCAATACTTCGGTTCCGTCTATCACCGCGCCTCCTCTAACTGATAAGCCAATTCCTGCACCTAAAAAGAACCCACCAAAAATGGCCACCAGTAAATTATCGTTAGTTACGTTTGGAAAATGAACCGTGGCAACGCATACAGCTAAACCTGTAATGGCTAACGCAGTTTTTATAGCAAATTGTTTCCCAATGATCTTGTAACCCAATAGCACAAAAGGTATATTGATACCAATGATGAGCATGTATAAAGGTACTTGTGTTAAGGCAGAGATAAGTAAAGAGATACCGGTAGCACCACCATCAATAAAGTGATTGGTTAACAAAAAACCTTTGAACCCAAATGATGCTGAGAAAATACCTGCTGTGATTAAAAAGAAATCTTTCACGTGGCGTTTTATCAAGATCATAAACTTTCGATAAGCCTTAGCTAGCACATAGTTTGAATAGTTCTTTTTACCATCAGCCTTAGTTTTGTTAGGCTTTATGGTGGTCTCAATTATTATTTTGGTTAAAAACGGATTCATTTGTGTTTAGTGTAAATAGCGATAAAGTGCCCTAATAAGTTTTAAGGTACAAAAAATTAATTGGAAAGAAAATTGGCTTAATCTTCGTCTTCAAATTCTAATTCTGCATCCTTCTCCCAAATTTCCATTTCGCAAGGCTTGCAGTTGAATTTTAATTTATACTCGTTCTCGCCATGCTTGAGTGTGAGCGGCTCTACCACTTTTTCACCCATGGTGTCTCGCTGAAATCTGGCACATTTACCTAACTCGTATTTCACACAGTACTTGGTTGTCATTACACGCGATTTGCCGGGATCCCATTGCAATTCAAATGCTTTCTCTATTTCTGTTACACCATGGCGTTTGTAAAAAGCCTTGGCCATGTGGTTTGAAACGTTATAGGTGAAATCTAATTGGGAAACAGGGTAGGGGTGATCTGTTTTTTTAATTTGAAATTCTTCGCGGTGGTATTCGTTCACACGAATATCTATCAATTGTTCTAAAACTACTCTTCGTGCTTCATTTACTTTTGAGATCGGTAAAAACCAATTGTTGTTGAACACTACATCAATTTCGTCAACAATAAATGGTGTACCTCCTGTTTTTGCTAAATTCTTTTTAATGTTTGGTATGGTAGATTCTTCATTCTTTGCTAATTCTTTAGCCGCTTCAAATCGTGTGGTGCTTTTATGTCCGTCTTCATCAATTGCAGTTAATTCAAAGCCATCGGCTGTTTCGCCAAAGTTTAGTTTAACTCCAATTTTTCGTATTGCACTGTCATCACGTTCAACCAATTTATTAAAGGATGCATCTGAGTTTCGGTAAATAACCGTTCCTGGCTTTAAGGGTTTAAAGGTATTAGGTACTACAATATTGTTAACGATAATGTTTATCTGTGCTCCATCGGGCTCACCATTTTCATTAATAAAGTACAAGCCGTCTCCGTTATTCAATTTCTCGTAATTCTCAATCACATAGCCATTCGCTTTTACATCAATCAGTTTACCTATTAATTGTCCTTGCGATTTCGGGCTTTCCCACGAACCGATCTTTTCAGTACGCTTGTTCACAAAGTAATCTGTGTATCCTCTGTTAAAGCTGCGATCCATCTCGGCTTCAAAGTTGTAAAACGTTCGGCCAGATGAGGCTTTTTGGTAAGTATCATTATTCTCTAAAAACGCATCCAGTTTTTTCCGAAGGTAAGAGGTATTGTTCTTCACGTACACCATGTCCTTTAAACGACCCTCAATCTTAAAGGAGGTAATTCCTGCTTCTATTAAATTTGGTAATTGGTCGCTTAGGTCAAGGTCTTTAATTGAAAGTAAATGACTATTTGCGATCAATGTTTTTCCGGTACCATCAATCAAATTATATGGTAATCGGCAGTTTTGCGCACACGAACCACGGTTGGCACTTCTTTCGCCACCGGCAATACTCATGTAACAGTTTCCGCTAAAACTTACACAAAGCGCACCTGATACAAAAAATTCTAGTTCTACATCTGTAGCAGCGTGTATGTCTTTTATCTGATCGAGGTTTAACTCACGCGCTAACACCACGCGTTTCATTCCGGCATCTGCCAAAAACTTTACATGCTTAGGGTCGCGGTTATTGGCTTGTGTGCTGGCATGTATCACTATAGGCGGCAGGTCCATTTCCATAATGGCCATGTCTTGCACGATCAATGCATCAACTCCTATAGCGTATAATTCATGTATTAATTTTTTGCAATCTTCCAGTTCGTGATCATATAAAATGGTATTAACTACCACAAACACTTGTGCTTTAAATAAGTGTGCATATCTCACCAATTCCTCAATGTCTTCAACCGAGTTAGTAGCATTGGTTCGGGCACCAAATTGCGGTGCGCCAATATAAACGGCATCTGCTCCTGCATTAATTGCCGCCATACCTTGAACCAGGTTTTTGGCAGGTGATAATATTTCAACTTTCTTCTTCGTGTTCATAGTGGCAAAGGTCTGTAATTATTTGATTTCATGCAAGTAAGCTCATATTAAGGACTGTGTTTTATGTTTATTTGGGTACAAAAGACTTCCTTGACCTACATTTCCTTAAAATTCCTGTTACTTATCCGTAGATATTTTGGTCACATTTCTGTATACAAACGAATGAAAAATATGTCTTCTGGCAAATCGGGCGATGGTTCCTGAATTAATGAATTTGTTATAAATAGAACTGGTAACACCAAAATACTCATATGAACTCCCGTTTTGAAAGGTGATCTTGAGTGTTTGTCCTTTGTATTCAAAATCGTTTATACCCGAATTGGCCGTTGTATGCGCATATTCTTCCGAATGAAATACATGTGTTTCTGGGGAAATACTCGTTAAAAAATGATAGGCTTCAATAATTTGTTTACTTTTTATTTCAGCTTCTGCCTTTTGTTCGTCGTCGGTAATAAATTTATCAGGATGCCACTCCTTCATTAAATTTCGGTAAATAACCTTTAATTGGGCAAGATCAGCATCTTGAGTGATATTAAATAATTTTCGGTAAGCGATGATCCGTTTCATGATGTTTTTGTAAGAGTATAAATGAAGTTTGAGGTTTATGAATTTGTTTTATGAGTGCCATTACCTCTGTATTTAACCTGTAAGCCATAAATAAAATTTCTGAGTATCTGGTCTTTGCAGGGTCTGTACTGACTTTGCTCGGGCTTGCGAAAAAAAGCACTCAATTCGTGTTTGCTTATTTTCATTCCTTCCAGTGCTAACACATCTAGTATGTCGTCATCCTTAAAGTTTAATGCAATCTTTAATTTTCTGAAAATAATATTGTTGTTCAAGTATTTTTCGGGCTTCGGTTGCTCACCTGGTTTTTTACCGCGGCCAAAAACGATCAAACCATCTAAAAAATAGGCCAACTGAAGGTCTTGTATTTCTTCATAAGAAGGGTCTTCTTCTTTTAATAGCCAAGTGAAAATTTGAGTGCGGGTTACCGGTAATTCAGCCAGATCAAAGATCTCGATCATCTTGGCATCGTTAAAATCAAAAGCAAAGCGCAAGCGCCGTAAAATATCGTTATTGGTCATTATTGGTAAAGATAGGGATTATGCGTTGAATCGCTCAATTCAATATCTCTTTCCATTTATCTGTTTCGGCGTATTCTTTTATCAGCGCATTTCGCTTAGTTAAAAATCGGGTGAGGTATTGAGTTAAAACCAGTTTATTAAAAATCTGACCTAATACCCCCAAGGGCGATTCAAACTCAAATACATCAGTCATAATAACGATTTCATCTTTTTGTTCAAAGTAATGGTCGTGTTTAATTCTTTTAAAAACACCCGCTAGTTGCTCGTCGCAGAAGTGATGCGGGCGATCATAAGCTGTGATTTTTGAGGTGAGTTTTTGGCGAACACCAAAATGTGTAGCACGCCAGGTAACCTGTTCATTCAATTTTATTAAGCCCGTTGTTTTACCGGCAATAGCTTCCTCATTTGTACCAGTTGTGGAAGTTTTATGTAGATCAATACTGGTTGATAGATCAAAGCAGATATCTAATGTTGAATGAATAGGTGTAAGTATTTTTATGACAGGCATTTTTGCTTAAGGGTTTTTGTTCTTGATGTGTTCTTCCACCTCAAATTTCACTTCGTCGTTGGTTAAAAAACGGAAATCGTGAAACGACGAACCGCCCACACCACCTGTTAAATAGCGAAAACCAACCAAGGTGTCATTTGGTGTTTGCACCATTTGAATTACCACAACTGGTTCTTGTTTGGGTTCCATTTTATTTGTGTTGGGGTTTAATACCATTTGACTTGGTCCGTTTACATAGTAAGCCAACTTAGGCAAGGTAATGGTATATGGTTTTATATGTAAGTGTTTAGCGCCTTTATAGGTGTGTATGGATGTGCCATTCATTGTTTCTTCGTAGGTAGGGAATCTGCCATTTACCACAGGTACTTTATCCCAGTATTTTATATCTATTGGCGGGAAAAATCGACTATCCGGACAATCAAAAGTGGTAATGATCTCACCACTTTCCCAAAAACCTCTTGTATCCACGGTTCCGTTAGTATCTTGTGGCGTTTTGGTATTATCGGGTATCACAATGGCCTGTTCATCGCTGCAGGCCTGCAGGAGTAAACAACAGATTGTGCCAACTCGCAAAAAATTTACTAGCTCCATTGTGTTAAGATAGTTATACTCAATTAAATGAATAGTTAATTAAGAAAATTTGGCAAAATTGAGGGAGGTTTAACAATTGAAACTAAGGATTGATAATACTGTTTTGCTATAAATTGTCTTAATTTAAATTAAAGTACTCAATTAAAACAATACTGGAATTATAGATAAAATGACCGATGATCCCGTATGCGAGATTATTGTATCTTGATCTCAAATATCCAAATAATAGACCAATTGGAAATATCCATAAAAACGAGATCAATGAAAAATGCAGAATAGTAAACAACAAGGTTGTGATTATAATGGTAGCATTAACAGATGTAATATTCAATAGTTCGCTAAATAAAACACCTCTAAATGCTATTTCTTCAAAAATTGCAGGAAACACACCAATAGATATAATGCATAATAACAAAGGGAAAGGCGAGTTTTTATAATGTTCGTAATAACTGCCTTTACTTTGATTAAAAACACTTTGATTCAAATAATCTGCAAAATAAGCTACCCCAAAAGCCAAAAGAATAAGTACAATAGTGATACTAATTAAGAGTTTATAATTCTCGATCCTTGGCTTAAGCAATATCAATTGATCTTTATAGTTTAATGCGAAGAAAACAATAATGATCAAGGCAAAAACAGTATCGGTTAATAGGGAGGTAAGATAGCTACTTTCAAAATCAATGAAATGCAATAAGCCAATGTAGCCCAATAGTGTGAAAAAAAACACTTTTGTCTTATGGACATGGATATGGTAATTATCTGGCGGCTCATCCATGAGTTTTGCTCCGCAATTACTACAAAAACTAAACGCCTTTGTGTTTTCAGTGTTACATTTCAGGCACCTCATTGGAAATAGTTAAGTCTTTGGCCATTTTGATAGATTCTAACTCTTTCTCAAGAACTACTGATTCCTTGACACCTTTATAACCATAAACAAATCCTGCTATGATAAATCCTTTAACCAAAATCCCTTGAATGATCGTGCTTGGGTCGATTGCAGCATTTATAACTATTAAAGTAATGTATAGGAAGAAGCCAGTTAAGATAGCAGGGAATGGATTTTTCCTACTCCATAATGCAATGCTCAAATAGATGATAGATACAATGAGATTGGATAAAAGAATGGCAACATCGTATTTTACGATCATACCAGACACCATTGCAAATACAAAAAACAAAGCAGAAAGACCAAATAAAAGGTATCTAGCTTTATTCACTGCCTTTTTTTGTTTCTCTAAAATGCTATGTTTGTTGTTAATGGCCCAAATAAAATTTTTCATTGCATTTTGACTACCCTTTTGAGGGAATCCGCAATTTGGACAAAAATTATCTACTTCAGTTAAGCCTGTAGATTTACAATAATAACATATTGCAGGGTTTGCAATAACTATCTGTCTTTTTGCTTCACTTCTTTGTCTGCCTGTTTGTTGCACTGTCATATGGTTCTAAGATAATAAAAAATATTTCGCTGAAAAAGTTTGGAATTGAAAATCAAAAGGTCAATTGACGCCTGCAATAAAATTAGATGAACTGTTATTTATCACGAAAATCAATATTTATCCTGTTTTTTGATCGGCCCCAGTAACTGTATACCAACTGTCCAAGTATGTTATCTGAACTAACTGGTCCAATATATCTGCTGTCTAATGCATTATCTCTATTGTCACCTAATAGAAAATAATTATTAGGTGGTATATAAATAGTGTCCATATTAGCTATTGAGCTATCGCTTGGAATTTTACTTATGTAAATAGTATGAATGTGTCCGTTAGGTAGCACTTCTTCAAACTCCAAAACTTCTAAATCATCGCAAAATGCTGTACCAATATATTTTGTGTTGCATGGCTTGCCATTGATCGTAAGCGTATTGTTTTTAACGCACAGTTTATCATTTGGTAAACCTACCACTCTGTGACTATATATTTCCCCATCGAGCGAACTTCTGAAAGCAATAATGTCGCCATAATTTGGGGTTTTATGATCGTAAGCTTTGTTATCACAAACGATCCAATCGCCAATCTGAATTGTTGGTTCGTTAGCTGTAGTAGGAATTTTATAAGTTTGGGTACCTAGCATTGTAGAGGTATCAAAAACTACCAGAACCACGAACATTCCTGTTGCAATCAGTAAGTGATAGTACCATGTATTATATCTTTTACCAACATACTCCTTTTGTTTTCGTGCATTAATAATTGCATCAATAACTCCGTAAATCCGAATACTGAGTTCAATGATCAAAAGGGTAACCATTCCATTAAAAAATGTGAAACCTCTGGTAAAGCCAAAAACTAGTGGAAAAAGCAAAAGAAGTGCGAATATCAAACCACCCTTTCTTGCTTGGCCATTGTATATTTGCCCAAGTCCGGGAATAAACAGAGAAAGTAGCGAGGCTATTAAGGGGTTTCTTCTTTTTACTGTTTGAGGCAAGTGCGTATTTTCGATTTCCATTGTCGTCAAGTTCATAATTTTTTCACGAGCACATTCTTATCAATTCATTCTTTCCAAGTTTTTAAATTTAAACCATTCATTATTCAATTGTGATCTTTATAAACAAGGGTTATGTTTTTTTCTTAACACAAATAGGTTTGATGAATGAACTATAAATCAGATTAATGTGAGGAGGTCAAATATGTTTTATTAATTCCACAAACTTGTCTCTCGACATTGGTTTAACAACATAGTCTGATACTAATGAGATCGCTTTTGATCGGGCTATATCTTGCTGTGAAACTGATGATGTGAAAATATATACCGTGATTTTTTTATGAAGCTTAGGATTAAGTGTAATATATTCAGATAAAAAACCCCAGCCATCCAATACAGGCATATGCAGGTCTAGAAAAATTATTTCAGGTAAAAGTTCTTCGTTTCCAGCAACGCTTTCTAAATAATCAATAGCATCCTTACCATTGCTAAATGTTTTTATGATATTGGCTAAATGGGTGGCCTCAATTGTTTTTTTAGTGAGGTAAACAAATATATCGTCGTCGTCAACTAGCAGAATATTTTTAAGTTTGCTCATTTTGTTTAGTTTCTAAATTCCACATAAAATGTTGAGCCAACCATGGGCGTACTTTCTACCCAAATTTTTCCTTTCTGCGATTCAATTTGGGATTGTGTGATAAATAAACCAAAACCTTTAGCATCGGGGTGTTTATGAAACACTTTTCGTATCTTGAATAGGTTATCGCGATGTCTGTTAAGGTCAATACCCAAGCCATTATCACTTATACTCAATAAAATACTATTCTTGAGTTTAAGGGTTTCAATCACAATAACAGGTTTTCTGCCCGGTACACTATACTTAAGAGCGTTACTGAGTAAATTATATAGTATACTCACTAAGTATTTTTCCGGAAAGTTAACTACAGGGGCATCGCTCACCTTAATGGTGAAACTGGCATCTGTTTTTTTAATCTGCCCTTGTAAGCCATCTATTACTCTTTGTATATGTGTTTCAAATGATAAGTTCTTTGATTTCACATCTACATCATCTTGTATTTGCAGCGAATCTACCAATTGGTTAAACGTTTCATTTATGTTGATGGCTGTAGTGTTTAATTTGTTGATCAGGTCAACTTTCTCCACTTCATCGGCGCTCTTTAAAAGAAAGTCAACTAGCATGGAAATGTTTACCAATGGGCCTCTGAGATTATGCGAAATAATATTGCAAAAGTCTTCGAGTTGCTTTTTTTGCCCCGATAGGTCTTTTAAATTCTTTTGAATAAGTAAATAGGCATCGCTCAGATACTGGGTTCTTTCATCCACCTTCCTTTCCAACACATCATTCAATTTCTGAATTTCTTGAGCGCGCAAATAGACCTCAATTTCCTTTTCTTTTAAAAGTACTTTTAACTCAGAGTGAGCAGAATCTTTAAGATCCTGCTCATTTTTCATTTGTACAAAACTGGTAACATCTTCAACGCGATGAATTATATATAATACCTCTTTTTGTTCATTTAATATTGGTGTATTCAAAGGACTCCAATAGCGGGTTTCAAATTCACCGTTTGGCTTACGAATATCATATTTTTGCACAGCCATACTGTGAGGGGATTTGTTTTTAAGTACCCAATTCAATGATGATCGGAGGTTTGAAACTCCATCTGCTACCGCATCATCAGGGTTATCCGGAAACACCTCAAATATACCTTTGCCAACAACATCGTTACGCTTTATCATTGTGGCTTCGCCATAGGCATCACTCAACTCAATAATTGTAAAATCTGGCAATAGAACAAGGTATAGGCCAGGTATGGCTTCAAATATTGTTTTAAAATTAATGCTTGTTATATGGTGCATTTTGCTGTACCTAGTGTTAACTATTGTTTATTGCCTAAATTAAAGTATAAAATAGTGTGAAAATGTTGCAAAAACCTTAAAAATCTTACATGCTTTTTTCTGAAAATTTTATCGAGTATGGGGACTTTTCTAAGCATCTTTCGTATCTTTGTCGTTATAACTATGGAAAAAAGAGTTAGAGTTCGTTTTGCGCCTAGTCCAACTGGCGGTTTACATATGGGTGGTGTTCGTACAGCCCTTTTTAATTATTTATTTGCTAAGCGCCATGGCGGCGATTTTATTTTACGTATAGAAGATACCGATCAAACCCGTTTTGTAGAAGGAGCAGAGGAGTACATCATCAATGCTTTAAAATGGTGCGGTATTTCACCTAACGAGGGTGTAGGTTTTGGAGATGGTAAACATGCGCCATACCGTCAAAGCGAACGTAAAGAACTTGGGATCTATAAGAAATATGCCGATAAGCTGATCGCGAGTGGGCATGCCTATTATGCCTTTGATACATCTGAAGAGTTAGATGAGATGCGTAAGCGTTTAGAAGCTGCGAAAGTGGTAGCCCCTCAATACAATGCTATCACACGTCAAAACATGCGCAATAGTTTAACCTTAAGTGCTGATGATGTTCAGAAATTATTGGCAGAAGGAAAGCCTTATGTGGTGCGTTTAAAGGTGCCGCGCAATGAAGAGATCCGTTTTAATGATATTATTCGTGGCTGGGTAGTTGTAAATAGTACACAGGTAGATGATAAAGTGTTATTGAAGAGTGATGGTATGCCAACATATCATTTAGCGCATATTGTAGACGATATTGAAATGGAGATCAGCCACGCTGTTAGAGGCGAGGAGTGGTTACCGAGTGCACCGGCTCATATTTTAATTTACCGTTATTTGGGATTGGAAGAGAGTATGCCAAAATTGGCTCACTTGCCATTGATCTTAAATCCGGATGGAAATGGTAAGATCTCTAAACGCGAATCGCGCTTTCCGGTATTTCCTTTAAGTTGGAAAGACCCGCGCGAAACCGAACCTTTTATTGGTTACAAAGAGGCCGGTTATTTTCCGGAAGCATTTGTGAATATTTTAGCTTTATTGGGTTGGAACCCGGGTAATAATCAAGAGATCTTTAGCGTGGATGAGATTGCACAGATATTTGAATTTGAGCGTGTACACAAAAGCGGTGCCAAGTTTGATCCTGAGAAAGCCAAATGGTTCAATCAACAGTATTTGCGCATGAAATCGGATGCGGAATTAGCGGAATTGTTTAAGCCTACTTTAGTTGAAAAAGGATATAATCTGGATGAAGCATTTATTCAGGAATATTGCCGTTTGGTGAAAGAGAAAGCACAGTTTGTGCATGAGTTTTGGCAGCATGGTTCGTTTATTTTAGAAACACCAACGTTGTATGACGAAAAGGTGATGGCTAAAAAATGGAATGCTGATGTAAAGGCTTTGTTTGTAAAACTGACTGATAAACTAGCGGCTCTGGATAAATGGGATGCGCATGAGTTACACGAATTATTTGCTGCTGCAACTGCCGAATTGGGTAAGTTAGATATGCAGGTAATGCGTGTGTTGGTTACCGGTGTTGCCGGTGGTCCGCAATTGTTTGATGTAATGGCCTTAATTGGTAAAGAAAAAGTAATGACACGTTTAAAAACGGCTTTGGATAAATTATAGTGCGGATTCTTTTTTCATATTTAGTTTTATTAGCTTTTGCCTTGCAACTGGGTAGTAGAATTTATGTGATGGTCAATTATCAGATCAATAAAGAATATATTGCCGAAAATTTATGCGAAAAGAAGGATGAACCCGAAAGTTGTTGCGAAGGATCATGCCATTTGGCAAAAGAATTGGTGAAGGTTGAGGAAAACGAAGCCCAAGGTCCAATTAACACCGATAATACAAAAAAAGACAAGACAGATGAATCCCCTTTGTTTTTCACTAGCATTAGTTTTTATTTGTCTCAAAACACATCTGTAAATTTCTACATTCCTTTATTAAACCCTAAGCCTGTTAAAGGTTTTTGTTTTGATACCTTTCATCCACCCACCGTATAATTTCACAATTTCTTGTTTCTCTTTTGATGATTCATCAAAAGAAGGTTAGTGGCCCTCAGGGCATCATTCAACATGTATAAACCTGGCAAATAAAAGAGCTGGAAGTTTATGCATATTATTTATGTATTAATACCTATTCAATGAAATTATTAGTGTTACTAGGTGTATTAATTCTTGTGGTACTGGTTAGTTACTACTTAGATATTAAGCGCTTATTAAAAAAGATCGAACGCATCGAGCGTTCTAAATTAAATGAAGTATTCAACAAATAAAACGTATATAAAATGAAAAAGATATTATTAGCAGCATTATTAGCAGTAACAGTTATAGCATGTAAAAAAGACCCGGTAGAGCCGGAACCTACGCCAACACCAGTTACACCAACTCCAACTACAGGTTCTTTAAAAGTAAACTTTGAAGCCATGGTTGATACCAACGAATTGGTATTTGACACGCAAAACTATGTGAACGCAAATCTTGATACCTTTAAGGTTAGCTTGTTTAAATATTATGTAAGCAATGTGGTATTAACTAAAAGTGATAATACCACTTACACTGTTGCTAACAGCTATTTTTTAGTAGACCACAAAACAACCGGTGCTAACATGATCACACTTACAGGTGTTCCAATTGCTAATTACAAGTCTATCCAGTTTTTGTTGGGTGTAGATTCTACTCGCAATGTTTCAGGAGCTCAAGAAGGTGCTTTAGCGGTGTCAAACAATATGTTTTGGACCTGGAATAGCGGATATATTTTTGCTAAAATGGAAGGTACTTCTCCTCAATCAGGCAATGCAAGTAAAGAATTGGCATTTCACATTGGTGGATTTACCGGAGCGAACAACGCCTTAAAAACCATCAACATTTCTTTTGGCAGTTCAACCGCTAATGTATCGGCAACAACTACACCTGAGGTACACTTAACTAGCGACTTGTCAAAATGGTTCAAAGGTGCATACACCATACCTTTTGCAACTGTTAATATGATCATGATGCCTAGTTCAAATTCAATGAAAATTGCAACAAATTACGCTAACATGTTCACCTTTGAACACGTTCATAATTAATATCAATCTAAGATCAATCTTGCTTTAAAAGGCAGGATTGATCTTTTTTATTTTATGATCAGGATTTATATCCTTTACTTTCTTTGGCTAGTGCCAATAGGAAAAGGTATGGCTTGTGATGCCTGTGGTTGTTTTATGGGCATAACCCCATACGACAATCAAAGCAGCATTTCGTTCATGCACCGGTACCGCGTTTTTAACGGGTATCGCAATTACCAAAGCCACTCTTCGTTTTTTCCAAGCGGTGCGTACAAAACCGCCCATGGTGGACATACGGTTGATACGGTGGTAATAAAAAATTATTCGAGTAAAGATTATGAGAGCTATAAGATCTTTGAATTACGTGCCAAATATTACATTCATAAGCGAATTGAATTGAATGTATTTGCTGGTATTGTAAATAACAAAAGCAAAGAAGATTCGGTTAAGAACAGCACAACAGGCATTAACGATCCTAGTGTTTTTATAGGATATCATTTGCTACAGCCAAAACTTGACGCAAAATTTAAGCAACGTTTGGTTATAGGCGCAGGTGTAAAGATCCCATCAGGTAACTTTTATGCCAAGGACGAGAATAAAAAGCGTTTACCTTTTTTAATGCAACCCGGCACCGGTTCAACCGATGTGTTTGCCTATGCCAATTATGTGATCGGGTACAAAAAAATGGGTTTGTCAACTACGGTTAATTACAAAATGAATGGGAGTAATTTCTATCACGAGCGGGTAGGGAATAGCTTTACTAATTTTTCTTCGGTATTTTATAAGTTCAGTACTGAAAAATGGTCATTCATTCCTTCATTGGTAATGTATCATGAGCAAACTAAAGGCTTGTATGTGTTTGACAAGCTTACAAATGGAACCGCCATGAACGAATGGATGTGCGGCTTGGGCTTTGATGTGTTTTATAAAAATGTAGGTTTAAATTTAGGGATGCAAAAAACAGTTCACCAGAAACAGGATGATGCGAACCTTAAGTCAGTGGGTAGGGTATATGTAAGCTTAACATATAATTTTAATCAGCGGAAGTATTTGTTTGGTAAACAGTAGTGGTTGGAGGGCGTTCCTTCGACTTCGCTCAGGATGCTTAATTGGCATGAAGAAGAAACCGCAAAGACACTAAGGCAAAAGGCACGAAGGTTTTGTAATACATCATAGAGAATTAAGAAGGGACCGGATTTAGTTTTTTTGAAGGTCTTTGATGAGGCCTTGCATTTCGGGTTTTAATTGATTGAGGCGACCGGCAGCAACGCCAATGGTAATGATCTTGCTTAGGTGATGCGGACGTTTATGCAATTTAAAATCTTTCGGTAAAAATGAAAGACCGAAATTTACACGGTAAGCATCAAAGGTGTTATCAATTGTTTTTTGAGAGAGAATGCCATTTTCGTTAGCCAGAAATAAGATCACCTCCGTGCTAATGGCTTGTGTTATCCCATTAAATATAATGGTACCATTAATTTTAAACGAGCGACTTTCGTTTGCGCCTAAATGTAAAACATCGCGCTTGTTTAAATGTCCAACAAAATAAAAGTTAGAACCTGAAAGGTCTTCCATCCATTCATCTAGGCTATCTTGACCAACTTTAAATTTGGTTAGATCTATTTTTAATACCAATTCTTCTTTGGCATCATCGTAAAATAAATACGAGGTGTTATTGGTTGAAAAGCAATTTGTTTTTTGAATGCAGGTTTGAATATAAGCTGAAGAAGAAACAACACCCTGTGCTGAAATTAAGTTTGCTAATATTAGTAAACTGAATAGGATTGCGATTCGTTTCATACAATTTATTTTATAATGATGCGCCCCAATAGCTTATTGATGCGCTTTTTGCTCTGTTCCAGTTTAATGATCTCTGTTTGTTTTTTGATCGATTCTTCAAAGCTCAACTCTCTGAGTTCTTCTTTCAAGCCCAAGATGATCGCATTTAGTTTTTTATCTTTTAAACTATATAAAAAGTGATCAGACGAGCGTTTTACATCATGCCTTTCCTCAGCAACATACACACCAAATTTGGTCCATTTTTCGCTTAAGTTGTAATTTATCTGTGCATTATTAATGGCAAAACTGCTGATAACAGGATTTGTGTGCTGAATGAAATAGGGTAAAGTCGGCAATCGCTCGTTCGAGATCTCATGAACAAACTCATCCAAGATCATTTGGTGAATAGGGTCTTCAAATTCAATTTCATCGCGCCATAATTCAACCAAAATATGTTCAGCTACCGTCATCTCAATGGTGTGCACTTCTTTGTTCTCGTCTTCGCCTTCTACCGGTATTAATATGTTACCGTAGTTCATCATGATCTTCAGCAACTCTTCTTCCTCAAATAGAATTTTTTCAAACTCTTTTTTCTCGTTGGCCGGAATAACCAATTCTGTTGGTTGTGTAGGTTCTTGCGGTTCATCCTCATTCTTCTTCTTACCGTCACTCTTCCGTCGCAATTTATTCACCTCTACTTGCAGTATCGATTCCTCGATCTCCATAATATTGGCGCACTCTTTTACATATACACTGCGAGTAATGTTATCCGGTATCAGTGCAATACTATTCACCAAATCCTTTATAACCGATGCTTTTTTTATCGGATCGTTCTTGGTTTCGTTACTGAGTTTGCGCGCTTTGAATATTAAAAAATCTTGTGCATTGGCTTCCAGGTAATCTGAAAATTCTGCAGCTGTAACTAATCTGCTGTATGAATCCGGATCGTGATTATCCGGGAACATGAGCAACTTCACGTTCATTCCTTCTTCTAATAACAAAGGAATAGCACGCTCACTGGCTTTTTGTCCGGCTTCATCACCATCATACAACACCACAATGTTGCTGGTAAAACGGTGTACGGCTTTAATTTGTTCAACCGTTAACGATGTTCCGCTGCTTGCTACTACGTTCTCAATACCGGCTTGGTGCATGGCTATTACATCCATATAACCTTCAACTAAATAACAAGTGTTTTTTTGTTGAATGGTTTTTTTACCCAGCCACAAACCATAAAGCACACGGCTTTTGTGGTATATGTCGGTTTCGGGACTATTAATATACTTGGCAACTTTTTTATCGGTTAGCAAGGTTCTTCCACCAAAGGCAACTACACGTCCGCCTTCGTCCTGTATTGGAAACATTACACGTCCGGCATAACGGTCAAATACATCGTTCGGGGTTATCTCATTGCCCTCAACATGCGTATTGCTTAAAATACTCATGCCGGTTTTTACCAGGTATTGTGGTAAGTAACCAGCAGCCACTGCAGCTTTCGAAAAAGCTTTACGCTCTTCTAAACTATATCCTAATTGAAAACGTTCAATGATCTCGGGGCGCAAACCACGCTCCTGAAAGTAGCCCAGACCAATAGACTTACCTTCGTCTGTTTCATTCATGTTCTGAATAAAATAGCGGGTAGCAAATTGCATCACTATAAGCAAACTTTCACGTTCGTTTATTTGTGCTTTTTCTTCGGGAGTAATTTCTTTCTCAACTATTTCAATGCCGTATTTTTTGGCCAACCATCTCAATGCTTCGGGGTAGGAGAGCTGAAGATGATCCATGATGAAATTAACGCTGTTTCCGGCTTTACCGCAACCAAAACACTTGTAGATACCTTTTACAGGAGAAACAGTGAAGGAGGGGGTTTTTTCGCCGTGAAACGGACATAATCCCAATAAATTGGCTCCGCGTTTTTTTAAGGTGATAAATTCACCGAGCACCTCTTCTACATGAGCTGCATCAATTATTTTATCAACGGTATCGCGAGGTATCACTGGAATGAAATAAGGTTATAAAGATAGTGATAAAGGCGTGTATTTGAGCAGCGCCTATTTAAATTTATGAGCAAAAACAGAAATGGGGATAAATAAAAAACCCGATCGGTTAGGATCGGGTTTTAATTGGGGGTAATGGCTTATTAAGCTTCGTTACCGTTATTTTCTGTACTTGAGTGTTCTTTTTTACCTTTTGCTTCAGCAACAACAATTGCTCTTTCAAAATGCGACGTGCCATTTAATGCATTGATAGCAGCATTTGCTTCATCATCATTCGCCATCTCAACAAAACCATAACCTTTGCTTCTTTTGG
Organism: Vaucheria bursata; assembly: GCA_032358265.1. Lineage (NCBI taxonomy): Eukaryota > Xanthophyceae > Vaucheriales > Vaucheriaceae > Vaucheria > Vaucheria bursata. Next base: position 646,543 of record JAULBW010033147.1, on the reverse strand, counting down.
TTTCTTTGTCTTTGATTATTCTAACACTGGTTACTTCACCATATGCCGAAAATAGTTCAGATAGTGCTTGCTCGCGCACTTTAAAACTGATGTTGCTTACAAAAATGTTCATGTTGTTTTTTTAGTTGTTAGTAAAGTAAAATTAGACAAAAAAATGATAATTCCAACAAATTTTACCTAAATAATCAAAAAACTAACAAAAAAGTTACTTAAAACAATTTAGCCTCAACGCTTATTTCAACATTGGCATCTTTTGGTAAGCGAGCAGCCTGTATAGTGGCTCTGGTAGGGAAATCGTGTTTAAAATAGCTGGCGTAAACTTCGTTCACATGCACAAAGTTATTCATGTCGGCTAAGAAAATGGTCACTTTTACCACATTGTCAAAGGTACATCCTGCTTCTTTTAAAATTGCACCAATGTAATCCATTACAATTTTGGTCTCTTCTTTAATCGGTGCTTTTATCAATTGCTTACTTTGTAGATCCATTGCAATGGTGCCGCTTAAATAAACGGTATCGCCAACAATAAGGGCTTGGTTATACGGACCAATTGGTGCCGGAGCATTGCTTGTATTGATGATTTTTTTCATATTTTTTAAAATAAAAGATTAAAAAGATCCTTAAACTGAGAGTAAAAGTAATAATAATTTCTATTTCAATCCACAAGCGGTTAAATAACCCAATCAGAAGCATTTATAATCCTTATTTTAATCGTAATTTCATGGCCGTAATGGTGCCTAAGGTTATAATCAATTTATTCAAAGAAAGTATTTTTGCTGCCTGGCATGCCTTGGTAGGCAATAAACTACGGTCTTTTTTAAGTTTACTGGGCATAACCATTGGTATTTTTGCCATTATTTTGGTGTTTACAATTGTAGATAGCCTCGAGAACAACATTCGATCTTCCATCCAATCTTTAGGAAACAATGTGGTGTACATTCAAAAATGGCCATGGGCTTTTGGCGGCGATTATCCTTGGTGGAAATACATGAACCGCCCGGTACCAAAATACGAGGAGTTGGATGAATTGATGAAGCGCAGTAAAACTACCGATGCTTTGGCTTTTCGCATGGGCGCTCGTAAGGTCATCAAATACGAATCGAATAGTATTGAGAACGTTATCATTTCGGGTATCTCACATGAGTACTACAAGATCAAAAGTTTTGATCTAACCGATGGGCGCTATTTTACTAATATTGAAACAGATGCGGGTTACCCGGTGGTGATCATTGGCGCAAAAATTAAAGAAGGATTATTTGGAAATATAGACGCCATTGGCAAGCAAATTAAGATCAGTGGATTTAAAGCACAGATCATAGGTGTGGCTAAAAAAGAAGGAGAAAGCATGTTGGGTGGCAGCATGGATAACCAGGTATTACTACCCTTTAATTTCGGACGACGATTTTTAGATACCAAATCAGAGAATGCAGATCCCTTTATTTTAGCGAAAACCAAGCCTAATATCACCAATGCCGAAATGTCGGATGAGCTCGCGGGACTCTTGCGCTCTATTCGCCGCTTAAAACCGGCAGCAGAAGATAATTTTGCCCTTAATGAAACTAGCTTACTAAGTCAGGGTTTTGATGTTTTATTTGATATTATTGGTACCGCAGGCTGGATCATTGGCGGCTTTTCGATATTAGTAGGAGGTTTTGGTATTGCCAACATTATGTTCGTTTCTGTTCGCGAACGCACCAACATCATTGGTATTCAAAAAAGTTTGGGTGCAAAAAATTATTTTATTCTCATTCAATTTTTAACTGAAAGTGTAGTGCTAAGCCTAGTAGGCGGCATCATTGGGCTCTTGCTCACCTATCTCATTACCTTTGGTGCAAAGGGTGTGATAGATATGGAGATCACTTTAACGGCTACCAATATATTTTTAGGATTAACAGTTTCAGTATTAATAGGTGTGATCAGTGGATTTATACCGGCTTATGGGGCTTCACAGCTCGATCCGGTAGAAGCCATCAGAAGCACTTAAGCAACATTACACATGCGACCAAAGATCATCACATTCATCTGCATACTCGGTTTTACATCGGTAATGTTGTCGTTCCCGCAAGTGTTTTCGCCCACCATTAAAAAACTAGGCATGTTTGCCCCTGCTATTTACGGAGCCATCATCGCTCTGCAATTCATCTCCTACGTGGGTTTGTGGTATTTTAAGCAATGGGGCGCACATAGTTTATTGGTCACCTTTTTCTGCAAATTGTATTTCAATATTCTGGTAAACGATATGGGCGCCATGTTTTACGTTTACATTTTCATTTCTATCTTTTCGTTTGTGTTTATTTTGCGGCATTTCAAATCTATGAGCCCAAATTTCTAAACTGTTAAATTTCCCTACGTCTTTAATTTCGGTTAAATCATCTACTTTTTAAGCCTTTCAATATAATTGTTTTGTTATATTCCTTTTTTTTTGTATAACTTTATAAGGGGAAATGAAAATTCATTCACTCAGTAAAAAGAACATTTTAATCAGTTAAAGAGATGATTGCCGAAGCAGGAACACAAGAATTACTAGAATCACTAAAGAGCTTTTTTGGCTTTGACAAGTTCAAAGGAAACCAGGAAAAGATCATTAAAAGCATACTCGACCGTAAAGATACCTTTGTTATTATGCCTACCGGTGGTGGCAAAAGCTTATGTTACCAATTACCCGCTATTTTAAATGAGGGAACCGCTATTATTGTATCGCCCCTTATTGCCTTAATGAAGAACCAGGTGGATGCTATCCGCGGGTTTAGCGACCAAGACGGAATTGCTCACTTTTTAAACTCCTCCCTCAACAAGGCCGATGCCTTAAAGGTAAAGAAGGATGTAACCGAAGGAAAGACCAAATTATTATACGTAGCTCCTGAAACATTAACCAAAGAAGATAACCTGGCTTTTTTCCGCGAATTTAAGATCTCCTTCTTTGCGATAGACGAAGCACATTGTATTTCGGAGTGGGGACATGATTTTAGACCGGAATACCGCCGTTTAAGACCTTTAATTGACTCTTTAGGTGAAAATATACCTGTAATGGCTTTAACGGCCACAGCAACCCCTAAAGTGCAGCAAGATATTCAAAAGAACCTTGGTATGTTAAATGCCAACTTATTTAAGTCGTCGTTTAACCGACCTAATTTATATTACGAAGTACGCCCAAAGCAAAATGTGATCAAAGAGATCATTAAATACGTGAAGCAAAATACCGGCAAAAGCGGTATTATTTATTGCTTGAGTCGTAAAAAGGTGGAAGAAGTTGCAAATGTATTGAAAGTAAATGGTGTAAAAGCCTCTGCTTACCATGCCGGATTAGATGCGAAAGAAAGAGCAAAGACACAGGATAATTTTTTAATGGAAGAATTAGATGTGATCGTTGCAACCATTGCATTTGGTATGGGTATTGATAAACCGGATGTACGTTATGTGATCCACCACGATATTCCAAAATCACTTGAAGGCTATTATCAAGAAACGGGTAGAGCAGGGCGTGATGGCGGCGAAGGTAACTGTGTTACTTTTTACAGTTACGACGATATTATTAAGTTAGAGAAATTCATGAAGGATAAGCCGGTGGCTGAACAAGAGATCGGAAAACAAATGTTGGCCGAAACCTCTTCGTTTGCTGAAACCAGCAGTTGCCGTCGTAAATTTATCTTGCATTATTTTGGTGAAGAGTTTGAAGAGAAGAAGTGTAACGAGCAATGTGATAATTGCCGTCACCCTAAACAACGCTTTGAAGCAAAAGAAGATCTGGAATTGGTATTGGAGTGTGTATTAGAGATCAAAGAAAAACACAAATTACGCGATGTGATCAATGTGCTCATGTCTACTTTAACCGCTACAGCCAAATCATACAAGCATAATACTTTAGAAAGTTGGGGTAAAGGAATTGAGGACGATAAGGAAGAGAAGTACTGGCAAGCCATCGTGAGACAAGCCATTGTGAACGGCTTTTTAATAAAAGATATTGAGAATTATGGCTTATTGCGCTTAAGCGAAAAAGGACATGCATTCTTAAAGAAACCAAGCAGCATTAAATTTACTCGCGATCACGACTTTAGTAATACCGATCGTGATGAGGAAGAATTAGGAGCAGGTGGCAAAGGCGCAAGTGCTTCGGATGAAGTATTGTTTGCCATGCTAAAAGATCTGGTAAAGAAAACAGCGAAAGCTAAAAATTTACCACCTTATGTTATTTTCCAAGAGACATCTTTAGAAGAGATGGCCATTCAATATCCGATCACGCAGGAAGAAATGACCAAGATCAGCGGGGTAGGAGCGGGCAAGGCCTTAAAATACGGCAAGCCATTTATGGAACTGATCAAAAAGTATGTTGAGGAAAACGATATTGAGCGTCCGAGCGACATGGTTATTAAATCGGTTGTAAATAAATCGGGCTTAAAGGTATACATCATTCAAAACATTGATCGTAAGGTAGGTTTAAAAGATATGGCCAAAAGCAAGAACGTATCGTTAGATGACCTGATCACTGAGATTGAAACTATTGTAGCTTCGGGAACCAAAGTAAACCTGAACTATTACATTGATGAGATCATGGATGAGGAAAAGCAGGAAGAAGTGCTGGAGTATTTTAAAGAAAGCGAGAACGATAGCATTGATGGTGCTTTAAAAGAACTAGGCGGCGATGATTATACCGAGCAAGAATTGCGCATTATGCGCATTAAGTTTTACTCGGAGTTCGGTAACTAATTTTTATTCTCTTTAAATTAAAAAGCCCTAACAGAATTGTTAGGGCTTTTGTGTTTTGTAGTTTTTTAATTTTGTTCAAGCTCTTTATTTTTTAAGAATTAGTTTATCCCTGCAAGAAGGTTGTTTTGAAAAAAGTGTTTCAATTATATAAATTCCATCAGGTAAATTTTCAACATTAATTGAAATCATCTCACCTTTAACACTAAAATGTTTTATTAATTGCCCCTGATTATTAAAAATATTTATTCCAATTACTCCTTCTGATTTGATTGTGATTTTTTGACTAGTAGGGTTAGGGAAAATTCTTAGTGACTTTTCTTCTGGTCTAATAATTTCACTTAAATTATTTGGCACATAGTTATATGCGTAAAGTGAATCTGTTGAAACACAGACGTCGTCACAATAGTAATATGAGAAAGTTGAGGGAATGGTTTCTTGAAATGTTATGTTTGAATCGATCTGAACAAACGAAGAATCTCTTAGATTACCAATAGTCATGTACGTGTAATTAGAATCTGCAACAAAACTACCTTTAATCTTGACCCAATTCAAGGTGTCGTTTATAACAGAGGTTTCAATAATGTGAAATTTGTTAGGAGTATTCCCACTTAAGGAATCTAATTTGTACTTTGTAAATAGAATACCTAAATTATTATTAAAAAACATTCCCATGCCTGTCTTATAAGCTCCACTTACTTTGAAACTTGTAAAATATTTTTGACCTGTAACTAAAGGGGTTAATAATTGAACAGAAATGAATTCTCTTTTATTTTTGAGGCCAATTGTGTTTAAGAACCCAGCAAAACCAACATAGGCAATACCTGAAGCAGGGTGTTGAAATCCAGCTACATTTAAGGGAATTGAAACATCACAATTATTACAACAACTATTATAATAATCTGGCGTATAGCCAGAGTTAAACCAATTTTTTGTTTTATATAATTCATTTTGAAAACTTGGACAACTATAATAATCTTCAAAACTTGGATTCGGCACTAAGTTAACTTGACCTATCAATCCAGTTGAACTAAAAGCTAAGTTCATTAAAAGGAGTATTAATCTCGGTATGTTTCTGGTTTTCTTGTGCATTCTAAGTTTAGCTAATTTAACTTAAATGTTTTAGAAAACAAATGAAATGGGTGTAAATCATAAGGGGTTAAACCTAAACAAACTTGTCATTCTGAGTGTAACGAAGAATCAAGGTTTAATAGATCCTTCAGTCCGTTCAGAATAACAAGTTTGCTTTTTGATTAAAGGTTGTTTTATCGAATCGAAGCAACGGCATCGCTTACTTTAGTTAATACTTCAATGGCTTCTCTTTGTTTGTTCAAAGCAATGCTTTCTTTTTCTTCAGCATTAAGCATGGTGCCAAGTTTTGCAGAGTTTGAATGCATGGCGTATGCTTCCTGGCGCATTTCTTTGGCTATTTTAATTGTTTTTTCGGCCTCAGCATTTAATTTTTCTGAGTGCTCAACAAAGTTGTCGTTCACGTTAGGGTCGGTAAGTAAGGCTTGATAGATCTCGCTGTTAAAGTCATAGGTCTCCTTATTTACTTTACCGGTTATTTCAGAGGCTTGAATATTTACCAATTCAATTTGCTTCGCTAATTCATTAGCCGAGTTCATAAGCTTGGTTCTTTCTTCGCCTTTTAATTGTTTGGCTTGTTTTCTTAATTGCTTTTCTATCGAAAGCATTTCTTCTGCTTGAGAGAGCAGGTTTTTAGCATCTTTGGCGGTGCCTTTAATGGTGAGGCTTTTATTGTATGCCGAGATGGATCCTGAAACAGCAAGTGTTTTCTTAGTGATCAGTGGATTGCTAGAGGCCGGGGTGCTTGATGGTTTTGTTGTGGTTTGTGTTTTGGTATTATCTGCACCAAAAACCACATAGGCTTTTTTATCGGTTACGCTAATTTTTTTAGCTTGGTTCCCTTGTGTTTGGCCGTTTACCGTTCCCTGAATGATAAGCGCCAACGCTGTTAAAATTTGTAAGTGTGTTTTCATAACGCATCAGTTTTAAATAGGTTAGTTTTTTCATTGGTTAGTTTTTTTTAATTTTTAGTTTTGGTTGTGTTCGGTTTTAGCTTTTGGTACCAGCCCCTTGTTATCCTTGATAAAACTGGGGTTATAGGTTGTTTTGTTTTAGTAGTTATCTTCTTGTACGTGCACATTTTTAAAAAGGTTCGCTTTTCATTCATGTTTTTGAAAACATTTTTTTGTTCATTGCCGGTATCAACATTTATCTAAATTGTTTTAAGCATCTGCTGTAAAAATTGTTTGTAACCCCGGATGGCTGATGCAGTAGTTGATGCGAAAGATTTATACTTTTATGTTCATAAAAATTGCACCCAATGAATTTTGTTGAATTATTTAAGGATAAAAGTATCAAAGCCAAAGAGCGAACCGAACATTTGGCTCATTGGTTAATGGATGAACCGGATGAATTGCACAAGCTCATCAATTTTGCTACTCGTTCAAAAGAAGTGGAGAAAGCTACCTGCATTGAAGCCATGGAACTAGCCACACGAGCTCAACCGGAGATAATAGACGAGTCCTGTTTTAAATACCTCTCACAAACCCTTACCGAAAAAGCACCTCGGGTTAAATGGGAAGCAGCGCGTGTGATAGGCAATACTGCTCATTTGCACAGCTCACATTTAGATACAGCCATAAAAAATTTATTGGTCAACTCCGAACATATTGGTACAGTGGTAAGGTGGAGCGCTGCCTATGCCTTAGGTGAAATAGTAAAACTAAAAACCAAACACCAAAAAGATCTGATAGCCGCTATAGAGGCGATTATATTACGAGAGGAGAAGAATAGTATTAAAAAGATCTATTCAACTGTACTTAAAAAAATAAAGATCTAACATCTATAAAAGCAAAACCCCGATAATTCGGGGTTTTGCTTTTTTAATGTTTTATAAGAAGAAAATATTCTCTGAACTTAAATTACAATTTAATGATGGTTACTGTTAATACGCCTTGCAATTGAGGTGCAGCACCACTGCTTACATTTGCCGGTGAACTTAATGCTGCGCCGTTTACAGCTTTTACTTCAAACGTATGTGATCCTGCCGTAAGGGTATAGGTTCGTTTCATCGACCAGTTTTGGATCAATTGCGCTAAACTACTGGTATTAGCAATAGCTAAACGACGTTGCCCGCCAGAACCCGAAACCACACCATCTACAAAGATACCGATATCTAGAACAGAGAAAGTAGTGTTGGTTGCGCCGGTTGATTGCACACCACCGTCGGTACTAATAATAACTTTACAATTTGCAGGTACATTAATCGTTTGCGATAAGCCCGGGATCAAGGTATAAGCCGATGTTAAAGTAGTTACTACTAATTGCCCGGTACCATATACTTCGTATACATCTTGTCCAGTTGTACCGGCAGGGCCTGTATTTCCGGTTGGACCGGTTGGACCAGTAGGGCCAGTATTACCAATTGGACCTTGTGAACCTGTTGCACCAGTTGGACCTTGTGGACCAGTAGGACCAGCAACACCTTGCGGACCAGTTGCACCTGCTGGGCCTTGCGGACCAGCCGGACCAACAGGACCATTTGCAGCGTATAGGGCATAGGGTACGCTTAAAAATTGTGATGCACCCATATTAATGTATCCTGCGCCAAAATCAACTTCTTGCTCAATAAATTTTGTGTTCACACCCCAGTTGATGGCACTGAATGTGCCGGTTAAGGCGGTACCGGTTCCTAAATTTAAATTATACAAACCAAAAGGGTTAGTAGTCACATTGTGATTTTCTTGATAAACAATTGGGCCTGAAGCCGAGTTATCTCTGATAGCGATACGAACAGATATAACCTGATTGTTTAAAGCCGCGCCTGCAGCGTTTCTTGCTACACCTTGGTATTTGATGGATTGCGGGATCTGTGCATTTATGCCGGTGGCTAAAAATAAACAGATCAGTGCTAATAGTAATTGTTTTTTCATGTGTGCTATTTTTTTGTTTAGATCAATTCACCTTGGTGATCTTGATGGTTTTTTTGAATTGTAATTGCGAGATATTTAAAAAGTAAACACCGGCCGGATAGGCACTCATGTTTAAATTCGCTTGTTTGCTATCGTCTTTTATTTCTGTTTCACTTTTATATACTGTTCTACCAATGTTGTCGGTCAGGTTAAAGGTATAATTACCATTTTGCAGATCATTAAAACTAATAGTTAATGCCTCTTTTACCGGGTTAGGGTAGGCCAGTAATTCTGCACTTTCGCCATACTCTTTTATTAAAGAGGCTAGTCCTAATTCAGGCTGATGAAAACCCATGGTGGTAATATTTGCACCCGTAGTATATGTTTCGCTTATGGGTTCGCCTATGGTCCATGCAATTGACCCTTGAGCTGCCGCAACATATCCGCCATTGTTTGAGATAACGGTTGGCGTAACAGTTTGGGCCTTTATAAAAGATCCGGCAAAACACAAGCAAATAATAAATGATTGTTTTGTCATAGTGATTGATTTCTTCAAATTTAAACCAATTATTGGGTGTTTGAAGGTATTTAACATTCGCCTCTAAACTACTCGTTTTTGCAAGGGTTGTTTATGGAAATTTCATTAAAAGGAGAATACACCCCCTCTTTTTCACAATAATTTTTCAAAAAAGTTAATAATTTGTCTTGCACCCCCCTCTTTTTTACTTAATTTTGTCCAGATTTTACAGAAAAACACATTTAACCCCTATAAAAATGCAAACAAGACGAGTTTTAGCCCTTCACGACGCCATCAACCGCGTTCCATTAGAGATAAGCAAACCTGAAAAAAAGGTTTCGGAATATTACGGATCCAATGTTTTTGGATTAGATGCCATGCGCGAATTCTTATCTGAAGAAGCGTTTGAAAGCATTCAGCAATCTATGAATCAAGGTACGATTGTTGAGCGTCGTATGGCTGATCAGGTGGCAGCTTGTATGAAAGCTTGGGCGCAAAGCAAAGGTGTAACACATTTTACACACTGGTTTCAACCTTTATCTGGTGCAACTGCCGAAAAACATGATGGTTTTTTTGAACCAATTGAAGGTGGAAGAGCAATTGAACGTTTTAGCGGTAATGCCTTAGTACAACAAGAACCGGATGCATCTTCGTTTCCAAATGGCGGTATTCGTAATACTTTTGAAGCACGTGGTTACACGGCTTGGGATCCAACATCTCCGGCATTTATCTGGGGTCAAACATTGTGTATCCCTACCATTTTTATTTCATATACAGGTGAGTCGTTAGACTTTAAAACACCTTTATTAAAATCGTTACAAGCATTAGATAAAGCGGCAACAGATGTTTGCCAGTATTTTGATAAGAACGTAACCAAAGTTATTGCAACCTTAGGCTGGGAGCAAGAGTACTTTTTAATTGATTCAGCTTTATATAACATCCGTTACGATCTGCAACAAACCGGCAGAACCTTATTTGGTCATGCACCGGCTAAAGGTCAGCAATTAGAAGACCATTACTGGGGCTCAATTCCTGAGCGTGTAGCAGCATTTATGCGCGATTTTGAATACGAATCACATTTATTGGGTATACCTGTTCGTACGCGTCATAACGAGGTTGCACCAGCTCAATTTGAGTGTGCACCGGTTTTTGAAGAAACCAATTTAGCGGTTGATCACAACTTATTATTAATGGACGTAATGGAAAAGGTTGCCATCCGTCATAATTTCCGCGTATTGCTTCACGAAAAACCATATGCCGGTGTAAACGGAAGTGGTAAGCACAACAACTGGAGTTTAGCAACCAGCGCCGGTAAAAACTTACTATCACCGGGCAAAACGCCTAAAACAAACTTACAGTTCTTAACTTTCTTCATTAATACCGTAATGGCGGTGCATGAGCATGCAGATCTATTACGTGCATCAATAGCTTCAGCTAATAATGATCACCGTTTGGGTGCAAACGAAGCACCTCCGGCTATCATGTCGGTTTTCTTAGGTCAACAATTATCAAAAGTATTAGATGAGTTAGAGAAAGCAGTTCACAATGGGAAAATGAGCCCTGAAGAAAAAACGGCACTTAAAATGAATATTGGTCGTATTCCGGATATTTTATTAGACAATACCGATCGTAACCGTACTTCGCCATTTGCCTTTACAGGAAATAAATTCGAATTCAGAGCAGTTGGTTCTTCGGCTAATTGTGGCGGACCAATGACAGTTTTAAATGCGATCATGGCTGAGCAATTGGTGTCGTTTAAAAAAGAGGTAGATGCTTTAATGAACAAGAAAGTAGAGAAGGATGAAGCGATATTTCAGGTTTTAAAGAAATACATCATTGCGAGCAAAAAGATCCGCTTTGAAGGAAATGGTTATGGTGATGAGTGGAAAGCAGAAGCTAAGAAACGTGGTTTAAGCAATATCCCAACAACACCGGGCGCTCTAGAGGCAATGATCTCAAAGAAAACATTACACATGTTTGAGTCGCAAGGTATTTTAAATCACCGCGAGCAAGAAGCACGTTACGAGATCAGTTTAGAAACGTATACGAAGAAGATCCAGATCGAATCACGTATCATTGCAGACATGGTAAACAACCAGATCTTACCTGCAGCGATCCAGTATCAAAAAACAGTGGTAGATAATGTGAACGGATTAAAGAACATTTTATCTCCGGCAGAATTTAAGAAGGCTGCAGAAGTTCAATTGAATTTGATCAAGGAGATCAGCGAGCGTGTGAACATTATTAAGAAAGCTGCAGATGATATGCGTGAAGAACGTAAGAAAGCGAACAACCTTGATTCGGCCAAGAAACAAGCGCATGTGTATTGCGATAAAGTAAAGGCATATTTTGAATTGATCCGTTATCAGGTAGATAAATTGGAGTATGTGGTAGACGATACCGTTTGGCCATTGCCAAAATACAGAGAGATGTTATATTTAAGATAATAAAAAAGCCCCTAACATTGTTGGGGGCTTTTTTGTTGAACATTAATTCTACATGATGTTTTGTCTATGTTTCGACTCCTTGGCCGCGGCGAACAACATGACAAAAACGAATGATCTAGAACTTGCTTTTAACGTATTGCTCGATATCGTGGATAGCATGCGAGATCTTCTTCTTTTGCTCTTCGATCACTTCAGCAGCTTCTGCTTTACCTAAAGCCACCTGAACTTCAAGATGCTCAAGTTTCCCCTTTAATTCATCAAATTTTGCTTCGCCTTTATTGAGGGTATTCTTAGCGTCGTGAATGATACCTTTGAATTTAGTTTTAACTTCATCCACTTTATCATTTGCTTCTGCTTTACCAAGTGCCACTTGTAATTGAAACGCTTCTAACTCTGATGCAGCATTTCTTATTGCTGAAATTAAATTGTCGCCGAAATGTTTTTGATTTTCCATGATTATTAAAATTTATACTACAATAGTAATGCGAAATTTCAATATATTGTATAACATTAGTTAACCAAGAAGCTGATTATTATCATAATAGTTGCCCGTTTATATCCGAATACCAATTACACAAACATCATCTACTTGCTCCAACTTCCCCTTCCAAGAATCAAATCGAGTCATTAAAATTTCTTCCTGTTCAAGCATTGGTAGTGGATTTATCGAAATGAGTAATTCTTTAAGTTGCTTGTATTTGAATTTTTTTCCTTTTTCACCTCCAAATTGATCCGCATAACCATCCGTAAATATATAAAGGCAATCATTTTTAAATAAAGGTATTTGATGATTTGAAAAGTTCAATTCAGATCCTCGATGGTAACCAATAGGTCTTTTATCAGGCTCAATTTCTATTAATTTAATCCCATCGTTTTCTTTTCTCATTATCCATAATGGGTTATTCGCTCCGGCATATTCAACACAACTGAAATCTTCATTAAAAGTTAACAAAGCCATGTCCATGCCATCTTGTGAATCACCATTAACTCCTTTTTGTTTAAGTGAATTGATAACCTTATTACTTAATTCGTCAAGAATCAAAGAGGGCTTAGTGATGTTCCTTTCATTTACTATTTCATTCAAAAAAGTTAATCCGATCATACTCATAAATGCACCAGGAACACCATGTCCAGTACAATCTACAGCTGCAATAATGTTTTTCTTGTTTTTTTGAATGTACCAATAAAAATCACCACTTACTATGTCCTTTTGTTTTAATAGTATAAAAGCATCTTTAAATAGTTCGGATTTAATTTCTTTTACCGGCAATAAGGCTTCTTGAATCCGAAGCGCGTAATTAATGGAATCAGTAATATCTTTTTGCTTTTCAGCAATTATACCATTTTGTTTTTCCACTTCCTCGTTTTTCTTAATGAGTGTATTATTTATACTTCGTTTATTGATATATGCACGGTATACAAAACCTCCAAAAAGCAATATTAGAAGGGCAATGATAAATAAGAAATTTTTGAATAGTTTTTGCCGAGCCAGATCACTATCGCTGATCTCTTTGTTTTTTTGAAGAATAAATATCTCATGCTGCTTCTTTTGATTTTGATATTTGGCTTCCATCTCTGAAATTGACCTTGTATTATTTTCATTAAAAAGAGAATCCTTAATGTTATCGTAATATTCTAAGTAATAATAGGCCGAATCGGTTTTGCCAATGGATTTATAGCATTGACTCAGTTTCTTGCTCACAGTCATTATTCCTTCTTTTTTTTGTGCGAGTTTAAAGTAATGTAAGGAATTCAAATAATTTGAACGTGCTGCATGTGGTCTTTTGATTGTTGTAAAGATCTCTCCGGCTTGTGAATAGGCGGAAGCCAATGCAATGTAACTATTCAACTCTTTGGCTAGGTCTGTTAATTTACTTGAAAAAACAATGGCATTCTTTGTGTCTCCGATTTCCAGGTACAAATCAATCAAATAGGAGTAGGAACTTATCAAGCCGCGTTTATTTGTTGTTTCTGTTTTAACCTTCACTGATTCATTGAAATAAAATAAGGCCGTGTCGTAATTCTTCAACTTGAAATTACAAATGGCAATATTATTCAATGATTGTCCCTTAGCATATAAATTACGATTTTCGATATCCAACTGTAAGGCCTTTAAAAAATATTCTTTTGCTTGAATTAACTTATTTTGAATCGCTAATATACGGCCAACGTATTTGTATGAATCAGAGATCCCGCTCTTGTCATTAATCTTTTCCCGATGCTGTAATGCTTCAAGATGTTTTTTTAAAGCAATGTCATATTCACCTTTGATCTCAAATAGTGCACCATAAGAATCGAGAATATTGGCCTTTTCAAAAAAGTGGCTACCTAAATTCGCATATTTCAATGCACTATCTAAGTGCATATTTGACGAATCAAGTTTATTGACTACCGTATAAAGTTGTCCGCTCATGTTATAGGCCATCGCAATTCGTTTGCTATCCTTTAATTTGTAGGCAGAATTTATAAGGTCAAAGAAATCAGCTTGCTTATTATTAGCAGTTGTTTTAAAATATTGCTCACAAATTTTATATAAAATTGAAAAACGAGAGGAATCGACTTTGGTTGCAATTAGTTTACTTTTAAGTGAATCAATCATATTCACCTGCGAAAATGTACTTTGCTTGAATAAAATAAAAACCAGTATTATTATAACTCGTTTAAACATGATTCAAAAATAGAATAATACTTGTGTAATCTGGGAGAATGATACTGTTTTCTTTCACTTTTATAAAAACAAATCTATTATAATCGTATTCCTACAACGCATACATCGTCGATCTGTTCTAAATTGCCCATCCAGTTCTCGAACGAACGGTTTAGCAGTTCCATTTGTTCAGCCATAGGCTTATGTGCATTAGCTAAAAGAAGATCTTGTAATTGTTTGAATTTGAATTTTTTTCCTTTTGGTCCGCCAAATTGGTCGTAATAACCATCCGAGAATAAATATAGCGTATCATTCTCTTGTGTATCCATTTCGTGTTGCACAAAAACCTTTGCATCGTTCGTTTGAATACCACCTATGGCAAACTTATTTTGTTTGAGATCAAATATTCGATCGCCTCGTTTAATGATGAGCGGGCGGTTTGCACCGGCATAAGAGAGTTTTTGAGTGGTTTTATTGATCACACAAATACCAATATCCATTCCATCGTTATACTCTTGCTTACTGCTTTTTTTATTCAGTGCATTCGTAACTCGTTTATCTAATAAAGAAAGGATCTCTGAGGGCTCTGTGATCTTTTCTTCGAGGATGATCTGATTGAGTAGATTGTGTCCGAGGATCGACATGAACGCACCCGGCACACCATGCCCGGTTGAATCACCAACGATAAAGATTGTTTTATCACCTACCTGTTCAAACCAGTAGAAGTCGCCACTCACAATATCTTTTGGCCTGAACAACACAAAGGATTCGGCAAAATAATTATTCAGATCATTGGTAGAAGGAAAAACGGCTTCTTGCAAACGTTTTGCATAAACAATACTATCCGTGATGTCTTTGTTCTTTTCTTTTATCACCGAGTTTTGGTAATTGATCTCGTTTACTTGTAAACTCAATAGTTTGCTCTTCTTTCGGTTATTGATAAATGCCATAATAGAGATGCCGGCAATGATCATTACCAAGGTGATACCTAATATCAATGCATTTCTCTGCGTTGCTTGTTTAGCTAATTCAGTTTGGTGCATTTCTTTATCTTTATTCAGCAAGGCGATCTCTTTTTCCTTTTTCTCGGTATCGTATTGTTTTTCAAGCGTACTGAGATATTCTTTGTTTCCTTGATTGGTGAGGCTGTCGTTCAAGTGCTGATAATCGAGGTATAAGTTAAAAGCCGACTGGTAGTTACCCATACCCGCATAAGCAAATGCCATCGATTGGGTAATATCAGTTTTATTCAGTAGTTGTTTTGTTTCAACTTTCATGGCCGTTTCCATGGCTTTTTTAAGGTATTCTAAGGCTATTTGATGTTTTCCAAGTTTCGAATGGTAATTCCCTAGGGCTTGATAAACCCACGATTCTTTTTCCACTTCATTATTACGCTTATATATCTCCAGCGATTGCTCGCAATAATCAATTGCTTTTTTATAATCTTTGCGAGCCGCACAATTCCCTGAAATATTACCTAACATCAGGGCAACCGCTTTTTCATTTTCTTCTGCTTTGTATATTTCTAAGGCTTTTAACTCATAATCTAACTCCTTATCAAGGTCTCCCATTTCGCCATACATGGCAGCACTTAAATACAGGGCTTCTGCTTCTAAACTTTTATTTTTGATCTTCTTAGCCAGATCTAATTCTTTTAAATAATAATCGAGTGCCTTATCGATCAAATTCTGGCGTTTAAACACTGAACCAATAAAGTGGAGTAGGTGACCGTATTCCACATCCAATAAATTATTCTTTTCTAATAAACGCTGCGCAATGATGTAATTATCCATTGCCAGTTTATAATCACCAATATCATAATGAGCTCGACCTTTCAGCATTCGAACTTTCGCCAAAAAGGGTTCATTGCCTTTATCGGCATATATTAAAGAACTGTCAAAGTAATTAATACATTGTTTGGAGTATTCCTGGCGCTGTAAAAAATCAGCGATCTTCAAAAAGTAACGGGCGGTCCAGTAAGTGTTGTTTTGTTGTTTAGCGTTATTTAATCCGGCATTATAATACAAGGAGGCCTTTTGAATCATATCGTTGTTGAAACAGATCTTAGCCAGTTTCTCTATAGATCGGTTATTGAAATCAGTGAAGGCATTTAATTTGGCATATACTTTTCTTAATTCTCGGTAACCGGCAATCGTATCAGCTTTCATTAACACATGAACGATCTGAATATGGGCATTGATCTTAACCGTATCTACTTTACTGGTTTTAAGTATGGTTTGAAGCGAGTCGAGTTTTCGTTTATTTTGTGCAAAAGAAAACATGGCAAGAATACAGATTCCAGCTATCAGTTTTATTTTAAATAAATACGGGTTGATCTTCACTCTTATGATTTTCAAAGAGTTAAGTTAAAATAATATTATTAATTATACAAATACGATTCTTTATAAGCGAATGCCGATAATGCAGACGTCATCGACCTGTTCCAAATCTCCGCGCCAAGCTTCAAAAGCATCATTCAAAAGATCCTTTTGTTCTAACATGGGTATTTGATGACTGTTCAATATCACCTCACCCAAGGCTTTGTATTTGAATTTTTTTCCTTTGGCTCCACCAAATTGATCGGCATACCCATCACTAAATAAATAGATCACATCTCCTGAACTTAATTGCAAATGGTTCACTGTAAAATCTTTCTCGTTTTCGTATACTCCAATAGGCTGTTTGTCGGCCTTCAATTCTACCAATTCTCCATTTTTCACAACCCATAATGGGTTATAGGCACCCGAGTACCAGAGTTCATTTGTATTTATATCCAATTTAATAAAAGCAATGTCCATTCCATCTTTTTGCCCTGAGTAGGCTGTGCTTTTCAAACTTTGTTTCACTAATTTTCTGGTTTCATTTAAAATAATACCCGTATCTGTAACTTTATTTTTAACTACTACTTCGTTCAATGCATTGCAGCAAATAACACTCATCAATGCGCCAGGAACACCGTGTCCAGTGCAATCAGCAACCGCGCACATTAAAACCCTTCCGCTTTTAGGATCAACAGATCCGCCATAGAACCAATAAAAGTCGCCACTCACAATATCCTTTGGTTTAAATAATAAGAAGGCATTTTTAAACACATTGTAAAATACCTCTTCAGGGGGCAAGTAAGCAGATTGGATGCGCTTGGCGTAATTGATCGAGTCAATGATCTCTTTTTGTTTTTCTTCAACAATGTGTTTTTGTTTCTCCGTTTCTAATTTCTGAAGCGAGATCAATTCATTGGCCTTCTTCTTTTCTTTGTATGCTTTTAAAAGAAAGAACGTAAAAACAAATGCGCTCAGCACAATGAGAACCAGAAAGATCTGTATCACACGTTTTTTCTCTAATTCATTTTCTTTTAATTGATTCTCGGTATTCAGTTCTTTTATCTGTGACGATTTTTTTTCATTCTCGTAAATACTTTCCATTTCAACCAATTGTTTTTGGTTTTGGCTATTGTACAAGCTATCGTGAATCGAATAAAAACTATTAAAGTAGTAATAGGCCGAATCGTGCTTCTTTAGTTTATTCATGATCTGCGCCAAATACTTATAATTCCTGCTTTTTAGGTCGGGATAGGCTGCTATCTGTGCATAAGCCAGCGAACTTCTGAAATGTTCTAATGCAGAAGTGGGATTATTCTCGTTCATGTATACTTCACCTATTGTATATTCATTCCAGGCCATGCCTATAATGTCGTTCAGTTTATTTCGGATGGCGGTTGACCGATTGATGTATTTTAAACCTTCGGTAAAATTCTTACGCATGAAATAAATACCGGCAATGTTGTTTAAACTGTAAGGCATACCAACACTATCGTTCGTTTGTATATTTAATTGCAGTGCGGCATTATAATAGAAAAGAGCTGAGTCTAACTCATTGTTCATTTCAAATAAAACGCCAAAATTATTAGAGATAGAACTGAGATCATTTTTATGATCGATCTTTTTCATTTCCGATAAAGCCTCTCTCATCCATTCAATAGATGACTGTAAATTTCTTCTTTTACTTTCATAGGCTAAGGCGGCTAAGGCATTAGCCTTTCGCCGTTTATCATTTGCTTTATTAAACAGATCAATCGATTCTTTGTGTAAGTTAAACGAGGCCGTGTAATTTCCTTTTAAATAATACACTAATGCCAGTTTTTCTTTTAATTCACCTAGTTCAATAGGGTCGGTATCAATTGCAGCTAAGTGAAGTTTTTCGAAAAGGATCTGTGATTTATTGAGGTCATTTACAATTGCATCATATGGTATTTGAAAGGAGAGTTGAACGTGTTTACGGCTAACTGATGTAGTTTGCAGCTTTGTGATCAGCGAATCGAGCAATTTATTAGATTGCGCATAAGATGAGAAAAAAGAAAAAATAATATAAATAAAAGTAAGCCGGATCTTCATAGTTCAATAATTATACTTTAATTCCTATAACCAACACATCATCAATTTGTTCTAGATCACCTTTCCAGGTATTAAATTTTTGAGCCAGTAGTTCTTTTTGGATGATCATTGGGTGATGGCAAATAGAAAGTAGGAATTCTTCTAGTTGTTTGTATTTGAATTTCTTTCCATAAGGCCCTCCAAATTGATCCGGGAATCCGTCCGTGAAAGTGTATATCAGATCGCCTTTCATTAATTCGATCTCTGTTTGCTTAAATGAAATTTGATCTTTATCGTGTTTTCCAACCGGCATTCGATCGGCAGGGTAGGCCGTAAGCATATGCTCTCTTATGATCCAGATGGCATTATTTGCTGCAGCGTATGTGAGTTTATGATGCTGTGGATCGATACTGATCAAGCTGCAATCCATACCATCTTTACCACCTTCTTTACTGCCATCGTTGGCTAAATGATGGATCACTTTTGTGCGAGTTTCATTTAAAACTTCTGCAGGTTCGGTTAATTTATCACCCTTTATCGATTCGTTTAAACAGGATATGTTCAATATACTCATAATAGCTCCTGGCACACCGTGACCTGTGCTGTCTGCTGTAGCTAAAATAAAATTACCCGTACTAAGTTTTGTTGCCCAATAAAAATCTCCGCTCACCAGATCTTTAGGCTGAAAGAAAACAAAATGGTCATTTAAATTTTGAGACAACAATTCATCACTTGCCAGTAAAGCATACTGAATGCGTTTGGCGTAGGTGATGCTATCAACGATCTCTTTTTGTTTTTCCTCAATCACATGTTTTTGAAGATTGATCTCTTTGGTTCGCTCTGCAACTGTATTCTCTAAAACAACTTGCCTTTCTAAGAGTTGTTTGTTACGCCACTTAAAAAGGCGCCATATACCAAATACGATGAACAATACAGCAAGTGTTCTGAACCACCAGCGCTCCCAAAATGGCGGTGTGATGCTGAATTTATATACAAATGCAGGACACCAGTCATTCGTTCCAATTTTTGCCTGTAAATTAAATTCAAAAGAACCAGCAGGCAGGTTAGTATATTTTATCTCTGATGAATTAGACTCTGTGTTCCAAGTATTGTCATAACCTTTTAACATGGTCCGGTACACAATGGTGTGCGGTAGGTTACCATCCTGTGCGGCATAACGAAATGTAAGTGAATTGATGTTGTATGGTAGTGTGAGTGTTTTTGGATAGTTGAAAAACGGAACTAAACTGTCAAATTCTATTTTCGTCAGATCAACTTTAGGATCACTGAGTTCAAAATCTTTCTTCTCATTGATCGAGTCTAAAACACCCGCGTAATTGATATGATGTCCAAACATATCAATGTCTGTCAAGGAAACCTGAAAATCATTCTTGTTAAAATGAATGTCGTTTGTGTTTAAACTAATTAAGCCACCTTGTGTACCCCAGTATAATGTGGCGCCGTCTCTATATACGGCATTTCTATTAAAGGATACAGATCTTAAACCATCTTGCGTGTAGTAATTCAGTATACTATATCCCTTTTTACTGTTATTATCTGGTTTTAATAAATTCAATCCATTGGAAGTTCCCACCCAAATATTGCCTTGCTCATCTTCGATGATACTTGAAATGAACGGATGTGTTAAACCATCAGAAACATCAAAGGAAACAAACTTATTGCCATCATATTTACTTAAACCGGCAGTTGTGCCTATCCATATGTGATCTTTCGAATCGCAAAAAATAGAAATGGGGTTATTTGAGATCAATCCTTCTTTTTTAGTATAATGCGTTATTTTTTTACCTTCGATCTTACTGATCCCACATCCGGCATTTGCGATCCAAAGATTGTCTTTTGAATCTCCTGCAATGGATCTCATCATATTTGTTGCTAACCCTGTTTGTTTCGTGAATTTTATGAGCTTATCATCTTTCAATTCATAAAGCCCATCTACGGCAGATAAAAGCCAATTCCGTTTGTTCTTATCAGTATATGTATCAATGATGCCATAAAAATCTATGCTTAAGGGGTTCGTACTTTCAATTTGATATGACGAGTCACGGGCATCTTTTTTTGTGTGAATGATCCTCCTGCCATGATTGTCTATTGTCATCATTCTTAACGAATCTAAAATACTAGCTGTGTTAATGATCTGGCCGGTTGTACCAAATGGCTTCACAAACTTATCTTTTTTATAGATCCATAATCCGTCAGCAGCTGTTCCAATCAACATATCGTTTTGATGCCCTTTGTTGATCGTGATGATATGTTTGCTGGTAAAACCATCATTGGCATTTAGTATTGTAAAACCATTTTGTTTGATTCGATTAACTCCGCCACCGTTTGTTCCTACCCATATGCTATGATTTTTGTCTTCAAAAATTGCATTGATGTGATTTGAGGTCAATCCTTGAGTGGTGGTGTAGGCTAGGTAGTTGTATTTATCTTTACAGACCATTCCTCCATCATTTGTGCCAAACCAATGTTTACCCAGTTTATCTTTATAAATAACCGACACCACATCGTAATCAAAGCCGGTGGAGAACTTTACATGTTGCGATTTACCATTTGGCGATGTTCTAATGATACCTCTGCCATAAGTTGATGTCCATAAATATTTTAAATCATCGCGATAGTTAGTTGTTGCAAAAAATCCATTCCAGTATAAAACTCTCACCTTTGTGCCGAGTTCGTAGTTATAAATAGTTTTTTTTTGATGATCCAATACAAGCGGGTAGTCATCCGTAAATGAAACAAATATCCGGTTCAAACTATCTAAGCCAATACTGGCTAAGGCTCCTTTTTTGAATCCGTTCGTATGGTTATAATAATACACCGTGTCGTTTGATATTCTTCCAACACCTTCACTCTGATGTGTGAACCAAAGATCATCATTGTCATCTAAAAGCATATCATTTATCTGATTCGATAATAAGCCGCTTTTTTTATTAAACGTTTTAAAAGTTAAACCATCGTAGTAAACTAACCCACTTAAGGTAAGAAGCCAGAAATGATTTTTTTTAGTGATCAACAAACTCCCTACATATGCGCTAGGCAGGCCATTGGCTAATGAATAATTATAAAAATAATTTCCATCATAGCGCGTTATGCCGGTTGGGTGTGAAAACCAGAGATAACCATTTTTATCCTGATCAATGTCGTGTATATTGGAATTTGGTAAGCCCTGTTCTACGTTTAAGTACTGGATATCGGAGTTAGCTAAACTCGAACTTCTCATCTCTCGAGCTTTAACAGGTTGTGGATGCTCAACAAAAGAAACAAATGGTTTTAAGTGTACAATGATGGGTTTTATATTTTTTATTGTATCGGGTATTTCTATTTCACTGTAAATACTGTCATCTGCCTGTGCTTTGTTTGATGCCTTTATAGGTATAAAATTGGCTACATAGGGGTAGTTACTTTCCAATGGAAGCGACTTGTCTTTACTGGAAAGGCTTAATGGTTTATTAGTAACAATGGAATCAACATGTGAGAATTCCTTTTCCATGTTAGATAATAAGTTGACCTCATTCTTTTTGTTAGGCTTTGTTTCGCAGGAGTCAAATATCAAGGTTGAAGTGACCATGAGAAAGATCATTCCAATGCATCGATATAAAGCTTTGATCTTCATTATATTTTGATACCAACCACTAAAACATCATCTACCTGTTCTAATTCGCCTTTCCACTCTTCAAATCGGTTATTCAATAAGTCACGTTGTTCATGCATTGGTTTTTCGGAGATATTCACCAACAACTGATTGAGTTGTTTGTACATGAATTTTTTTCCTTTTGGCCCACCAAATTGGTCAGCATAACCATCTGTATATAAATAAAGTGTATCGTTTGGATGAAGATCTAATTGATACAAGTTAAACGGATTCTCTCTTATCCCTTTTCCAACTGGCATTTTATCGGAGTGAAGAATAGTAATACCTGAACTCGAAACAACAATTGGTGATTTGTTAGAGGCAGAGTAGGTGATCTGTTTTGTGTTAAGATCAATACACAGTAATACGCCATCAAATCCATCTTGCTGACCTTCGTCACCTATTGAATTGATCAGGCGCTCACGCACATAATTAAATATCTCGTTGGGTTGTGTTATTTGTTTTTCAATGAGTGCTTCGTTTAAAAAGCCCATATTGAGCAAACTCATAAATGCTCCCGGAACACCATGTCCTGTGCTATCGCATGCAGCCAGATAAAATTTATTCTCCTTTTTAACCGACCAATAAAAATCTCCGCTCACAATATCCTTTGGTTTCATTAGAATAAAATGCTCTTTCAAATTCGTGTCAATAAATTCTTTATTGGCCAATAAAGCCGTTTGTATGCGGCGTGCATAGATCATGGAATCCAGTATTTCTTGCTGCTTTTGCTCTACCAAGTTCTTTTGCTCGGTAATAATTCCGTTGGCCCTTGTTTTTTCCTTATAGTTCTTAAATACAAAAAAGAGGAGAATAGAAATAATAACGAGTACAATACTAATGATGTATTTGTAGTTCTTCTCTGATTTCAACTGATTTTCTTTCACTTGAACTTCCATCTGATGTTTGATCGAATCTTGAACCTTTATCTTATTGAAGGCATAATTCAATTGAATCTCTGTGATCTCTTTGGTTTTTTCTTCATTTTGAATACTATCGGTGAGTGACTTACCTAACTTGTAATACTTTAATGCATTTGTTGGGTCATTTGCACCCTCGTAAGCATCACACAAATGAAAAGCCAAGTCGCGCTGTGTAGCGATAGAATTGATCTTATCCGATAATTCTAGTGCTTTATGTAAAGTATCTAAAGCACTTTTCCATTTATTTTGCTTGATATATGTTTTGCCTATGTAACTTAAGTTAATGGCAATACTATTCTCATCATTTCTTTTATACCAGATCTTTAGTGCTTTATTATAATAAATAGACGCCAGGTCATAGTCATTCAATTCATGATAAATTAATCCAATATTTTCGCTATTGATCGCCATATTAAAATCATCCTCCAGCGTTTTACTTATTTCGAGCGCTCTTAAAAAATATTTAAGGGCTAAAGAGTTGTTATTTTGATCAAGATATACAAGGCCGATATTGTTGTAAATAGAACTTTGTCCGGCTAGAAAATCGATCTTTTTATATATCTCAAGTGCTTTACCGTAATATTCTACGGCTTTTTCGTAATCGTTTTGAATAGAAGAAAGAATAGCAATACCATTATAAATACTTGCTTTTTGTTTCTTTAGATCATACTTATCAGCAATTTGCAATGCTTGATAGTAGTATTCTGACGATTTATTGTAAACTCCCTTTTCTCGTTCAACCAATCCCAATCTTAGTAAGAAATTACATTGATACTTCTCCTGTTTAGACGCAAGCGATAAGTTATATCCTTTTTTAAAATAGGTCAATGAAGAATCTAGTTGTCCAAGGTTATAGTAATTGATCCCGATTTCCAGAACGGTTTTAAAAAGCACGGTGTCTTTTTGTTGATATTGCACTGTCTTAAGAGAGTCTATGGAAATACCATAAAAATTCACCTGCAACAGAACAACTAAGAATATGTAAATTTTTTTGATCAAAACAGTTTAATTAAATTTTAATTCCTACCACTAATACATCATCCACTTGCTCCAAATTACCTTTCCATTGTTCAAAACGTTCATCTAGAATGTTTTTTTGCTCATTTAGTGGTTTGGTCGACAATTGTACAAGCAGGTTATTTAATTGTTTGTACTTGAATTTCTTTCCTTTTTCACCGCCAAATTGGTCTGCATAACCATCGGTATAGAGGTATAGAGTATCGGTCTTTTTAAGTTCGAGTGAAAATAATTGGAATGGTGTTTCTTTTATTCCTTTTCCAACCGGCATTTTGTCGGCTGGTAGTTCAATGCATTCGTTGCCTGAAACAAGAAGCGGTTCGTTATTTGCAGCGGCATAATTTAACTTGCCAGTTTTTTTATCTAAACAGATCAGTATGCCATCAAAGCCATCTTGTTGCCCTTCTTTACTCACTGTTTGAATTAAACGCTCTCTCACAAAATTTAAGATACGATTAGGCTCGGTTAAATTTTTCTCATTGATTGCCTCACTCAAAAATCCCATGTTTAGTAAACTCATAAATGCACCAGGCACACCATGCCCCGTGCTATCGCATACAGCCAAATAAAACAAATGATCTTTTTGTGTGGTCCAATAAAAATCGCCACTCACAATGTCCTTGGGCTTAAATAATACAAAAGAGGATTCTATGGACTGATTAATAGTGTCTTCATGTGATAACAAGGAATGTTGAATGCGTTTGGCATAGTTAATCGAGTCAACCATTTCCTTTTGGTTCACTTCCAATATTAATTTTTGCTCTTCAATTCGTTTGTTTTTAATAGCTAATTCAAGGTTTGCTTTATGCTTTATTTTATATCTGCTAAATATCAATAATGCCACAATGATGATAAAGCATATCCCGGCAATCAATGAATTCTTGAGCCATGAAGTGATCTCTTTATCCTTTTGCAAAAGTTCTATTTCCTGATCCTTTTTTTCGCTACCAAATTTGGTGAGCAATTCGTTTATTTGACGTGTATTGTCATCGTTAAATATCGAATCTTTTACCTGATAGAACTTTTGAAGATATTCATGAGCTATTTTATAGTCCTTTAGCTCGATATAAACATTGTGTAAACCTTCGTAACATGATTTTACATCATCTAAATTTCCCCTCTGTCTTGCAGCAACTAAAGCTTCCTCATATTTTTTTTGAGCCAAGCCATACTCATTTTTCATATAGTGTACATCTGCTAAATTAATAATGCACATGGCTATTTTTTCGGTAGAACCAATTTTATTGTATAATTCAAGAGCTTTATTAAAATAAAGGTAAGCTTCAGTATAATCACCTTTAGTGGCGTAAACTGTTCCAATATTGTTGTACATCAATGCAATCCGTCTTTTGTTACCAGTTTCTTCCGAAAGCTTTAAACACATATTGTAATAAGAAAGGGCCTTTTCTAAGTTATTCATCGACGAATAGGTCTTGCCAATATTCCCGTAGGTACTTGCTAAATTATCTTTGTTGTCGGGTTTACTGAGGTCGGCCGATTTTCGAATATACAACGCCAACATGTGATGCTTTAAAGCATTTACAGTATCATTTAATTGATCATAAACTATGGCAATGTTATTATGGCAGCCGGCCACACCTTCACGGTTCTTTAATTTAGTGAGGGTATTTAAGTTCTCAATAAAGAAAAAAATACTATTGGAATAGTCACTCAACAAATAATAGCTATTTCCCAATTTATTTGTGATGTTCGATTTAGAAACCTCGCTCTTTAGCTTCAAAGAAATAACATACGCTTTCTTCAAGTATTCAATTGCTTTGGTGGGATTGATCTCTTCATAGAGCTTCGCTATTTCATATAAGGCATCTGTTTTTAAAGAATCTGAACGTGTTTCGTTGAACACGATCGTTAAACTATCAAGTTTTTTATAGTCCACTTCGGTTTGAGCGACACCGTAATAACCAAACAGAGACAACAGAAAACAAACAGAAAAAGTTAAACTTCTCTGTAAATGAATTCTTTCAAAATTATATCTGTTTATCGATCTACTCATCTCTGTATTAATCAATTCATTATTTGAATTACACTCGATACTCGAAGTGATATATCGAAGTTGCTCATTCAATATAATGAACCTAACTAGTCTTGATTCAACTTTTTCACCATGGTTAAAATGGTAGCAATGGCAACCGTTTCACCGGTCTCATCATACACATCCACTAAAAACTTCACAATACCTTTGGCTATGTCTTCTGCGTTTTTCTTTTCTTGATCTACTTTCTCTTT
Source organism: Vaucheria bursata (assembly GCA_032358265.1). NCBI lineage: Eukaryota > Xanthophyceae > Vaucheriales > Vaucheriaceae > Vaucheria > Vaucheria bursata. The sequence continues at coordinate 620,081 of JAULBW010033147.1, read as the reverse complement.
GCAGGTAAAACGAACAGTGATAGTTGAACCCGGGTAAACCGGTTTGGTAAAGCGACATTCGTCAATTCCGTAATTTAATAAAACCGGACCTTTAGGCGCATCTACAAATAAACCGGCAGCGCGGCTTAAGATAAAGTAACCATGGGCTACGCGGCCTGTAAAGATGGTGCCTTCTAATGAATTTGCATCCATGTGTGCATAAAACTTATCGCCACTTAACTCAGCAAATTTATCAATATCGTCTAATGTTACTAAATGCGATTTGGTGATCAAAGTTTCGCCCACTTCAATTTCTTCGAAATGCTGACGGAAGGGGTGAACATCCTTAATGATCTGCTTAGCTCCTTGTTGGTATTGATTGGTGATAGCGGTAATAGTAGTTGGTGTACCTTGAATAGCGGTACGTTGTAAATAATGGAATACACCACGTTTACCACCCATTTCTTCTCCGCCACCGGCTCTGCCAGGGCCACCGTGCACAAGCATTGGCATTGGTGAACCATGACCGGTATTTTCTTTCGCACATTCAGCATTTAAAACCAATATACGGCCATGCATGCAAGCCGCACCAATGGTGTATTTTCGGGCAATAGAATCATCTGCTGTAATTATAGAACTCACTAACGAGCCTTTTCCTAATTTGCTTAATTCAATGGCATCTTCAATAGTTTTGTAAGGCATCAGCGTACTAACCGGACCAAAAGCTTCCACATTATGGCAATCGGTATTTACAAATGGTTTCTCATTTAAGAAAATGATCGGCGGCATAAAACAACCTTTGCCTTTATCAGCGCCCATCACTTCAAACTTTTCAAAATCACCTATAATGATCTTTTGGGTTTTACTTAAGATCTCTACTTTTTCACGAACCTCAATTAACTGCGATTTTCCTGCCAATGAGCCCATACGAACTCCTTCTACATTAGGATCACCAATAACAGTTTGTGCTAAACGTTTTCCTAAAGCAATCTGTACATCTTCGATCATATTCTCAGGAACAATGATGCGGCGGATGGCAGTACATTTTTGACCGGCCTTTGTGGTTATCTCGCGTGTAACTTCTTTTATAAAAATATCAAATTCTGGTTTATCAGGTGTTACATCAGTTCCCAGCACACAGCAATTCAATGAATCGGCTTCCATGTTAAAATGAACAGACTCTTCGAGTAGGCGAGGGTGGGCCTTGAGCATTTTGCCGGTAGAAGCAGAACCGGTAAAGGTAACCACATCTTGATTGATCACATGTTCTAATATTCCGTTTGCGCTGCCGCATACCAATTGTAAAGCTCCTTCGGGTACAATGCCGCTGGCAATAATTTCTTTCACCACTGCTTCAGTTAAAAATGAAGTAAGCGCTGCAGGTTTCACAATAGCAGGAACTCCGGCAAACCAATTCACGGCAATTTTCTCAAGCATTCCCCAAACCGGGAAGTTGAAGGCATTGATGTGAATAGCTACGCCTTCCTTTGGCACGCATATGTGGTGACCAATGAACGTGTTGTTTTTAGATAAACGGGCCACGTCACCCTCGTAACAAAATGTCTCATCCGGAAACTGTCGGCGCAAGGTAGCGTAGGTAAATAAATTACCGATACCACCTTCAATATCTACCCAGCTATCAGTTTTGGTAGCGCCTGTGGCCCAGCTGATCTTATAAAACTGATCTTTTTTACTCAATAAATGCATGGCCAAAGCCTTCAACATCAAGCCACGTTGCTGGAAGGTCATTTTACGTAATTTCGGTCCGCCCACGGTGCGCGCGTAATCCAGCATTTTAGCAAAATCCAAGCCCTTGCTTGAAACAGTAGCTATCACATCACCATTAATAGCGTTAAATAATTCTTGTCCTTTATCAGCACCGGCAACCCATTGGCCGCATGCGTAGTTCTTTAATTGGTTCATAGTAAATAAGCTTAATAGAATTGAAAAGTAAGGAATAATTGGGGAAATAAAAAGGGTTATTTTTAAGTGGAATAGGGGAGTTTATGAAGATCTTTTATGAAAAAAAACAGACCTAAACCACGCGCTTAAGGTAAAATGTACCGAACGGAACCAGCGATAACAAAAAGGCGTAAAGGGAGTTTTTGAACGACAATCTTCCTTTAAAGAACAACAGAGCCAACAAGATCATAAAAGCAACAAACAATACACCATGCAGTGATCCGAGTGGCCTCACCAGATCGGGTATATCAAAAAAATACTTTAAGGGCATGGCAATACCCAAAAGCAGCAGATAACTGTATCCTTCGATCTTACCAATGATCAAAAACCATTTGAGTGTGTTTTCTGTAGCCATAATTTAGCTCAAAGATAGAGATTGTTTTAGCAGAAGTGCAATTGAACGATCAAATAGGTGTAATTGCATTAAAATTGTTATTTTTGATCATCAAGATTTTTAATTAAGGATTTAGCTATGAAAAACAAAATATTACTTGCGCTAAGCATTTTAGGATTAACCGCGGTGTTAAACGCACAAGATTGTGGACAATTGCAAATACGTAATGCCGCTGGAACGTATCCAAAGTTTATTGTTTCAATAAATGGGGTAAGAGTTTTGAATGATTACAGCTCCTTAGTTGTTTACCCATGTTTAGATGATTTTAATTACAAAGTAAAGATCTTGCAAGCCGGTTCATCAAATGTGCTGTCGTTTTCTATTGCCAGTGAACCGCGTTATATGTCGAAATATATTATCAATAAAGATACCTATGGTAATTTTTCGATCATTTTAGAAAGCAAATCTTTGATACTAGATACTCCTGAAACACCTGCTGTTGTAACAACACCAACTGTTGCCATTCAAACACCAACAGTAGCGGCAACATCAACTGGTAGATTAGCAATAGCAACAAACACTACGCCGGCTCCGGCAACACCAACGGCAGCACCTACACCAACAGTTGTTACGGTAACCAATATGGCAACTGCTGAGTTTAATGAGCGCTTAGCGGCAGTTAAAAAGCCTCCTTTTGATGAAGACAGACTTTCTAAAGCAAAGCAGGTATTTGAAGATGAGAATTTAAGTACGGCTCAGGTTATGTCGGTGGTAAAAGCTTTTTCGTTTGATGATTCAAAATTAGCTTTTGCTAAATGGGCTTATAAGATCACCATCGACAAAAAGAATTACTATAAAGTAGAAGATGTTTTAGTATTTAGTAACTCAAAAACAGAATTACGCGAATACGTAAAAAAGCAGCCTAAGTAGTGAATTTATAACCAACACCTCTGATGGAATGGAAGTGTTCAGGTTCTTTTGGATTGGTTTCAAAGTACTTTCTGAAATTGAGAATGTAGTTATCGATGGTGCGTGAAGATGGATTTTCTTCAATGGTCCATAATTTCTCAATGATCTCATCACGCGAGATAACCTTGTTTTCGTTAGATGTAAGTAATTGCAGCAAGCCGATCTCGCGTTTGGATAAACTGTGCGTTTGTTGGTTAATATCGCTTATTTCAAAGGTTTCGAAGTTAATAGAGCCATTCTTAAAACTAAAAACGGAGTTGGTTTTAATTTCGGGATAACGCTTTAAAACATTTTGTATACGCAACAACAATTCTTCCAGATCAAAGGGCTTAGTGAGGTAATCGTCGGCACCCAATTTTAATCCGGCGATCTTATCAATATTTTGATTTTTAGCCGTTAAAAAAATAATGGGTATTTGCGGATGGATAGCTTTAAACTCTGCAAAAAGCTCAAAACCGTTGATCTCAGGCAGCATCACATCTAGTAAAACTAAGTGAATGTTCTTGTAATTTGCACGAAACGTATCTAAAGCTTTTTTACCTGAATTGGCGGTTAAAACTTGATAATTCTCGAGTTCAAGATTCAGTTTTAAGGTATCTAAAATGGCTTTTTCGTCCTCAACAATGTATATGGTAAAGCCATTCATGAGGTCAAATTTATTGATTTTTTATTTAGTTTGACCGATCAGTGCAAATAAGCTGATACCAACGCCAATGAATTCGAGCAAAAACCCAACTAATATGCAAATGAAGTAATCGTTGGCTTTTGTTACTTTTTTTAAAATGGTATCTGTTACATTAACAGGGGCATTTTTTGGGGTATCGCTGAGTTGCTGTTTTAAAATATCCACATCAGCAGAGGATACTCGGCCAAAAATATTTTCGCGGTGTTTGTATACGCCAATAAAGCCAATAAAATTGAGCAGGAGACCAACGAGGTTTAATACGGTTGAAATTATGATCATAAATTAAAGGTAGTGAATGTTTTGGAAAGTGATTTTTAAGGCTCCAGTGGCATGAAACCCTCTATTTCACAGCAATAATATTATCTATAATTAATATTATGTTAAATAGAAATGATAAATAAATAACCCTAACAGGGTTACTTAAATGTATTAAATACTCTTCTTAGCTTGTGTGTTTACCTTTGAATAAGCAGGACATTTTTCATGACTTTTGCAAGATGTGAATGAACCACCGATAACTGCTACAGCAACTAATGACAATAAAATCTTTTTCATACTAACTAATTAAATTTTAAGTTTGGTAAATATATTAAATTAATCTTCTTCTTAATAATAAAAACTATTAACAATTGTTACAAAAATACCTTCATAACTCTTGGCTAAAGCATTTAGAAACTGAAACAAATGAACAATCGTTTGTTGAATTGAGTGCTTTTGTAGAACAGGCTTATCGCACTACCGTTGTTTACCCGCCAAAAGAACTGGTTTTTAATGCCTTTAATTTATGCCATTTTGAGGATGTGAAAGTTGTTGTAATTGGTCAAGACCCTTATCACGGGCCAGGACAAGCCAATGGTTTAGCCTTCTCGGTAAGCAATGGCATAAAGGTTCCGCCAAGTTTAAAGAACATTTTTAAAGAATTACATACCGATGTAAATGCCCAAATACCTGTTTCAGGTAACCTTGAAAGCTGGGCTAAACAAGGGGTTTTATTGTTAAATACTATATTAACAGTTGAACAAGCCTTACCTGGAAGCCATAAGAACAAAGGCTGGGAAACCTTTACCGATGCCGTTATTAAGCATATCAGTGCCGAAAAGGAACACGTGGTGTTTTTGCTTTGGGGCAACTACGCAATTGAAAAAGAAAACCTGATCGATAGCTCAAAACACCTGATACTAAAAGCGGCACACCCCTCACCCCTTGCCAGAGGCGCTTTTTTTGGCTGTAAACACTTCAGTAAAACAAACACCTATCTCACTCAAAACGGTCAAAAACCCATCCATTGGGAACTGGAAGAAAAAGCGTTGAGTTTATTTTAAGATAAATTCGGCCATTTTATCACCCACTTTTTTTGATACGTGACCGATCTTTGTCACATCTTCGGGCTTTGCCATTCCGCTACCTTCAAAAAACAAATGATCGAGGTCTTCGTACCAGGTGGCTTTAAAATTCGACTTCCCTTTCATCGCTTCCAGCCAAAGGTCGTAATCTTTTTTGGTCACATTATAATCTCTGCCCCCTTGTATTAATTGCATTGGCACTGTTAAGGTTTTAGCCTCGTCTAACACTTTGTAATTGCGATCAAACAACCAATACTTAGGTTTGGCGCCAAATGGCAACATGCTTTTGCTTTTTAAACTCAGATCAGGTTTGCGTGCATTATTTACCTGCCATTTAATGGAATTGATCATTTTATCGGTTTCTTCCTTGTTTTTGGTGGTGATACTGGCAATGTAATCCAATTGTTCAGGCAGTATTTCCAATAGTCCACGACCCGGTGCAGCCAATAAGATCAAACCTTTTAAGCCTTTACATTGTTTAGCGATCAAAGGTGCGCATAAACCACCCTGACTATGACCTGCAACAAAAATGCGATTCGAATCTATGCCACTTAGCTTTTTTGCCGCGTAAAAAGCTTCTACCGCATCTTCTACGGTTTCGGTGTTGTAATCCATGCTATCAGCCGGAAACGGATCAATGTATTGGTACACATAAGTACGTTTATCATACACCAATACAGCAATTCCTTTTTGCACCAATTGCAATGCCAGATCTTTAAATATCTTGTTTTTTCCCATGGTACAGTTACGATCCTGTGGTCCGCTACCATGCACCAACACTACCAATGGCGCGTTTTTAACAGCAGTGGGTAAATAAACCGTTGCCGGTAACTGAATAAACTCGTTGGGTTTTAGGATAATCTCTTTTTGCGTAAAACTCTTATTTACCAAGGGTTCCTGCACATAAAACCATTGTTTCGAAAATGTATCAATTTCAAATCGTTGAATGTATGTTGCCTGATCGTAATAATGATACCAGATAAATTTACCGCCATTTACTTTAATAGCCGTGGCTGTGGCCATTTTACAGCCTTGCGTATCTAATTCTGTTTTTTCGATCGCAACAATTGGTCCGTATTTTTTTATAAAATCCTGTACCTTTTTATCGGTTTGTATCTCAATGAACTTACCATATTTAGTGGTATCAAAAAAGCGGTAATTCTTGTAGGGTTCATTGCGTTTAACCGCTCCTATAAAGGATTTGGTGAGTTTTCTATAAGGGTTTACCTCGTCTTGAGCAACGGTGTTTTGAGTTAAACTCACACCAAGAATGAATGATAGAAGGATATGGATCTTTTTCACAGAAATGGATTTTAAAATAAGTACATTAAATAACGGTTGAATTACCCGAAAATAAAAGTATAATTATTGAACAGTTTTAACGAATTTTACTTCAGCACTTAGATCAGAAAATTGTTTGGTTTTTTGTTTAACGATTCACTTAGCGGTTTTACAGGCAAAAACCACTGGTAATCAGTTTATTAAAATGGTTTTAAGTAATTGAGCATCAATTCAGTAAAAATATTTTGCGGATTAAGATTTATGTACTATATTTGTCATCCGAAAAAAATTGAAACACTTCTTGTTATGAAAAAAGAGATACACCCAGAAAACTACAGATTATGTATATTTAAAGATATGAGTAATGGTTATTCATTCTTAACTCGTTCTTGCGCTGAAACAAAAGAAATGTTGAAGTGGGAAGATGGTAACGAATACCCATTAGTGAAGTTGGATATCTCTATGACATCTCACCCGTTTTATACTGGTAAGCAAGTGTTAGTAGATACTGCAGGTCGTGTGGATAAATTCCGTACACGTTACGCTAAAAAGAAATAATTTTAAATTAGATATCATTGAAAAGATCCTCTCACTGCATTGTGAGGGGATTTTTTTATTGTACTCGCCGAGCTCCTACGCTGCAGCTTCGGCGCAAGAGTAAGCTTTAGCGAAGGCGAGTTGTAAAATGAAAATTATTTGAAATACAATTTCACCGCATTCAAATAGCTCTTAGCCACTAGGTAAACCCGCTCATTGGTTATTACTCCCAACACGTTCTTGTTATTCTCCATCAACCATTTGCTTTCATCTACATTATCCTGATACAAACTTTCGCCGTATACTAAAGGCGAATTTATTTTGTTGCACAATATCAATTGGCGACTATACACACCGTGACTTTTTAAGGTAATGCAATTGTTCTTTAAGTAATCAGCATCGTTGGTGCAGGCTGTTGGTATCTGCAAATTCTCATGAAACTGTTCCACTGCATGGTGTGCCAGTTTTTCTGATCGATCTAATTGATCACAGAATAACAAACGTAAAAAATTTAATTTCGATTCCTGTTTTTCCATCTTCTCGGCTGTAAAACACCCGCCAATAAAGGCCATGGTGTAATCATTTGGTGTAGTTTTTTTCCAAGGGATATTTTTCTCATCCACATTGTAATGAATGATCAGTGTGATATCAGGCTTGTAGGCGTTTATCACCCTTGCTCTGTTGGCCAACTCATGATCTCTGAAAAAATCCCAGAAGAAATTGTACTCGGGTAAGTTCATTAGTTTCTTGTGTTCTTTTGCTTCCAGCTTATTTACCATGAGCAAACTATCTAACACGCGCTTTTTATGATTCGCAAACCAATACGAATAGCTGCAACCAAAGGTAGATAAGCCTTGGTTTGGTCGTGTTAAAAACACATCTGCTCCCTGTTCCTCCAACATCTTTTTTAATATCACTGCTGTTTTATAAGTAAGTTCTGCCTCATACAACTTTACCGTATCTAATGGGTTCTTTAAACTATCGCGTAAAAAATACAAATACTTTTGTTCGTTCATGGCTTCGGTAAACGACGAGGCTAAATGTCCCGCATCAATAGCAATTTTAATGTCCTGTAACGGCTTATCACCATGCTTTTTGTGAACCTTGCGCGGCTTGTCTAAATAGATCTGAATGCTATCGCGCTGATGCTTGGAGAGTTTTTTACTGTTTTTGTTCTTGTAAAACTTCTGTTGATCGGCTATTGAATAATGCTCAAAAACCTCTGCCAGCATGGGTATTTCTTTTTGATAGGCGGTAAATTCCTTTTGTCCTTTTGCATTATAAATACTCACACTTTCTTTCTCAAACTTTACCAGCTGACTTAAACTGCCTTTATAATTCAAATAGGTATCAAAGCGCTTTTTGCAATCGCTGATGGTTTGCGAATACAGGTTAGATGTGAGTAATACTATGAATAAAAAGCAGCGCATTAACTCAAATTTAATCTTTTGAAAGCTCTAATATTTTGTATCTTCAAGGGATTATTAAGAGCAACATGTTAACAGATGCCCGCATAAACAACATCATTCAACGCGAAGTACAATTTCATACCGCTAATTCGGGTGGTAAGGGTGGACAAAATGTGAACAAGGTAGAAACCAAAGTGCTATTAGAGTTTGATGTTTTGCATTCCACTGTTTTATCGGAAGATGAAAAACACCTGATCATCTCTAAATGCCGGCACGTTACAAAAGAATCTGTTTTTAAAATAGCGAGTGATATACATCGCACGCAATTACAAAATAAACGGGATGTATTACTGAAGTTCAGAACCGTATTAAAGAAGCTGTTTATTAAACCCAAAAAGCGATTGTCAACAAAGCCTACCCGATCGAGTGTGTTGAAAAAACAAAAGACCAAGAAGACGATCAAAGAAAAAAAACAAAATCGTAAAAAGCCTGAATTTTAAACTTGCTATTCAACTCTCTTATATTCCTGGTTTTCTTACCTATTGTGTTTATTGGCTACTGGGCTTTACCAGCGCGCTTTCGCAATTACTTTCTATTGGCCGCCTCTTATTATTTTTATTACAGTTACAATCCATGGTTCTTAATCTTATTAATAGGCACATCTGTTTTTGATTTTTGGTGCGCGCAGCAAATTCAGCACAAGCCTACATCAAAAAAATTATTTTTATACCTCAGCGTGATCAGCAACATTGGTGTATTGGTGGCTTTTAAATACTCTGCCTTTTTGTTTAATACCGGTGTGCAATTATCCAACCAGATCAGTGGCGGTCATTATTCGTTCATCGAAAGCTTTGTCATCCCTGCGGGTCTTTCTTTTTACACTTTTCAATCGTTAAGTTACACCATTGATGTTTACCGTGGTAAGTACAAGCCAAACGATACGCTTTACGAATTTTTACTTTATGTGTCTTTCTTTCCGCACATGGTGGCTGGTCCGGTTGTACGTTACAACGACCTCATGCCGCAATTGAAAGCGGTTTCGTATTTCAAAAACATTAATTGGCAAGCCTTTGCCACCTTAACGATTTGGGGCTATTTTAAAAAGATGGTGATAGCCGATAATTTAAATGAATTGGTGAGTCCTGTTTTTAATAACGCTACTTCCTTCTCAGGCATAGAGTTGTTATTTGCGGGCTTATTGTTTGTGATACAGGTGTATTGCGATTTTAGTGGGTACAGTGATATTGCAACCGGTGTGGCTAAATTGTTTCACATCGATCTGAGTTTGAATTGGCGAAGGCCCCTACTCTCTCGTTCGTTGCATGAATTTTGGACCCGCAACCACATCAGCATCACCACTTGGTTCAGAGATTATTTGTACATAGGCTTAGGTGGCAACCGGGTGAGTTATAAGCGTTGGTTGCTCAATTTATTCTTGGTTTTTATTATCAGTGCAATGTGGCATGGTGCCAATTTTACCTTTTTAGTTTGGGGCTGTATACATGGTTTGTTTTTTATATTGGAGGTATTGCTAAAAAAATACTATCCAAATTTTAAAGCAACGGACATTTTGGGATGGATCTATTTAATGAGTGTGCACACCATTTCGTTGATTGCCTTCAGGGCTAATTCCATAACCGATCTGGTTTACATCTATAAAAAGATCTTCAGTTTTGATCTGCCTTCAGCCGAATGGGCTCTCTTTTCAATTAAAGATTCATTTTTTGTTCTGGTGGTGTTTGCTATGGTTGGTTTATTGATCTTAAAAGAATTGAACGAAGAGTTTGCCTGGATCAATAAACATCCGAAACTTTACGCAATATTAAAACCTATGGCATACCTGTTGTTTTTAATGCTCTTATTCATAGTCGGTAATTTTTCGGCCAATACATTTATTTATTTTCAGTTTTGATACGAAAGGCGATCACATATTTTTTAATTCTCACGGCTTTGCTATACGGCTTTAGGTATGTGCATTACCAAGGCTTGCTCAAACATAAGCAGGGTTATTATGCCAAGTACAGCACTGCTTTTTTACAGTCGAATAATTACGATGTGCTATTTTTGGGTTCATCGCGTGTGCAAATGCATTACAATACCCGTTTGTTTGATAGTTTAACGGGCTGCAATTCATTTAACTTAAGCATGGCCGGTGCAACGCCAAAGGTTGCATTTGCGGCATTAAAGATCTATCTGTCAAAAAGTAAAGCACCAACCGATATTATTTATGATGTAGATTACCACAATTTGGGCAACGAGAGTAAAGAGATCATGGACTTCAATAATTACTTTCCGTTTTTAAAAGATGCCTTTGTAAGAAATGAATTTTCGAAGGTGGATGGGCGAATGACTTATTTTTACTGGAACCCCTATTACTCTCTACCCTATACTGGATCGCAAAACCTCAGCACCGGTTTGCATGGTTTAACAAATACCTTGAGCCGAACCGATACCTTGTTTTACAAAGGGTATTTTAAAGAATGTTTGCGCAAACCGATGGGTTTTATTCATACGAGTCCAAAAGAAATTCAACCCCATCCTATTGAAATAGTGTATCTCGATTCCATCATTCAGCTGTGCCAATCAAAAAACTGTAAATTAAGCTTAGTGACCTCTCCCCTATTTGCAGGAGGTGTTTTAGATGTGGCAAATAAAACCGAACTGATTGGAGGCATAATGAACTTTGCCAACAAGAACCAAATAAGTTACACTGATCTGTCGTCGTTACCATTTTGCGATCAGCGTCATTTGTTCATGGATCACTTTCATATGAACTACCTTGGGGCTAATTTATTCACTTCAAAATTCGCTTATTTCTACAGCAATAATCTTCAAAAAAAGGCGTTAAAACGTTAGTTAGTTTATTGAAAAAGAGCTAATTTTATACAACTGATGAGATACTACATTTTAACATTTCTTCTTTCGTTTTCGGTACTTACTAAGGCTCAAATTGTTAAATACAGTAACGAGTTCTTAAACATTGGTGTAGGTGCACGTGCATTAGGCATGGGTAACACAGGAGTAGCCTCAACAACCGGGGCCTATGCAGGCTATTGGAACCCGGCGGGTTTATTACAGCAAAAAGCCGATCTGGAAGTAGCTTTGATGCATGCCGAGTATTTTGCCGGAATTGCTAAGTACGATTTTATGGGAGTAACCAAGCGTATTGATAGCAATAGCGTTGCCGGTTTAACCATTTTACGTTTTGGTGTTGATAACATCCCAAACACATTAGACCTTGTAGATGCGAATGGAAATGTAGATTACAGCCGTATTAAAACCTTTAATGCCATTGATTTTGCTGCTTTATTAAGCTATGCCCGAAAGATACCGCAATTAAAAGGGGTTGAAGTGGGTGGTAACTTTAAGATCATACGCCGCCGCTTGGGTGATTTTGGCGGAGCTTGGGGATTTGGTTTGGATGCCGGCGCACGTTACAATTACAAAGGTTGGCAGTTTGGTGCTTTGGGTAGAGACATTACCGGAACTTTTAATGCTTGGAGTTATAATTTAGATGATAATCAAAAGGCGGTATTTGCTCAAACTGGTAATGAAATACCAAGCAATTCGTTGGAGGTAACCATGCCAAAGATCATACTAGGTGTATCCAAAACGTTCCTGTTTTGGAAAGATCGTATATCGGTAGCTAGTGAATTAAACCTCATCAATACCTTTGACGGATTTCGTAATACAGTTATAAAAAGCGATTACTGGAGTTTGGAACCAGCCTTTGGTGCCGAACTTGGTTTTAAAGGATTTGTATTTTTAAGAGGTGGAATTGGTAACATACAAAAACAATTTGATGCTTTAGGGACAAAGCAGATCACTACCTTTCAACCTAATTTTGGTGTAGGTATCAAATACCGGATATTTACTTTGGATTATGCCTTAACCGATATTGGCGACAGATCCTTAGCCTTGTATTCGAATATCTTCTCACTCAAGATCGATTTCAATAAAAAAGCAAACAAATAAATGAATGGAAAAAAACTATACTTAGTTTTTACATTAGCTTTATTTTCGCTGCACATTTTTGCTCAGAAATACGGGAACGAATGGATAAAACATTCTCAAACCTATTTCAAATTTCCGATCACCAAAGAAGGTGTTTATCGTATTGACTCTACTACCCTCTCCACCCGATTCAATCTTTCTACTCTCAATCCTAAGAATTTACAATTATTCATTAAGGGTAAGGAACAGTTTTTGTACATTAAGGGAGAAGCTGATGATCAGATCAATACAAACGATTATATTGAGTTTTACGCGAACTACTTACGTGCCGATTACGATTCATTATTGTACTCAGAGATCAATTACTTTCCTAACCCTTACAAGCCATTATTCAATGATACGATCTATGGTTTTTTAACGGTAAATAATTTAACTAGCAATAAACGTTATCAGGTTGAAACCGATTCCACCATTGCGAATTACCCTTTAGCGAATTACTTTTATTCTGAATTGCTTTATAATCCGGTTGATTACTATAATCTTGTGAAAGAGGTGAGTAATCAGGCGAGTGATCCCCGTTACACACAAGCAGAGGGCTACGGTTCAATTTTAAATAAAGGCGCTATAAAAAATTCAGGCTTTCCGTCGCTTTCTGTTTACACAGGTTCAGTGCTTCCAAGTTACTTCAAGGTCAACTACTCCGGTGGGGATATGCATCCGTATCTATTTCTCGATCATCAGGTAAGGATCACATACACCAATAGTTCATCAAACAGCATTACACTTTCCGATTCTATTTTTAACGGACACCAAGCGGTGAGTTTAAGTTATACCATAAACAATACTGAACTCGGCAATACTTCTAATTTCTCTATTCTATCTGTAAACAACCCTTCTTTTGCAACCATCACAAATGAAACAGCTTTGCATTACATGTACCTTAAGTACCCAAAACAACCTAACTTAAGTTCGGTTCTTTTTAATAAGTTATATATTGATGACGATGCTGTTTTCCCGAAACAAAGTTTTTTGTTAAGTAATCCAAACACTACCGCTTTGGTAGCCTATGATGTTACCAGCGGAAAGAAGCTACCTATACATGTATTAACGGCACCGGCCCGTTTAGTTGTTCCTAACTCAGGCTCACAAAAACTGGTGATCACTTGTGCCGAATCAAACATTATTCCCATCACTGCCTTGTATCAAGTTAATCAATCACAGGTATTTACAAACTTTAAAAGCACAAACGCTTCAAGTGCCTTTGTTATTATTTATCATCCAAGTTTAACCACATCCGCACAAACCTATAAATCCTATCGCGAATCGGTTGCGGGTGGGAGTCGCTCTGTTGTATTTGCAAATGTAAATGAGCTGTATGAGCAATTTGGTTATGGGATCAATAAGCATCCTCAGGCCATCCGCAATTTCATGAAGTTTTTGCACGATAGTTTGCCTACTCCCCCATCCTATTTATTTATTATTGGCAAGGGTACTCGTTTTGAAGAATTGCTGGATGTAAATCAACCATTTAACTTAGTGCCTACAATTGGATACCCGAGCAGCGACAATCTGTTAACAACCGGTATTACCAATAGCTTAAACTATTATCCTGAAATTCCGGTTGGTCGCCTAGCTGCTTCAACCAATAGTGAGGTTAGTATCTATTTAAATAAGGTACAACAACACGAAGCAACCGGAGTGGTTGAATGGAAGAAGAATATCCTTCATTTTGTTGGTGGAGATACACCTGCTTTAACTTCATTACTAGCTAATTACATGTCGTCATACGAACAAATAGTTACAGATACTTTGTTTGGCGGAAATGTTCTCACCTTCAAAAAAAACACTACCGCCCCTATTCAATCGGTTATTAGTGATAGTATTAAACAGGTAATAAATAATGGTGCAGCATTAATGACGTTTTTTGGACATGGTTCTGATCAAAATTTTGACCAAGCCATTGACGATCCGGAGATCTATAATAACCAAGGAAAGTATCCGTGGGTCTTAGCTAACTCTTGTTACTCCGGCGACATCCACATGCCTGGTAGACGCTCGGTAAGTGAACGTTTTGTTTTTTCTGATCAAAAAGGCTCTATTGGCTTTATAGCCGCATCAGCTTTAGGTTATGTCAGTTCGTTGCATTTTTACAGCACCTGGTTCTACACAGGCTTATCTTTAACTCACTACGGCCAGGGAATTGGCGATATATCTAAAGAAGCGATCATAAAATCGTCTTTGAGTTTTGATAAGGTAAATCGCTACACTGCTATGGATATGGCCTTGCACGGAGACCCATCTATCCGGATAAACGGCAGCAATCAGTCAGATTACACCTTGAGTAACAACAACGTGAAGTTTAATACAACTAAATATTCCGATTCAATAGGTGTGTTTATCTATTATAAAAATATAGGCCGAGCAGTGAATGATTCGTTTTTCGTGAAGATCGAACGCTTTTTCCCGAACAACGATTCGGTTTCGTTTATTAAACGTGTTACAGCCCCCTATTATAGCGATAGTTTAAAATTTTATATTCCACTTGAATTTAACCGCGGCATTGGGTTAAATAAGTTTAAAGTAAAACTCGATCAATTTAATGAAATGACAGAGGTAACCAAAGCCAATAATGCAACCATAGGTACGGTTGATCTCTTTATTCGTGGTGGAGACATTGTGCCGGTTTACCCATACAAATATGCGGTTGTTCCATTAACAAGCAGTATTACTTTAAAGGCAAGTACAACCGATCCTTTCGCACCCAAAACTGCCTATAAGCTTCAGTTAGACACCTGTGATAAATTCATTAACCCTATTCAACAAACATATATCAACAGCACTGGAGGTGTAATTGAATGGAATGTGAACTTACCTTTTGGCGATAGTACTGTTTATTTTTGGAGAGCAACAAAAGATTCAACTACTCCGGCCGACCGAAATGTATGGCGCGAAAGTTCGTTTCAAACCATTGGCAGCAAAGTTGGTTGGAGTCAGGCACACTTTAATCAATTCAAATCTAACACCTATCGTTTTGTTTCATACAACAAACAATCACGTCGTTTTGATTTTTTAAATAACGTGCACGAATTAAGGGTACGGAATGGAATGTATCCGTATATCGCTCCTATCAGTATTAACTTTTTCTTTAATAATCAGAATCTATCTTCTTGGACCTGTGGACCTGACGGATGGAATTTTGCTGTTTTTGATTCCATTAGCGGAGAACCGCAAAAAGTTATTTCAGTTACCTGGCCAGCACAAGGTCCGGGTACATATAGCAATTGTGTTTGCGTAGATAATCAAGTATTGTATACATATTCCTTTGGTCAAAACAATTACTGTGGTCTAACCAATTGGCAGAGTTCCATGGAGAATTTTTTAAATTCAGTATCACCAAACAACTACATTTTAGCGTATACCACAGGGGCAGTTTCACCTACTTATGCTGCGGTGAGCACTTACAGCAATTCGCTTTACAATGCATTTGAGAGTTTTGGTGCCGGAAATATTAGAACCACAACTGATACAGTGCCATACATTATTTTTGGTAGAAAGGGTATGGTAGCCGGGCAAGCTCATGAAGTGATCGGTAATAAAAAAACAGACATTATTATATTAGAGGATAGTATTAAAACACGTTGGAACACCGGTTACATTGCTTCTGAACTAATAGGCCCTTCGTATAAATGGAAGAGTATGCATTGGCAGTTAAAGCCCTTTGATGCCTCTGCCGGAGATACGACCATTTTAAAATTGGTGGGTATAAAGTTAAACGGGCAAAAAGACACCCTTGCAACATTTGTAAAAGACAGTACAGATGTATTGGCTTTGTATAATTATGTGGATGCGAATACCTATCCTTATTTGCAACTGGTAGCCATGATGAAAGATAATATCAATCGTACTTCACCTCAGTTGCGCAAATGGCAGGTATTATTTGATGAAGCGCCAGAGTGTGCCATTAATCCCTTAAAAGGATTTGTGGCTGTAAACGATACCCTTCAGGAAGGTGATGAAGCTCAATTTAAGGTGCCTATTGAAAATATTGGAAAGGTGACCTTTGCCGATAGCTTGGTATTTACTTATTGGTTAGAGGATAATAATAAGGTGATACACCCTTTATCTCAAAAATTAAAGAAGAATAATTTTGCACCTGGTGAGATCATTTATGATACACTTAGCTTAAACAGTTATCAGTTTGCCGGTAATAATGCATTTTGGATGGATGTAAATCCCCCAGCAAATGCCAGATACCAAAAAGAACAAGCTCATTTTAACAACATAGCGCGTTTTGCATTTAAAGTTGAGAAGGATATGACCAATCCGCTTTTAGATGTAACATTTGATGGTGTAAGGATATTAAATGGCGACCTAGTATCGGCAAAGCCACATATTTTAGTAAGCTTAAAAGATGAGAATAAATTTTTAGCGATCAACGATACCTCTGCGTTTAATGTATTTATCAAATATCCAAATCAATCGAACAACAAACCATTGTATTTTTTAAAAGACCTAGCTTTCACTCCTGCCAGTTTGCCGCACAATAGCTGTAAGATAGATTATAACCCCAGTTTATTGGAAGATGGTGTTTATGAATTAACAGCACAAGGCAAAGACAGAAGTTTAAATCGTTCGGCATCAACCGAATATAAGATACAGTTTGAAGTAAAGAATAAACCATCGGTTACCAATGTACTAAACTACCCCAACCCATTTAGCACCAACACCAAATTTGTATTTACCTTAACAGGAAGCGAAATTCCGGAAGTGTTTACCATTCAAATAATGACGGTAAGCGGCAAGGTGGTTAAAAACATAACCAAAGATGAATTGGGTGCTTTGCATATTGGTCGAAATATTACCGAGTACAGTTGGGATGGAAAAGATGAGTTTGGTGACAAGCTGGCTAATGGTGTGTATTTGTACAAGGTCATTATTCGTTTAAACGATACCATGCTCGAAAAAGCAAACACCACTGCCGACAAATTTTTTGTAAAGGATTTTGGTAAAATGGTGATCATGCGTTAATTGAAGTATCATGTTCAACTCCCCTTTTAATAAAACCATTTACCAGACCTTACTTTTGCTTTTGAGTTTTACTTTTTATCAAGCGCAAATTGCGGTGAAGATCAAAGTAAAACATGAGCGACCTGCTTGTGGTGGTATCCGCTATGATGAAAGTGATGCCGAATCATGGCGCTTTGCTTTACCCGGTAAAACCCTTTACATTAAATCCGGTGAGGTGAATGATCTGACTCAAAAAGTCCTACAAACTGTTGTAACAGATTCGAAAGGTATAGTTAATTTCAAACTTCCGAAAGGCACATACTGCGTGGTTTTAGAGCAAAAAGCAGATAGTTCGGAATACCTTAGATTAAAAAACGGCTATAAAATAGCCACTCCATTTTACTCGTCAATCGATACCGCATGCTTAAGAAAATGGATTAGTACCCCAGATCTGATCATTCATGTGACAAAAAAGGAAAGCCAAAATTATGAATTGATCACCTATGGTAATTGCGATAACCTGCCTCATTGTGTTAATTATATTGAACCAACCAAGAACAAAAAAAGTTCAATGATGAGCAGATAGTCAACTCTTACCATCGGCTATTCTAAAAACAAAACCGTATCTTTGCACAAAACAATACCATGTTACACATCGGAAAAACCAATACCCTTACCATTTTACGCAATACCAGTGTTGGTATGTATTTAGGTGATAATGAGAATGCTGAGATACTATTGCCAAACAAATACATTAAGCCTGAATTTAAAGTTGGTGATGATATTGAGGTATTTGTTTACAGAGATTCGGAAGACCGAGTAATTGCAACTACTTTAAAACCTTATGCGCAAGTTGGTGATTTTGCTTTTTTAAAGGCGGTGAACGTAAGTAAGATCGGGGCCTTTTTAGATTGGGGTTTAGAAAAAGATCTTTTAGTGCCTTTTAAAGAACAACGTCATAAAATGTTCGAAGGATTTTCATATGTGGTATATGTATACCTCGATGAAGAAACGGAGCGAATTGTAGCATCAAGTAAGATCAATAAATTTTTAAACGACCCTAATATAGATGTAGAACAAGGTGAAGAAGTGGATCTGTTGGTTTACGATGAATCGCCTTTAGGCTTCAGTTGCATCATTAATAATAAGTTTAAAGGCTTGATCTATGCCAATGATGTCTATCAGGATATTCAACCGGGCGATCAACTAACAGGTTACGTGGCTTTAGTTAGACCTGATAAATTAATTGATCTAAGTCTACAGCCCATTGGATTCAAAAAAGTATTATCATCTACAGATGTGATACTGGAGTACCTTCAAAACCATAAAGGTTTTTTAAAACTAACCGATAAAAGTTCGCCTGAAGAAATTGCCAAACTATTTAATATGAGTAAGGCAACATTTAAGAAATCATTAGGAGTGCTCTACCGCCAGCGCAAAGTAAGGCTAGAAAACGATGGGGTTTATAGTGTGAACGAATCAAAGGAAGCTGATACGGAGTAAGATTTCAGGAAGGTGTCTGAACCAAGTTTGGCACAATGTCAAAAATTGCGTTCAAAATAATCACGGAGACACTGAGACACGAGGATAAAAAAACTCACTACTTTTTGATCTACTAAATCCAAAACAATTTACTTGAATTACCGAGCAGTAATACCTCTTGGCGAAGAGGGTTAGGGAAATTGATGAGGATTAACCCTTCCTGCACAAATAGATCATCTCCCCTTTTGGTAGACGATATCTTTCTTGCAATTCGGGTGATATGGTATTTACAAAATCATCTACGGTCACACTAAAACCAACAGCAACTAGCTTATCTTTATAATCTAAGCCAAACAAACGCACATGATCTTTTTGCCAATAATGCTTCTCGCGATCTTCTTCAGTTACAATGCTTTTATCTTCTAAAGTTGTTGCACACGTTGTATCTAATGGTACCTGAAACACGCCCCATCCTCCTGGTTTCATAACGCGGTACAATTCTTTCATACATTGGTGTGCATCTTCCACATGCTCTAACACGTGATTACAAAAGATCACATCAAAGCTATTGTCTTCAAATGGTGCTTTGTGGAGGTCAAAATGGATATCAGCAATAGGGCTGTTGTAATCACCGGTTAAGTAATCTAGGTTCTTTTGAGCTTTGAATAATTTATAAAAACATTGCTCTGGCGCAATGTGGAGCATTTTATGCGGTTTTGTAAAGAAATCGGTCTTTTGTTTTAAATATAACCACAGTAAACGGTGGCGCTCAAGTGATAAACTACCCGGACAGAGTACATTTTTACGCTTAGCTCGGCCGCTGTAACCATAGGGCAAAAACTTACGATAGGTCTTGCCACTGATCGGATCTTCGTAGGTATTCCCATAATATAAGTAAGGGGCAATTTTGCTAAACAGTAAACTTAGCTTTATTAAAATAGGACGAGGTATGGTTCTTAAAATGAAATGAAACATGTAGTGTTTTTAATTAAGGTCAAATTTAAGAATTAAAATGTTTAAATGGGGTAAAATAAAAAAGCCCCGACTGTATGTCGAGGCTTTTTAAAAAATGAAATCTATTATTCAACAATTAGCTTGCGTGCTAATTTGGTACCATTGTAGTTCATGTTTACAATGTA